>JBAMJR010000089.1:5830000-6192500 GCA_038501785.1 Myoxocephalus aenaeus
CCAGGGGCTGTCTGGTTAGTGTATGCTTTGATAGAAAACAACCAGCACCTTCATTTTGTCCTCCCTGTGAGAGAGCGGTCAGCACTCGGGAGCTCCAGGAGACGGACCCGGTCAGCGGTTGCAACAACTTGAATTCAGCCATTGCAAAGCTTGGTGCCAGTAGTCACAGCAGGTTGGAGCGCTGGCTTCCACCTGCGTAACTGCAGCCACAGATAGGTTTGCTGTGCTGGCGGGGAGTCCGGGTAATCGCCCTGGGATCAGACCCCCAGTGCTGGGGTCTGCACTGGCAGAGTTCAAGTTAACAGCTGACTGGGGATTTGTTTGCCGGATTTGTCGGATTTAGTAATCAAACTATCAAAACGCACACGGACCATGATGTATTATTGGCAAGCCCTCACTGCAGCTTCCTTCTTTGGACGGAGGGGCAGACTGATGCTACAGTGACTCTCTATCGCCTCCTCAGGTAGAAGTGGTATTACAAGACAGGACGGGCCAGGGCTAGCTGGTTCGCATGCTCACTCTAGTAAATATCTCTGCAACACAATACATACAGTTGACGTCTTTGACATAACATCAACAATATAAGCTTGTCTGATTTTGTTGATTACCGTAAATTTCGGGTTACAAGCCGCTCCTACGGCTGATCAGTGTCCCCGCTGTAGCAAGCTAGTAGCAATGCTAGCTAGCGCTGCTAGCTAGTGCTGTTATCTAGCGCTTCTGCTGCTACCGGCCACTGCTGCTGCTACTGCCCGCGTCCCCTCTGCCCAAGTCGGGTGTCGAGCCTGGTCCCGCTACCTTCGGTGGTTTTCAGGGAGCTAGCAGAAGTTAGCGGGGAAGTTAGCGGGGAAGTGACGGAGCGCTAGCAGGAGCCCCAGCTGGCTACAGCGGGGAGCTGTCGGGGACACTGACCGAAGGTAGTAGCGGCTTGTAACCCGAAATTTACGGTATGTCAATTTGTTTTATGTTTTAAACTATCATGTTGGTCCTATCTTACACAATGCACCTTTAACCTCCAATGACAATTATTTATTATTATTATTATTCTTGGTCGGGTTGTAGGTGAAGATCATGGTTTTGGTCCAACTAAACTAAAACACGGATCAATATGTATATAGTTTAAATGTGGATGTTGTTTGATTATGTGTTTTATTATTGCATGTTTTGTTGGTTTAATGCCCTTTTGTTATAATCAAATACATTGTTATTTCATCACAAAAGAGGGCTAATTGGTAATAGCCATCATGATCTGCCTCAGCACTAGATGCTCAGCATTTCCGGTCACAATAACTATTTTAGAAAAAGTCTCTCTAATTGAATGTCACAGGCAAACAAGCAGTTATTTATCAACCAATTAAACGTAATTAGAATATCCTGAGCACTGTTAATGATTTTATTTAGCCCCACGTAGAGATCAAACAGAGAAAAAAGACTCACAGTTTGCGTACCAGTTCGGCTGCAACTCAAGTGCAGCTTTTGAAACCTCTTTCATTACCTCAAGTGGCTCACCGCTTGTTTCCCTCCGAGAGCGACATTACAGTGTGTGACATTTACTAACTCCTGAAGGCGTCTACCTTTTGTTGTATGCATTTAAACAACACATTAAAGCCACGATGCTCCTTGCGGAACCTGTCACATTTCCCAGGTAAAGCAGATGAATAAATAAAGCTTTGCTGTAAGTGGCTGAACCCCTCCCTCCCCTCCCTTTGTGTGATTTGCTGTTGGCTTGAGTTAGATCCTGATCTCTTTGTAGACCCTCTCCCAACAAGCATTGACCTTCTGCTCCGACATGTAAAGAGCTCCACGAGATCAGAAAAGGGAGGGGGGAAGAAGAGCTGTGAATAAAGGCATCACCACTGCGAGCAGCCAAGAGACTTCATCCACTTCACTCCACGCTTCTCTCCCTCGCCTCTGTGTCTCGGTGCAGCTTTATCTCTGTGCTCAGTCTAGCAGCGGAGATACCTTGTTGGCGGCACAAAGGAGCGGCTCTGTAATAAAAACAGCTGTCTCTGGTGGTCTCGGTGTAATTGGGATTGTTAACGTGGAGAGCTCCTGAGGGAGGCTGAGAAGAGTATGTCTTTGTGTAAAGCACACAGACACCTCTGCAGCACTCCTTGATTCGGATGTAAGTAGCAGAGTGAGGAGGAAAAAAAGCAAACAAGTCACCTGAGTTATATCAAGCCTCGCTGCATGTGCTCTCTCTCTATTTTACTTGGGCTTTACTTTTGTTTTTAGACAGTGCCGGTTTATTCATATGTAGTAAAGCTCCTTGAAGTGAGAGAAACCTGTTCTTGCACAATTCTATTGAGGGTTTGTGTTTTGTTTTTTAAAGCAAGGTGTGACTGCACCTTTCAGCGTCGAGACAAGTCTTTGTGCGATAGAAACAATCCCTCTAAATACTGGTTCAGCGTGATGACGCAAATTGAGGCCAACCGTGTTTTGAACTGGAAGGGCATTTAGCTGACGACACAGTCATATGTTGAAGAAGTGACAACAAAACCAGCCCAATCTCAAGAGTGTGGGATGTTTCTCGTTTGGAGGCCTTTTTTTTTATATATTAAAAGATTTGTTGCCCAGTTAAATGATTCGGACATGTCGTTTCCCTCAATAAAACCGTGTCATGGACTTGATTTATTTATATATTTTTGCTAATAAATTATTTAGGATTTTTTTTAAATGCATATACTCTGCTATCATAGCCCATATAAACAAAAACAATTTTGATATTGTAAATTAAAATAACATATTAATTAAACATTACACAAATAAAACTACATTAAAACCACATGTCAGCCAAACCATGTGATTCTTCCTGAAATATCCAGGATTGCCCCCTTAATTGTGTTTCTGTTTGCCATGGAAGACCCTTCAAAGGTGATTCTGTTAACCAGCCTGACTAACTGTCCTCCCTCACACGTGAGATAGCTGTTGGCCCACAAAGTAAAAGCTTTGTGAACACACTCAGGAAAGTGTTGAAAATGTACACCAAAGTCAATTGCTTGGGAGCAGCTCCTGCTGATTTATTTGACTTAAGATGTACTTTTTGTGTGTGTGTGTGTGTGTGTGTGTGTGTGTGTGTGTGTGTGTGTGTGTGTGTGTGTGTGTGTGTGTGTGTGTGTGTTTCATTGTGGATGAAAATGTCATGCACCAATTTAGAGGTGGTGAAATATGAATGATTTCTTTAAAGTTTGATCATAAATCAGCCTGTCGGTATATGTGAGCAGACACTGACTGCTCCTGATCCCTGTCACCTGGTGGCTCCTGCAGCCCCTGCTGCCCCGCTGGGGGAGGCAACATCTCCCTGCAGCTGGATGGCTCTCTCTCAATGTTAAACTGCCTGCACGCAGCAACACCAGACGGGCTTTCTGTCGCAGCCGTGGGGACATATTAAAATGTCTGCGTGCATCAAAACGACAAAAAAAAAAAAAAAAAAAACGGGAACTGACATCTCGACGTATTCAAGGAGCGCTTCTGCCGCTACGCTCACGCCGTAACGTCGGTAGCCTCGAACGCTCACACGCGGTTATGGAAGCGGTGCGCCGGTTGCGGCCACATAGCAGGGCGGCGACGTGCAGCGCATAATTAGGATAACAGCATATTCATAATCTCCAGTGAATCACGAGAGGAGGGGGGGTGGGGGGGGGGGGGGGGGGGGGAATATTATTAACACATTGAAGGTGATAAAGGGGTCAACCCACATTGATCACTGCTACAAGATGTCACACTTTCTTGTCTTTGTGTGTGTGTGTGTGTGTGTGTGTGTGTGTGTGTGTGTGTGTGTGTGTGTGTGTGTGTGTGTGTGTGTGTGTGTGTGTGTGCGTGCGCCCGCGTGTGCGTTCCCTATGTGTGCTGTGTGTCAAGAGTGAGAGGTGAAAAAATAGAGCCATACAGAGAAAAAAGAGAGGAGAATTATTATTTTTTAAATCCAAAAAGCATTGTTTTCTATAAGAATACTTTCAAACCTCCGAAGGACTTACATCGTTACAATTATCTCACCCTACAGACGTGACCATACTAAACACATTAGACACCCCTTGTTAATTACAACGTGATTAAATGTTTTAATTACGTTACCGGATGATGTGCCTTAATTAGAGGAGAGATAAGATAATAGCCTGCTATGACAAGCATGTATATTTGCAATTAAATAGAGCTAATTATTTTAAATATCCCCTTTTATCGTCAGTCGCTAGTATAGTGCTATTGTTTGCATGCTACACACAATGCCGAAAACAATACAACTTAGGTTAGATTTTTCTCAAAATAGTTCGTCATTTATTTCTGGTATTTTCCACAAGTTTCTTCACAGCAACAAAGGAGAATAAATTGGAGGCGATAAGATGAAACCTTTGCTATAAGCCAACCTTGCATTTAGATACAAATATTATAATGCGGGCAGATATCCCTTTTAATTAGTTTGTAGCTTGTATTTTTGCCGTAGGTGTTATAATAAAATCAGAACAATTTGACTTAACGATTATAACTGGTATTGTGCGCAATTGTCTCTAGCACATGTTGACATCTATTTCCAATATTCAACAATAAAACAGGTGCAATAAATCGGAATGTAAAAAGTCTCTGAACTTCACAAGACGTGCTGTGCTGGTAACAAGGTGTTGTTGGTAAGAAGTAGTCATTTGAAATAAATGCCTTGTCGCAGACTGCCCATGCGCAGAGTCCCCAGCGGCGGTGGTGGTGTGGCTAATGAAGAATAATAAATCATGAAAGGGTTTTTCAGGTACAGCTGAAAAGATTGCGTGTGTGTGTGTGTGTGTGTGTGTGTGTGTGTGTGAGAGAGAGAGAGAGAGAGAGAGAGAGAGAGAGAGAGAGAGAGAGAGAGAGAGAGAGAGAGAAGGAGGGAGGGAGGGAGGGAGGGAGAGAGAGAGAGAGAGAGAGAGAGAGAGAGAGAGAGAGAGAAGGAGAGAGAGAGGCGGAGAGAGACTCAGTCTGCCCTTCGCCTCGGAGCTGAGGCAGTTCGGGTCCCCGCAGCATTCAACGTAGTCGAAGAGGTACAGCACAGAGAGTGTCACCGCCATTACTTCCCACTTACGGTCATTTCAAGACGGAAACTTTTCACACAAAAACCAAACAGGTCAACGAAAGAGGCAAGTGTTTTAAGCTTGAAAGGTTTTGGAAATCCTAAGAGACGGAAAGAAACTTTTTCTCTTTTTTCTCTCTGGTCGTCGTCTATGAGGAGTTCTGCCACCCACAAAAAAAATCCAAGGCAAAAAAAAAAGAAAAGATTATAGAATACAAAGGTGGAGACGGGTTGCAGGAGAAAAAGACAGGTTTTTTTCTTTTCTTCTTTTCTTCTCTTTCTTTTTGAACAACAAGTCCACAGCGGGAACGGTCTCGGCTGCGCTGCAGTTGCATGGCTGGTTTGGCGCCTGCGTGATCTCATTTGGCAAAAAAAGACGAGACACCTCCATACCGCCGCTAGTATTAATAAAATAGATGCGAAAACTTGGACGACCGTCTTCAGCCTATACACTTTATTCGACAGTGACTTGAGATTCCTGCCGAAGCAATCGGGCTTCAACTCCCGACCGAGGAGGCGGAGTCTCAACTTATTAAAAGGAACTTGCCGAGGCTCGGACGACCGCAAACATGATGATGATGTCTCTGAACAGCAAGCAGCCTTTTGCTATGGCCCACGCCAGCTTGCCCGAACCCAAATACTCGTTGCATTCCTCGTCCTCCAATTCCAATGTGCCCTCGTCCTGCTCGTCCTCCCGACACAGCAACAGCATCATCAACAGCAACGGCGGCAACAGCTCGGAGGCGATGCGCAGAGCCTGTCTCCCGACCGCACCGGTACGTATTCTGCATAATCACTGCTTAAAGGCACATTTTGACAGCCCACTTTTTTTTTTTTTTTTGCTTGATGTTTTTTTCATGTCTGCACAGCAAATCACCCAACACCTCCATATTTTTTTTTTTCTCTCTCCTTTGCTCAACTTATGTATTCAGTCGGCTTTGCCTTGCGTATTAATTTTTATGACCTGGGATGTTGCATGTGTCTTGTTTTGTGTGCTCCTTTTTTTTTTTTTTTTTGAGCCGGGGGGGTGTGTGTGATTTCTTTTTCCTTTTTTTTTTCCTCCACATTCTGGAAATGTTTTAAACCGAGGAGTGGAGGGAGAATTCCCTGCTGACAGATATGTGTGCATTCTATTTGCAATTGCAGAGCAATATATTCGGAGGCTTGGATGAGAGTTTGTTGGCCCGGGCTGAAGCTCTAGCGGCGGTGGATATAGCCTCGCAGACCAAGAGCCACCACCACCCTCCACACCACAGTCCCTTCAAGCCGGACGCGACCTACCACACCATGAACACTCTCCCCTGCAACTCGTCTTCCTCCTCCGGCTCCTCGGCGCCTCATTCGGCTGGCCACCACCATCACCACCACCACCACCACCACCACCAGCCTCACCAGGGGCTGGAGGGGGACCTGCTGGACCACATCTCCCCGGGACTGGCACTAGGAGCCATGGCAGGGCCGGATGGCTCGGTGGTTTCCACGGCTGCGCACCCTGTCCACATGGCGGGCATGAACCACATGCACCAGGCAGCCCTCAACATGGCTCATGCCCACGGGCTACAGCAGCACATGGGCATGAGCGACGTGGACGCCGATCCGAGGGACTTGGAAGCCTTCGCAGAGAGGTTTAAGCAGAGACGGATCAAACTCGGGGTTACCCAGGCGGATGTAGGGTCAGCGTTAGCCAGCCTGAAGATTCCTGGGGTGGGCTCCCTCAGCCAAAGCACCATCTGCCGATTCGAGTCCCTCACGCTCTCTCACAACAACATGATCGCTTTGAAGCCCATCCTGCAAGCGTGGCTCGAAGAAGCCGAGAAATCGCACAGGGACAAACTTAATAAGCCCGAGTTGTTCAACGGCGCGGAGAAGAAGAGGAAGCGCACGTCCATAGCCGCGCCGGAGAAGAGGTCGCTGGAGGCCTATTTCGCCATTCAGCCGCGTCCCTCCTCGGAGAAAATCGCAGCCATCGCAGAGAAGCTGGACCTGAAAAAGAACGTGGTGCGGGTCTGGTTCTGCAACCAGCGGCAGAAACAGAAACGAATGAAATACTCTGCATGCGTCTAAAGAAAAAATCGCTCTAAAAGCCACCCAAAAGACTTGGAACTGTTTAGAGACGATGTGTATCATATTTCCTATCTCACAGCTTTTTTTCTTCTCTTTTTTTTTTTTTTTTCCAATCATCGATGACTTTGTGCTTTGAACTTCGAAAGATTCCTAAAACTGAACAATGACTGAAAAGACTCGATCCCCCCCAGCAGCCCCCCCTCCTTCCTCCCCCTCAAGTGTCACGTCTTTTACTCGCTGAGAGGGAGACGTGGAGACAAGTAAAGCATCGCTTGACAGAGCAAGTAAGACCACTGTTTCCACACTTACTATGCTTCACCTTTTTAATGTCAACGCAGTATGAGACACAGGACTTTCATTTTGATTCATGGTTCATTTCAAACGAGGACTATATAGTTTGCGTTAGCAGGAAGAGCCCCGATGAAAACAGCAGCGGGGCTAGTTTAACTCGAAGCACTTGGTTGGTGACTATTGTTGTTTATATCTTTGGCTTATAGGATAAGCTCCATTGTCCCTCCGAGTTCATGACGATGCAGTCTGACATTTATTCAGGGTCCATGGAGGGGAATAAGAGGATAAGACACTGCTTGGTGTTTGAAAGCTAATATTCGATTACTGCCAAATAACCCTCTGTAAATTAATAATTTACTCGTCACACACTTACTTTTGTGTCTAAATGTGTAATTAATTCCACTTATTTTGTTACCATGTGTGATCAAAGTCAAGGGATCTATTTTCAAGATACCCGTGGTTTTGGATTAAGGTATAGGGTTGTTTATTATTAGGCCTCAGTATATGTTGACATATCGAAATAGTGGCTCACGTGGAAGGATCTCACAGAATCTCGCAATTGAAAAAAATTAAATATGATTCCTTGCCGGCTGCAATAAGTTTACAATCCAGCGTGGGCCGGTATCTTATGAACTATTTATTGAGTGAGGTCATGTTTACTTCATTATATATTTATTGGGATTCCCCCCCTCCTCGTTTTGCTTGAGAAAATCAAATTCTGACAGCCAGTTGAGCGTGTTGTTCTGGTTCAAAGGGAAACGACTGTGAAACATGCAGTCACAAATTTTAGTTTACGATTTCTAAAATTTGAGATGGTACAATCGAGATATATATGAGATAGTATTCTCTTTTTTTAAATTATTTTATGTATGTTTTCTGCTATTTATTTGTATAAATATACGCGCATCATTATGAAGTCGTTGCTTGTTAAAATCACCTTGTTTAAGTAATGTTTTTTTCTTGAAGACAAAAGAAACAGCTTCATGGAAGTATACTTGTACAATGTAAATATTTCATTGGAACCAGTCGATGCACATAAATATATCCGTACAGGTTTTTGCTGTATTGCTGTTTTAGCTGAGGTAACTTATTTCTGTAATGTATGTTGCTTTTGGTTAAATAATTCTATTAATTTATTACATCATGTACTTTTAATTTATTTAATTATTGAACTGCAATATGTGTTTCATTAAAGAACAAACTTTAACATTTAATTGGACGTTTTCCATGACTACATTGTGTAATGTGGCTCTCCCAGACATATTATTATTATTTTATTTATTCATCTATTTATTTATTGATGAGGAGGCTGGGAACGGTTTAGCTGTGGGCTGCACAGCTTTTAAAAGACATTTTGCGGATTATTTAGTTTTATTCGACTACAAATATTGCCATTTTGTTTTTAAAGGTATGTGACATTTGCCGTCACCCAAAAGGTGTCAGGTGTGATCTTGAGAACTGCCATGAGCCCTGTCCCAGTGCCCATGAGCAAGACACAACCACCAACCCACCCCCACCCTTTACCCAATCTGTTCTCCCTGTCTGGGTATAATATTAAGAGGCGAATGACGAAAATGTAAAACGTAATTATAAAAAGCTATTTTTCCTGCACACCGTCCTCCTCCAGGCCTCATCACATAAAGCAGGCCTTACAGGAGCCCCCTGTTCCTCTATTCCATCAACGTTAAAGACACACGTGGCTTCTCCACTGACTTGCTGCCAGTTTATGCGGCTCACTGTTGCCTTACCTGAGAGCAAATGCTAATATTCTATTAGAGTCTAATCAGGGGGTCTATGGAGAGCTGGATGGGTCCCTGGAGCGCAGACTTGCCAGATGTCAGCCCGCCAGAAAAACAGCTCGCCTGCCAACGTGCCCGTCTCTATTTAAATACACACTCAAACATGTTTCGTTCGTGCATGCATGCGGGCTCGCAGGCTTTGAAGCAAACCCTCAGGTTCGAAGGTATCGCTAGAAATGAGGAGGGTGGAAAAAAAGAAAGAAAGAAAAGGAAGAAAAGGGGAGCATTTTGGATGTCATGTCCGTTGCAGAGGAGCTGTTTTTTGGGGGGGCGTCAGGGCTGTGCTGGCTTGTTGAGCGCTGAGCAAGCGTTTCAGCACCATGGACAGCTACCTGAGCGGCTGCACGAGCCACACATTAACATTTCTGAAACCTGTCCTCCACGTTTACACTGATTATTTACAGCACCTGGAATATATTTGCATGGGATTATTTTTGGGGATCGTTTCAAATTGATCATAGCGGTTTATTTCAGCAGAAGGAAGAAAGATTAGTTTTGTACTGATTATTTAAAAAAAGAGCATATATTTAGTAAATAGTCCATTGCAAGTTGTTTTACACAATATTATGATGCACACACAGGCTTTCCTAAAAGTGTCACATGACGAGACAATCAGTATCAAAATATATATAGATATTGAATATTTATTATAATATTCTCACTTAAATTAATTACACGTGACACATATGTCCTTCCTCAATATTTATCCAACAAAAAACCTTTTAATAAAATGGCTATAAACTGGAAAGACAACGCCTTCATAACCCTGATCCATAAACCAAACATGTTCAAGCGCCCTCCTCCTGACAAATTAAGAGTATCAAAACGAGCCTTATTAATGAGACAGTGATGATGGTCCATCAATTAAAAGATGCTCCTGGTGAGTGCTTCTAATTTCCCCTAAATGAGCCATTCACTTAATACGCTAATAAGAGCGAATTATTAAATTACACATCGAATTATAAAAACCAGATAATTATGAAGAGCGAGTTAAGTAGTCATTAGCTATCCCTGTTAATTACCGCTGGTCAGGGAGGGCTGCCGCGTGAGTGTCTCATCGGGAATTTAAATTAACTGTATGTAAGCATCGCTGCTGCTCGACACGCCGGAGCTCTTTACACACGCGCACACACACGCGCACACACAGAGAGAGAGACAGACATGCAGACAGACAGTCAGACAGACGGGCAGCTTCTCAACCAGTCTGCTGCTGCCTTGCTTTCACATATTGGGAGAATAATCGATCTGCATTCTTTTGATAGCGAATCAATGAGGCCTCAGCACCGACAACACAGAGCAGAAAGGCCTCAGTATAGCACAATGAAGAAACATCGAAGGCATATTTTTGTTATTATTTTATATGATAAATATGTGAAGCGAACAGTTTACCTTAAAGCCACAGAACACACCTGCTCCCCCATCGTGCCGCGTGTGCTCCATACATTGAAAAGTATATACACGACACCATGGGAGCTCTCTACAAAACGAAAAGGGCAGCGCTGTTTCCTTTTGTTATAATTACGCCCTCTGTTTTATTTTTCTCTTTTCCCCTGAACATTTCCCCCCTTTCACAGGGATAGCTGATGAAAATTTAATGAGGCCAGGGACTGTCGGAGCTCCGCCTGGGGACCTGAGAGTAGAATATTTTAACTGTACATTTACGCCAAGTGTCTGCCTTCAAAGACGCGACTGCTCTCGGATTAGACGAAGTATAACGCCGCGCATTGTGCGCGCCACGCGCCATACATGCCTTTATTTATCGCGTGCTGACGCCACAACATTGTGCAACAGTCAGATGGCCGCCCGAGCGGTAAGCGGCGATCGCCATTTGATATGGTCGCCAATCAGTTGTTGTTGATGCAATATTAATCAGCCATCAATGGTCGTTAGTCTGTTAAGTGTTTTCCAGAAACTAATCGATGGAGCAGCATTGGGCGAGCTGGGAGGATTTTAGTGGGATACTTTTTGATCTAGGATGGCATGCAGAAGGAGGCAATGCCATACGGTGTCTGCCAATGAAACAGCTCCATCCCTCTCTCCTCTCCCTCTCCCTCTCCCTCTCTCTAATATAATCGCACGCGCACAAATGTAACAGCCACGCGCACAGCCATAAACAGACGAGTTGATGCCAGGGGTGACATATTTTTTGTTGGAATACGGTATGTTCCAGTTTACCAAAGAGAAACATGTAAAACCCGCTCGCTCTGCGTGCTGCGTGAAGAGTGAATCCCTAATTAAACCACGTGGACAGTTCCTGTGTTGTTCGTCACATGGGTTCATGTTAAGTTGCAGACCGAACACAATTAAGTTTGGCGATTCATTTAAGATTTGACAGAAATTACTTTATAGAAACGTCAGAAATTGAAATTGTGCTGGGGTTAACCAAGAGAAAACATTTTTTTTTTTTGTTGTTGAGGAAAAAGATAAACGCATATTGGCCGAAAATATAACTTATTTATAAGTTTTAAGTGATGAATAACGGCAATATTTTTCGGAAAAAAAGGCCTGCGCTGTTTAACCTTTTCATTCGAAATGTAACAGAAGATTTGTGTGAATGCAACATTGAATACTGTCCAGACGCAGACTGCCTTCCTTATTAAAAATGTATGACATCAATGTATTCAAACACAGTGCTTTAATTTGGACTTCTGCCATTTAACATCGCGAGAACAAGCGAGCATTGTTTTTCTCCAGATGCATAGCATGTATCAAATCCAAACTTTAAGATACTTTAAGGTCATAGCTTATCATTTAGTGAAATCTTGAAATTTCCATGACTAATCAGAGAAAAAGAAAAAATAGTTCTTAATTTAATGCCACAGAAACGTCTCCATGCAGCCCTCATAACTAAAATAGCTCAGGGGCGTGATTAGAAGGTGGGTGCTGGGAGGCCATGCTCACCGCTGACATGTGGCTGCCACCAAAATAATGATTGGGATGCATAACCATGTTTCTACCATTTCCCTTGAGCTTTTTCTTCATTTATTTTATACATCTGTTATTAATAGAATCATAACGTTTTGTTTAATTTCTATAAGGCACAGCAATATAATTCTTGGTTGTGTAGATTGTTCTTCGTCGTCCACGCACGTGGTTGATGCCATTTTGTGAATTTGTAGATTTTAATTTTCAACGTGAATCCAAATGAATATTCAAATGCTTTTGCTTGAGGGGGAATATTGTCTTCACCCCGGCTAGACTGTTGCAACAGCTCTCTCCAACATGGCCAGCGTGTTTTAGACTTCTATCAAGGACAGATTATGTGGATTCAGTAAATTCAGCAATTTGGATGCCAGTGGGGTTCATCAATATAAATAAAAGTAAATTAAGTCATGTTGTTAATGTTTATCATGAAATTATGACTTTGTGGAAAATAAAACCGACCATTCGCCTCGCCATCAATTGTCTTAACCTTTTGCAATACATTCTCTTACAGCTAGGGGAGTGTGAGAAACTCCCTACACTAGTGTCCATGGGCAAAAGGAAGAAATGCCCTTTGAGGAGAAGTGCTTTGTAGACATAATCTTATTAGTATTTACTTATTTTATCATTTGGTGAATGTCCTCACGTGTACTTAACAAAATAAAAAGGCTGCTAGGGAAAATAATAAATTAAGTCAGAGGACATCTTCCTGGATGAAGGAATAAGAAGGTCGGTTAAATCCAGAAAAGTCAAAAAATCTTTGCATAATTAAAACTTAAACTTTTTACTCTTTCCACATTTACTTGGACAAGACCATTTTACATCAGAACCAGCAGTTACATAGTCAGTGAGGGTATTAAGACAAACTGTATAGAATTTACAAAGAGAGGACAAATGCTCATCGAAATAAACATAATTTAGATGATTTAATCATGTGATTCCCATTCCTTTCTACCCTAAAATATTCCTTGATAGCTTTTCTTTTTTTAAATCCTGTATTGAATAATAAACAGTATTCCCTGAAATTAAAAGACTATACTGTATAAAGTCTTGAAGGAACTTAAGAAACATCTGAATAATAAAGTTTAAAAAGGTTTTAGTTATTTTCACCTGCAAATGCCAAGAACAGCATATCATACTGTTCCACAACTTCATGTCACAAAATCACACCATGCTTTAAAGCCCAGAACTTGCAGTGTAACAAAAACACGTCCAGTTACTGATCAGCAAAAACAAGATAAAGCAGGATAATCCGATATAACATAAACCTTGCAGTCATATGCTCATTGTAAATTGTGTTTTACAAATGATACCATCAAACTCCCTTGTGAATTGCTTGGTGCAAAATTCAAACCATCTATTTGGCTCTGTTTAATATTATTTGTTTCAACATACTGAAAGCATGCAGTGTGTCAAAAATATTTACTTGAAGGACATTTCATATTAAAAAGAAAAAACACAAAATATCCCAATGAAAGAGTCCCGTTTACAGCGAATAGATCAGTCACTCAGACAGGATATCCCATCTGGATGCGTATATGGATCAAATCAGTGCTGTTCCATGTAGAAAGATGACGTGGACCTTTGACACCCCCCACACACACATCTCAATCTGTGGATTCTTCATAATGTGTGTGAATATATAAGCTATTAACTAAATGTGTTCATCATTTAATTCAGCCACACCATGGTTACTCAGGTATGAATTATGACCTAATGTGTAAATTGATGGCGTCAAAGTGCCTTCAGCCATCAAATATTTAACAACATCGGATGAGTATACACGTTTATGAACAGCGAGGTCTCCTCCTCGCTTTCCCTTTCCACCAGATCTTCCTTTTAACGTCGAGTGTTCACACTCGCTCGTTCTCAAAAGGCTGTTTTGGTGTTCCGAATGAGTAAGTTGTAGATCTCACAGAGATTGGACCTTAATAAGAAGGTGGTAGAGCTGTCTAGTGGATGTGTGTTCATTGGGTTTTGACAGCCGTGCTCTGTTGCAGATCTATTAATCATACCCACAAGGAGTGCTAGTCTCTCTCCCCCCTCTCCCTCTCGCTCTCTCACACTCTCTCAGTTTTCAGTTTATACAGAACCTAATCATTTACATAAAGTCCTTAAGGCAAATAACTGTTGGGGGCTCTAATTTATATCTGATCGAAAATTAGCCGTCATTATGCGCACCATTAGCTGCGTCTTTAATGTGCTTCTAAGCACCATTTGTCAAGCAGCTTGTTAATATCCTTCAAGTCTTTAAAGTTGAGAGCTCATTAAAGACTGCTGTGGCTGCTCTAGATGCTATTTCATAAAATTGGGTGGGAAGGGACGGAACATTTCAAAGTTTTTTCTTTTTGCGTTGACATTGTCCACAAAAAAAAAGAAGAAAAAAAAAAGGATTAGACGATGTACAGCATGAGCATTCTTGCTTTCTTCACATATTATTAGAACCTAAAAGACAAAATGCTCAGTTTCAGGAGGAGGAAATGGGTTTCAAATCCTAAACACTAAATGAATTTAGGCAAAGCTATCAATTGGCTGAAGCCTAAATACTTACAACATAATCCCACCGACAGAAACATCTATAAAAAGCCTTATTATCAGGGACAACCGCTTCTCTTTTGACCGTGGAAGACTTTCAAGTGCAAACAAATTGTTTTGAAATGCAAACATCAGACATAGGCGAATGGACCTCTGCATATAAACCCAGAGAAAGCTTATAGTTGTCTTGCCCACAGCCCATAACAAGAGACCCTCTTTAGGCCCAATCTTTGCCTATATGGGTAATGGGAGTTATGCTGCTTTATTATTGGTTAAAACTCCAGTGTCCTTAGTCTTTCTTTCCCCTCCAGTATAACAGATTCCTCCAGGCTAAAGCAATAAAGAGAGTAATTAGAATGCTAAAGACAGATGTAAATAAAGGGAATGAGACAGTGGTGAGGGATGAGGCGTCTAGGTCACACACTCTCATCAAAAACCCAGTTGGTAGCAAATGACACAACGTTCAGTGCCAGAGGCCTGGGGCTACGACTGCAAACCAGAGGACATAATGGACTAAATTATGGCCTCAATGGCTATGCATCTCTAAGCACCAATAAGGACACACACACACACACACACACACATACACACACACACACACAAACACACACACACACACACACACACACACACACACACACACACACACACACACACACACACACACACACACTATCAAACCCCAAACACAAACACAGATCTACCGTATGATCAGATTGAATATATCTAAGGCATTGTGTAAGATATGCACATTATTCTGTAGATTGTATCAAAACAATATGCTCTTATTAATAAGCAGTGTGATTCAGGGGTCACACCAGATATAAACAGTGCTAACTGACTGCCTTGTTGATGGCCTCCATTGGAAATCCTTTTGATGTTACAGACTACCATTTGTGAAGCTTCTGTCCATGATATATATTTTAAAAAAATCAATCTCTAATTTTGCTCGGACACAGTTTTAGTCTCTAACTTGTGGTTTATGTTCATTTGTTAATTCATATTGAGAAATACAATTTGGAAACCAAATGATTGGACTAGAATGGTTTTGGATGAACAAGAGAAGGAGGTGTGTGTTAGTGCGTGGAGGCAGACACGAGCAAACATCAACACTAAACACTATACACTTGAGATTACATGCATGGGGGTTGGGCTAATTACAATATTTGCATTATTAAAAATACATTAACGACTAGAATGCTATCATATTTAACAACATAAGACATAAATAAATTAGCTAACTTTTGGTGATAAAATAGATCCGTTTTTCTTCAAGGGCTTCAAGGGGAATTCCTGTAAATCCCACCACAAAGATCAGGTCGGCAAGAATATATTGAATATCCAAATAAATCATTATTTATCGTAAAACTTAAATCAAGTCAAGTCTCTGTGCGTGGTGTGAACTGCACAGAGTTTTATGATACGAGAATGAGGCTACAGAGGACGAAAATCCCATACACTCAGTACCCCAGTCGACTTTTCTACACACCGTGGATGTCGCCTTGTTAATGAGGCGCTCTATACGTTTCCCAAGCTTCCCACACACGTTGCTTTATGTCTCTTCATCTCTCTTTTTTATGTTCCTCAGTTTGTGTGAGCCACAAATCACTACACTACACTACGCTCTGCACATTATGCAGAAATGCATATACTGTACGTGGATGTAGTGTAGTGCAGGATATCAATGCTGCAGATTTATGATACACTTTGTTAAAAACAGACGCTTGTAATTGCTATTAAATCTGCTGCCTAGACAGTTTTTTTTTCTCTCCTTGTAAACTGTTCTGGTTTTGTCGACTCTTTCATGGGTTCACACTTCCAGAAGTTACAGTTGTAAATATATGCTTTTAAATGCTTAGAAAGGGGTGAGTGATGTGGATAACATCTCAGTTTTCTGGAAATTCAACCGAGAAACCTTTTAGAAATAAAATAATCAGAAAGTCTTGTTGTAAATTAAATAGCTTATGAATCAAGGTGCTTTATTCAATTGACGAGAAACCATGTAAATCCAACATTGTCATAAACACTGAGTTGCAACATTGCCCGAGATATTAAATTGTGAGATGCCTCAGTATAAAATGGTACAGAAAGATCTCTGAGGGTTGACCTATAAAAAACACTGTTTTCTCAATGTGATGCTATGTGTTTACAGCAGTAGAAAACTGTACAAAAGTATGTTTTTTCTTCTCATCTAGGCAGAAGAATACAGGAGAAAATCCATGTCATACCCTTAAGTAATGTTTTTTTTATAGAAAAAAAGACCTAAACAATACGTGAATTTTAACAAAAAAATGCAGACAGGAACAGTCTATAAAATTAATCAACAGACATATATGTCACCACCATGACTACCGAAAAAAACACACAGTATTTCAACCACTCAGGACTGACCAAAAATACATTTCCAATCTTCTCCAATCCAACATTTTTGATTTTGCGTGTACTAAAACCGTAATTGCAGTATTTCTGACAGCACTTGGAAAGCAGATGTAATGGCATTATCCAGGGTACAGATTGTTTGCTGGAAATGAGCCACCAGACACAATTCAGCCAGACATTCCATCTAAGAACTGCTACCAAAAAAAAAAACTTCATACGAATATGGAGCAAGTATAGACAGGCAGTTTCCTGCACAGAATTATAGATTCCTCACTAAAATTATTACACATACTGTACATAATATGTCAAAAAGGACAATGTTTCTGCATGACTGTCAAGTCCACATTACAGGCAGTATGTCAACTAATGTAAAGGAAATGAGAGGTATATTGCATTTTTATTGCCTATGAAAAAAAGTTATATGATCTTGCGCATATTCTTTGTTGGAAGAATTGTCTCAGCAAAGCCGGTTGATTCCACCCGCTATATTAGATTACACTGTGCTGTTGAAATGTGTGCTTCTGAGGTGCCTTTGCAAAAGGTTGATTACTTTGCATATATTTCACCTGCCGCTCTGGGCTATTATTGCTTGAGATACAGAGTATAGTCAGTACCCTGATGGAGCAATCCTAAATGGTCAACGTCCCGAGTAAAACCATATAAAGTGATTCAATGCGAACATAAAGAAATGTTAACGATCGTCAAAGACCTTTGTGTTGGATGGCTTTCCATCCAGTTAGTCCCGCTTTCTCACTCTCTGCTGTCCTTTTTTTAATTTTAGTCTTACTCTCCGTGAATATGTGCAGATTGCATTTATTTATTTGTTTTATGAAGAAAAGAATAACTCTGATATTGACTCAAAGAATAAGAATCATCCACACAACAAACCCCAGAAATCTATGACATCGTCATGTTTCTTTAAAATGGCTAATATCGACGCTGAGCTTTAACGGGAAGATGTCTGCATCTCTGTGGCTGTGCTGTGATATGTGGCAGACAGACATTCTGACCTCTATATAGCAATGTGGAAGGACCTCAACAGCTGTAAACAACACTGCAATCAGTGTCCCATCTGCTCCCATGTCCCACTTGTGTGGATGCCTTTTTGCCATTTCTTTCACCCTCTGCCAAGTGGCTGCCTCAGGACATCTAACCCAGAGAAAAGAGCTCATTTACCCAAGGAGGAAAGAAGCAAACTAGATTTCTGAGTGCATTTGCTGACAGGGAAACTTGGTAGTGGCAGATATTAACAGAGTTAGACGGATTATAATGTGTAAAATGTGCCATTTTTTACAAAAACAACGGTTTGTCAAACTGCTCTAAAATATCAGGCCTGTGATGAATTCACATGAAATAACCATGCAGGGATCATCTAAGGCTGAGCAGCTAACCAGCTTTCAAAGCAGCTTTTACATGTTGATTTCACCTCCATTAACCCCTGTTAAGGATAATGATGCTTCACCGGGACTTTATGAAGTGGGTGCTTGAGCTACACCCACTCCAAAGGTAAGTGGTGTGACTCCTGTTTTTTTGTTGTTGTAAGTAATACGATCCACTCAGCCAGTCTACACATTCACCATGATACTGATAATTTTTTGGAAAATGCTGATTGTAAGACTGTTTACATGTATTGCTGTACGCAGATAGAGTAGCTAATTTCAATTAAATAATCAAAGTATTCCAATATGTTTTATGTTTGATCAATTCTGTGAACAGGAGCTGTATCTCTCAAAGCCAGAAACCTGAGAATTTAAACTTGCGTTGTCATCAAGTATAAAGTCTGGATCTGCTCCACAGACAATGAATGGGAGACTGGTTTTATGAACGCACAGAATGTTTGTTTTACTTTGTTATACCCAAATGGACTTCATTCTATTGGAGTGTTCTCAGTTCTGAAACAGAAAATGTACTAATATACGTATATACTCAGAACATTGTCTCAGTGAATACGTTTATATGCACCAAACATTCCAGTTTTTTGCCTTTAATACAAAAACACAATATTCCTAATAGGCTGATTAAAATTTATATTCCACTAACATTCCCGCGTACATGCAGCCTTAAATATTCCGATTACAAGGGGCCAGTGAATCCCATGTTGACGCCATTCTCAACTGTGTTTGACATGTCGTCGATGCCCTAAAACCGCTTTCATTCCTTCAACCAGCTTTTTTAAAAGGTTGGCTTTGCGATATTTGCGCATATCCAACAACCTTGATGACCAACTCCTTTATAATCCTTAAAATTAGGTGTATTTCTCTTTCCAACCAGAAAGATTGTGGGAGTTTTTCCTGTGCCGATGTGAGGGTCAGAGGATGCCGTACAGATTGTAAAGCCCTCTGAGGCAAATTTGTAATTTGTGATTTTAGGCTATACAAAATAAATGGAAACATAAATGGGGGGTTTTCTTTTGGGCATTCATCTCTACTCCAGTTTGGGAAACTATTGACTATTGGTTGGTTCACAATGCACAGAGTTGGTTGTAAACAGGAAAGAGGTTTTATGTCGCAAAGTGCCATAAAAACCTGACTGAGACATATATTCCAAATGCGCTATACACATGTCTAAAGAATGCTCCTAAAACCCAAATAATATAGGCATGCCCGACGTCTTAATCGGAAAATGCTCCATTCGGAATAAGGCCTAATTCAGAATATCCAAACGGAATATGATGTTTACATGAACCAGATCAGATTCACAATATTGTCATATTTAGAATATTAGTGAAATATGAGTCACTGTCATCTGTAACATCTCTATGGAGCAGTTCCACACTTTATACAAGATGACATCACACATTTTAGTTTTACCACTCTATGTTTTTGGATTTGGCAGAGGGTTGCTCATGTTCACTTATATTTATGGATTGTCTTAGAACATAGAAATAACATGAATGGATTTGGAAAATGGATGTAGTTCCTCTTTGCAGGGAAGCTGTGGAGTTTTGGTCCACGCTAAGGAACAATGTTTATACAAGTTTTCATACAAATGTGTTTGTGTCGTGCATAAATATGTACATGCATGTGTGGAAGCATGTGAGCAACGCAATACACATTCCTGCCAATGGTTTCTAACTGATTGACAATTGAAGCCACAAAGAATCAAAGAACGGGCGAGCAAAGGCAGAGAAGAAGAAGACTGCTTTCAGGCAAACATGGATCAAAATAGAATTTACAAATGTATTATGAGGAAGAAAATGCATTCATCACATTTGTTGGGCTTCTTTAAAGCGTAACCTAACCTCCCCAGAAAATCGTGTTTACGCTGACCTCCAGTGGTTTAACTTCTCACCTTGCTGCTAAGTGGGCCTGACGTCACCGTAGCAACAAGTGAATAGACTGAAGGAAAAGTAGGAGAGCGAGAGAAAAGAAAAGCAGGCTGAGGCATGACGTGGAGGGAAGACCATGTAATAACTAGAAAGGTGCACTCAGTAGAGAGCAGATCGTTACCAGGTGTGTCTGCAACGACCACTGCAGTATTGTGTGATTGAATTATTACAACCCACAATTAGCTAACCCACCTTTCCAGATGGATGTATAACGAGAACTGATACAGCGTTGGATACGGTGCCCAATTCATGCCTAAGTTGCTCAGTGGCGCATGAAGACAAAAAAAGTTTGACTTCCGAGTATAAAATTCAGATTAAACTAATATCTGCCGACAATCTTCCGCGTCCATAAGCCCATAGAGCAAGCGCACTAGTGTTTCCTTTAACTCCGCCCCCCCAGCCTCGTTCTCGGGCTCATTCACATAAATGAAGGAAGGAAAATAACTCTGTATTCAGCTATTAGTGCATATTACAACTTTTAGGACCTAATGATTTAAATAAGGAACGTTCAAGTGCTAGTACTGGTAAGAAAAATAAAAGATCTGCTGACCAACAGACTTTCCCATTGTAAGTCTATGGGGAAAAGTATTTTTGGGCCCAATTACGACAAGTGACAGATCCAGAAATTGTAATTCCACCGTTTGGCCACTATGTACAATTTGCGTTGGAGGCTTCCTCTAGCAGCTGGAAGTGGGCGGCGCACTGAGCTGTGTCAGTGCTTGCGGACCCTCGGCCAGGTTTCGGTTAAGATTAGTGAGGGAGGAATCAGCAGGCAAAAAAAAAAAAGGCAATAAAATGTGTTTTGAAAAAAGTGTGAGTCGCCGCAACCATAAGAGGTTTTTGAACATGGAGCCATAACTGGACAGCCAAACTATAATACAGTTTAATATTGCAGAATGCGAGATTAGTGGTGGACAGACACACTCACTCATGGACTCACTCATGGACTCTGTTTGAGTGATTAATGATGCATGGTGATGAAGATGATCAAGAATACATGCTGCCCTTGTCAGCCCGATGCAGAGAGGTCACTGTGCCTCAGTCAACCGACCTTTCTCTGTTCTCAAAATAATTGCCTTATGTTTCTGTAATGAAAATATAACTCTTTACAAGCTCATCATTCAGGGGTGGGCTAAGGCAAACTTTGTATTCTGTATGCATAATCCATGTATAAATATGCCTCACACCAGAGCTGTGTGTTATGTGATTGGAGTGGGGGTCAGAGCCACTTGTATTCCTGTGGGTGGGATTGTGGGATTGCAAGAGATTTGATTGGAGCATTATCCCTACACGAGGGCCCTCCAGATCTCCTATCTGTTGTTCCCCCTTCTCATTTACTTTACCAGTGCACTGCTGTAATATACATAATTCAGACTACCGGGGAATGTCTTTGGGCTCCGAACCACCTGCTGGCTTTTATTAGCTAATTAATGGTGATTTATCAGAGCTGCTAATTTGAATGGGGCCGCTTGCCTTCAGGAGTCTCAGAACACCATATGAATTCTGATGGTAATTATGCTTATTTGATGGGCAGTTTGCTAAAACAAAAAAGTTCTGTCTTATCTGCCCCGCAGGGATGAATTTCTGTTCTTGCGAAAGACGACCTTGTGTGATTTTTTTTCCCTGTCTCATTAAGGACTCACACACAGTTCATTTTAATACTTAAATCCCAAACAGCTTTTTTTTTTTTTTTTTTTTTACCTTTTTACCTGTAGATGTGCGTCCTTGGAAAGGTCTTTTTTGATGTCCTTATGTTTCAAGTATATTTACTGTTCAAGGACCACAGATTCACCTCAGGTGTGATACTGGGTATTTGGGCCTTAAAGGAGAATATTCATATAAATATGGTAAATTTACTTCTACCTTTGTGTTTAAAAAATACTTCCGATGCATCTCAAATTTGATCATTTACTTACTTTTATTTGTTGTCAACATAAACTTGACAAAATCAACCACTTACTCAATTAATAAAGATATACAAAAAAGAAGACTTATAAATAATTATTACACATTGTGAGGCAATGGTGGTTTTTAAGGATTATTTCCTGAAAAAGAGATTTTGATTTCTTCCTATAGGAGCAACACTGTCTCCTACAAAATGATGTTCCCATACAACTAACCTGTTTCAAGCGGATACCATTTTCTCCCAGATTACGGTCACAGTATTAAACAGAATGAAACATGTGATTAAAAAAAGAATACACAATAATACAAAATCTAAACCAAACAAAATAAAAATGCAACAAAAGTAGTTGTTATGATCAGGTAATTAAATGTGGTTCACACTGGACACACACAGCTGTCTCTTGGGTGAAAGGCCTGTGTATTTTGACTCATTTAAAATGTATTTTGATACGCAGTGCCGGTTGAATCAAGTAAGTGATGTAGCGTCCACACAAGCTACCTTTTCCCAAAGCAGTACTACTAAAACAAAACATGTCGTTAGGCAGCACACCTCCTGCTTGGCAAACAGTTAACAGACAACTTTTAAAGGAGATTGCATTGAATTACATGATGTATTAAAGCTTTACTTTGTAAAAATGTGTATTAGGCCAAGTTAAATTATAACGTTAGCTTGATGTGTTCAATTGTAAACTTGTAAAATGTAGTTTTTAGCGAGAGACTTACAGTATATCAATAGGCTACAGTTGTATGAAGGAGATGTTTTTACATTAGGAATTATGACCTGTTGAGCTTCATAACACTAGCTCTAAGCAGCTTATAGTTGCACAATTAAAACTACTAATGCAAAGATTTTTCCAAAGCAAATATTTAAATAAAAATGCAATCATGCATTTCCTAATAATTTGCATTGTGCGTTTTTATGCAAATAACCACCATAGACATATAACCATATAACAAAGTAAAAGGATACTGTTTAGACAGTTGAAAGTATTATTCAGGGTGGTTTCAGGACGGTAGTGAAAAAAGTTAGTCTGGAGTCTTTTATACAAGCTGCTAGGGTTGTTGCAGGTTGAACTTTTGTAAAACGCATTCTTTAGCAAAAAGGCCACGGTCCTTTCTACAGACCTCTCCCATGAGAAAATTGAAAAACCCATAAAAGTGATAAATTGGTGTTTTCTTTTGTATCAGTGTCCTCTGCTCGGTTCAGAGTCCACAGTTAGACATAGACTGTAGAGAAACGTAAATGTAACACCTCTGAAATATTCTGATTCATTGCAGCTGGAGTTGGGTTTACTGCTCTTCACCTTCTCACCAGTTATTTTGAGAGCAAAACAAAAAGATAAGTAACCCATTTGGAGCTGCCGAAGATCAAACAGTTACCACAGCAGGGACTGAAAAGCTGGAGAGGCCCCTCAATCACACAGTCATTCCACTAAATATGCTTACTCTGTAATCCTTGCACTGTCTTGTCTTGGGAAATGTTTTATATCTGTGGTTGATTCATTTTATTTTCTAGATTGTAGCCCGGCAGTTATAAGGTAAGTATTGGAAACAACTAATAATGTATCTTTGATTTAGATTTGTGTGAAGTCTTTATGCCCTTTATGGACATTACAAATTACAATTCTGGAAGATTTAAAAGAATAACCATGCATAATCAACCAAGCTTTACATCAATCACCAAATATCAGTTTCCTAAACTGTTTTTAGTTTGGACTAAACTAACGCACATATATCCAATTTGGAAGAATAATGTTCACATAAGTCATGTCCACAAGATGTTATCTGTGTGTTAGAGCTTGTGCACAAGGCTTGCTGAAAACACTGCGCTGTAGATGGGACATGGTCTTTCAGTTAGCAGCTGCAGGAACCTGCATTCAGCCTGTGGAGCGCAGGTTCTAACCCGTGTAACGGCAGCCACAGAAAGATTCCTGATCCGGCTTGGAGTCTGGGGACGGAACTTCTGGCTGAATTTTGAGCTAACTGCAAGACGTGAGTGTGTGGCCTATACCAGCAACGGGTTCGAAGAAACAAAAACACAAGTTATTCCTGCCACTTTTTATTTTAATCAAATAAACAAACTATCAAAGGCAAACGGACCCATCCTCTCATGAGGGCAGATTGGGCACTATTGCCTCTTGGTATTAGAAGAAAGGACTGCCCTTGGCTAGCTGCTTAGCATTCTCATTTCAGTAGATATCTTTGCAACTTGATACATGACATAACGTCAACACCTCGTCTTCACATTCTGTTGACAATGCTATTTCATTTATTTTCAACGTGGACATATCTTAGCAGTTGGCCCTTTAAAAGCATACGCTTTAGCATTGTCGGTTGCTGTTTGTAAACACAGCATTCAAAGTGTTCCCCTCCTCCGCTGCATTTGGAAGTGATTATGATTTTTGTGTTTGATCAACGTCTGGCTAAATCATTGGCATTGCTAACTATGTGCATTGCTAAAAACACAAATTCAGTCGCTGGAGGGAGGGATCAGTTACCTGAGGTGGATGAAATAATAGAAATAAGGAATGGGTAAGGTAAGTGAATATCACCAAATTCAAACGTCATCATGCTCCTCAGCATCACAACTGTCTGTACATAAATCACCGAACATTTTGCTGATTCATTCGTATCTCGTAAACGTCTGATACATCTTGCAGGGACCATGAATATCCGTAAAAAAAATTCATAGCAATCCATCAAATAGCTGTTTTGGCTGTGGCGGACCGACTGACATGCCGCTAGCCAGCATTGCTCTAGATCAGGGGTGTCAAACTCATTTCAGTTAAGGGGTCGCATGCAGCCCATTTTGACCTCAAGTGGGCCGGACCAGTAAAATCACAGCATAATAACGCATACATAATGACAATATTACTCTCTGTTTAAATCATTGGTGAAGGTTTTTGGATGATAAACCCTATTTTAAGGTCTTTCTTCAATAAACTAGAAACATAAAGACCGACAATTCAGACATCAGCCCACTGTTTACCTGCCTGGGCTCTCCTCTGCAGACTCCCTCGCAGTTAGGCAATATGTTTAGTAAAGTCAGTACTCTGATCAATTGTGTCTGTGGCTCAATGGTTACCATGCACGTCTTACAATCAGAGGATCAGTGGTTCAAATCTTCAAATCTTTACAATTATCCCACGGGCCGGACTGGACCCCCTGGCGGGCCGGATCCGGCCCGCGGGCCGTATGTTTGACACCCCTGCTCTAGATGAAGGTGTAGTGGGCCAGTTTGGATCTGCTGCAAGTCTAATGATACAATGAACATTAAATACAGATGTTTAAGTGAATTTAATTCAGAATTTTAATTCATATAATTTACATTATAAACACAAACACATACATTTCTTCATAAATGCATCTTCGAACGCTCACAACGCCAAAATATTTGATCCAAAATGAGCTATTCTTTTCTCGAGAATGCTTCATTAACAACATTTATATCTGCTGCATCAACAAAGATCTGATGTGTACGGTGGCCGATTGATGTTCTCTGCACTCTGCATACATATCCGTGGGGAAATGCAGTAGACTCTCTCCCTCTTTGCCAACACAGGTGAAATCCCAAAAGTCACATGGAGATATTGAAGAATAAAACATTATGTCAAGTCATTTGGCATGTCTGAAATTAGAATGTGAAAGAACGGGAGGTTCAGATATGTCTGCCAGCAAACACCTTTGCCTGATCTTTTCATCCCAATTCAAATAAAATTCTAAACTGCAGGTAAATGGTAATATCACACACGCAAGCAACGATGCCTCCAGCAACATGCTCCATTAAAAGAGTTCGTAGGTGCTGCAGCGCTCTCTGCACAAGTGAAGTGTTTGCTCAGTGGGAATTGAGCAGGAATTCTGAAAAGGCACTTTAATGTTGAAAATCTTACAACACCCTCTTAACACACAGGTTTTCAAGACAATACACATGTAAAAGTAACCCTGTCATGTGTCAGTCATGGTGTTAAGAGAATAATTTGTGTGTGTATATATATATTTATATATATATATATATATATATATATATATATATATATATATGTGTGTGTGTGTGTGTGTGTGTGTGTGTGTGTGTGTGTGCGTGTGTGTGTGTGTGTGTTGTATGACATCAAAGAACAATTATACAACAATGACAGCCAACCTCCTTGTGTAACCCGACGTAGATCTTCAATGTTCAGCCTAAATATCTCATGTTGATCATATTCATTTAAGCCTGGAGAGTCAATTAAGATGCCAGTCAAGATCTCTACATCAAAAGTGGGACATTTCTATGTTCAAAGGTGAGACTTGTCTATGTAATTCCAGCAATGACCCAGAGAGGTCACAGTGTGTGTGTGTTTGTGTGTGTGTGTTTCTGTTTGTGTGTACACAATGGACCTCTGGTGGAGGCCTCAGCCCCCCTGGGGAGGGAACCTTCAGTATAAAAACACGCTATTCACCGGGACCTCCGCAATTGTACCAGAAGGAGAAAAGGACCAATCCTTCCCCCTTCACGTCCACACACACACACACACACACACACACACACACACACACACACACACACACACACACACAGGGAGACTCAGACCATGTAAGCGCCTCCATGCCAGTGAATGCTATCATTTCATTCCTCTACTCTGAATGCTCCAGGGATCTCTGAGAAAGAGTAAGAGCAATAAGTTCACTTTGCTGAATTAATGCTGTAATTTTTTATCAGGAGAGCCTTGGCTTTACCTTGAACGGGGCTGGTTTTATGCAAAATGGTTTCAAGCCTGGTTTCTTTTTATTCTTTTCTTTTTTTAAATGATGGTCCTAATTTGTTGGCTCACTTTAAATTATTAATCTCTTTTATATTCAAGTCGTTATTACGTGTCATAACTGTGTATCTATCGGGTGAAATTTAATAGCATCTGCTGGACCTTAGGAAAGAAGCCAGTGCAGAAATGCTATTAAATATTGATAATTAACTAAATATTTGCCTTGGCACCTGCTTTGAGCCACCGTGCTAATTGGCATGGGAACAGCTGCTGTGGTCATTGAAGACGCACAATGAGATGTTCGCACAGAAACTCCCTGACAGATGCGAACAAATCAATTAGAAAAGGAAGATGAAACTGTGACATCCAGAGGATTAGACCAACATCTAACGTCTAATTATTCTCCACTTTTGAAAGTGATCAAAAATGTCAAAGAATTTGAACTCTCCTTTAACCTAAGGTAAGGTCCTCTCTCCAGAGGCTTATGTAATGAGTCCTGTGTAGGGCTGGGTATCAAATGTCAATGCCTGTCCTGGAATCAACCAAAACACAAGCAAATGTTCAATTTCATATTGTATTTCTGAGCAAAAGTTTTCTTACAGCTGATCGAGTTTAGACAACAATTAACTTTTGATTTGCTTCTTTTGTAAAATGAAAAACATAAAGCATTGTTTTTACAGCAGTTCTGAAGTTGAGGTACATTATTGGCACTGGTATCGGACATTTTAAATAATGTTGTTGTGGTAGCATTGCTGTGAGGAAGTTGCATTTTAAAAAGTCAGCGAAAGACCTCACCTTTAACCATGTTTTATCTCAAATCTCAAATCCTTCCACACATTACTTCTCAGACAGTATGCTGTCATAATGATCTGTTCTGCATGGTTTACTAGCTTCCTACATTTTGCTTTCACAAACAGCCTAATTGGCAAGAGGTTAACGACACTAAGAACTTTGAGCATGGTTCATTCTTTACTGTGACATGCGGTTGAAGATTGAGAAGCTATGAATTGATATTTTTCCACACATGCTGTGAATTACAGGTCAAATATTGAATTGTGTGGCATTTTTTGAATTGTAAGTATAAGTTATAATAAAAAAACGACAGCAGAAGTCTGGACGACACCCTATGAAATGTTACCTTTGTGCTTATTGTTGTGAGTCGAGGAGCTATGCATGAGACTATACCACGAGAGAGAGAGAGATGGCAGGTCATGTAAACGTCATACAAAGGGACTTCTGTAGAGATGGTGCCCAAACACACAACAGAATAATGAAGGGGTCAGAGCCATGCATCCAACCATCTATACATCCATCAGTCAGTCCATCAGACATACCACTGAACCATCTGCCAGCCTCCCCCATCCCTGGCTGAACCCCCACAGCCACCAGCTAGGAGGAGGCTCTCTCTCAGGGCCTGATGTGCTAATGTGAACCTTTGTGGTGCTGAGCTAAGTGGAGAGCTAGGTGGTTGAACTGTGTCTATGGCATACTGCTTTCATATCGCAAAGTAAAACTGTTGAAATAAATCATGAATTGTAATCTTATATTGAGGTGAGAACATACAGTATAATACCTAGGTATATCAATATGGTTATTTGCTCTTCTTTATTTGATTTAACAAAAGGATTTACTGAAGCTATTTTTAAAAATGTATTAATACTTTTTTAAACCCTTTCTTTTAACCTATAGAACAGATCTGAAACCCTGCAACAGTGCTCTGCATGGCATCCTCTGCAAAATTCAATTAGACATAATGTTGCACTGCAATCTATTCATTTGAGGCACCCAGTGAGGCAGCCAGTGGGAGTGTATTGATCGGAGTGTGTCATGTGTGGAAGCGAGAGAGGGGTGGCCACCGTTTTTTGCTTAATGGACTGAAATAAAAGAGGCGGGAAGGGGCTTTAATTAGGGAACAGTGGCAGGGGCATCTAGTCTCCCCTCCCACTAGTTACCCTGCACCCCCTCTGCAGAACACACTCATCCACCCATGCATTTTCACATGCAGTCGCTCACAAACACACATGCAATTCCACCGGCAATGCATTCACACATACAACAACA
Source organism: Myoxocephalus aenaeus (assembly GCA_038501785.1). Classification (NCBI taxonomy): domain Eukaryota; kingdom Metazoa; phylum Chordata; class Actinopteri; order Perciformes; family Cottidae; genus Myoxocephalus; species Myoxocephalus aenaeus. The sequence goes on from JBAMJR010000089.1 coordinate 5,859,059, forward strand.
AACATACACACTTGCAGTCTATCACCCGTGTGCGCGCACGCACGCACACACACGCACACACACACACACACACACACACACACACACACACACACACACACACACACACACACACACACACACACACACACACACACACACAGGAGGAGGGCAGAGGAGAATGGCGGGGGTGATGGAGGAAAGGATGAAGAAAAACAGAGGGAGTGCTGGGCTCCCGGGGTCTCAGCTGCTGCTAGGGTGCTGCCTGCTCCTCGCAATGAGTTGCAACTGTCAGTTTATTTTATCTCGGGCTTTTCATCATCGCACAGAGCCTGGTTGGAGGAAGCCACCTGAGAGTCTTAGGAATTTGTTGGCTACAAGTCATTAGCAGAGACTGCTGAGATGCGCCGGGGCCAGAGATGTGCGCCGGGTTCTGCTGCAGACAAGTGTGTCCCTTTAACCCTTGATAGGCTGATTGGCACGGCAGCTTGGCTTTGATGGCTGGATAATTGCATGCAGCCTAGATGACAAAGGGAAGGTCATAAAAGCTGAGCAGTGCAAGTAAAAAAAAAATAATGGAAAGGAAAGAAGAAAGAATTGCTGCATACATAAAGACTTCAGAGAAATCTCATAACAGTTAGTGAATAGTGGGTAGTGGATCTGAGATGGACTTATGGATGGACTTATCTTCGACAGATAAGTAGGTTATTGGTAGGTGGCTGCGTGGCTGGATGGGATTGGGTCATGTTTTCATAGCTTTGACTATTGTTTGTATTAGTTAATATACTTGGGAACACAGTAATAAAACATTCAGATGAGGCAACAAACTAGGAGGTATGCTTAAAACAAACTAGTTTGCATGACATGTTGTCCAATTACATCTGAAGGAAAGTGTTTATACAAAGGGATAGATGCGGGAAGAGATGTGCTAATTGTTAACGCCACACAGTGCGTAAAGTAAAAAAAAATTGTGTGAAGAATAAAAAAATAAAAGAGGCTCAAACCCCGCTTTCTTTCTCACCGCTTTTCTCACCTGGCCAATCAGTGTGAAGTGGGTGTACTTTTCGGGTCGTTGGTTTCAGAAAATTACAAACAAAAAAATCTGACGCAGCTCTTCCAATGTAGATGTAGGAAAGGTGTGAGGAGAAGAGGTTTCAGATATCCAACAAGCAGGCTCAGATTGCCTATCTGGCAATTCTGGCAAATACCAGATGGGCCGGCCCACCAAATGGGTTGCAAGCAGAATTAACAAACCAGAATGATCCTTTATGTAATGGCAGCAATAGGTGGGCAGCAACGAGCAGCACTAACGTGTTCTCTGACAGCTGACTTCATGGATGAGTTTGGATCACTGAACATGTCATTTCCACTTTGCTTTCATGCCGGCCGGCTGCAGATACAGGCTGAGGTCCATCAGGACCAAGACCTCACGCCACACAAACAGTTTCTTCCCTTCGGCAGTCGGGCTCATCAACAGAGCCCGGGTCCCCCACTGACTGTCTCTGTCACCCCCAGTTATTTTTATTTTTATTTTTTCTCTTTCTTTCTCTTTACCGTTCACTCCTCTGCACACCTCATATTTAAACACTCATGCCACTAACATACACTTTTAACTTAAACACACATGTCACTTTAACGTACACTCACATTAACGTATCTGTTGTCTGAGCACTTTCTTATCTTACACTTATTTAATACCCACTGCACTGTTGTTATCGTTATCGTTGATTGTTGATTGTTGTTTGTCTCGTCTAACATCCCATGTCCATGTCCAATGTATGCACCTTCCGCCTCAAAAAATTCCTCGTTTGTGAAAACATTCCTGGCTAATAAACAGTTTCTGATTCTGATTCTGATTCAGTGCAATGTTTGGCTGTGACTGGGCAGCGGCAGGATTCTACAGTTCCCACAAGGACCGCCTTCCCGTTTATGGGCTACAGTACGTTACGCATGGGTCTCCACACGCGCACATAGTCACAGTCCACTCAGGGAGCAAGTGAGCGAGCGAGCAAGAGAGAGAGATTGAGATTGATTGATGATACAACACCCCTATAAAACTCTGATAAGCCTACCGCACACATTTCAAAACCAGCCGATTGGACTGAAGAACAACAGCCAGCGACATTAAAGTCGACAATATAGCCAGAAGCTGCTTAATATTACTTTAGGCCCTGGGGCTACTGACATTGTGGAGGCCCCTCCCTCTCTCCACAATATGCTACGGCAACAATAAGTCAGCAACCTCCGTCAATGGACAGCGACAAATAGTCGAGTGCCCTCCTTATCAGAAAATACAATATGGAACTCATCGATATGACATTGACATTGAATTTAACATTCGAAGGCTGTGCAGGTCCTTCATTTTGTTTAAACACGGTTTTTTTTTTGCGCAGTTGCAGGTTATGCTAAACTAATATTATTAATATTATAGTATTGTATTAGTATTATATTAATTTCCAAAATGCACCCCATGTTTTCATCAAATGCAATATTCTGTTTTATTTGCGTTATGCTTTTAGAAAACAACATTTTCACAGGCCACCTGTTCTTTAAGGCGCCACTGTGCGTGTTGTTTCAGACTTGTCTGATCCAAACATTTCTAAAAGCTCCAGAGCTTTTTCAGTCCAAAAGTATACCAATCACTGGTTTTCAAATGTATTTGCTTCAAATGGCTTGACGAATGCATCACAAGCACATTACTACAATGAAAAAAACAACAATCCAAAGACAGGATCGGCTGTTGTTGGATTGCAAACAAAATATTTAGAAAAAAATGTATGCAGGGTCACGGCGCCACGGTGTCTGCTGACCACGGTGTGCCGAGCTATCAGTAGCCTATTGTTTCTTTTTCGGTGTGGGATTCCACCTCAGATTTACATTTACTCATACAGGGTACCAGCTCATCTTTGATGCCACAATGCCTCGGTCAAAGCGAGCAAAGTCTCTGTAGCTTCTTTTATGCTGACTTGAAAGACTACATGTCCAAGTGGGAACGCAGTATGAAATATGAATTATGTTTGGGTCCCACTTCAGTTGCCTCCTCGCCCCCACCAAATTCCCAACCAGTGTCAATGTCTCCATGTATGAATCTGTGTAAGTGGATGTTTCTGTAATGTGAAGGCTCCAGAGTGGAGGGAGGCTTACCTTGGAAGCGCTGTATGATTACCTAACAAAACACAAACAGTGGTTGTGACCCTGACCACACAGAATTATTCTTTGGAATGGACGAAGGGTGAGGAGGAGTAAAATGTGAAATTCCAAAGGGTGTCTCTGTGTGTGTCTAACCTTAGGAAAACACAGAGACGTGAGTTTGATAGAGTTATTACACCGCTGTGGTTCTACCATTTGTGCGGCTGAATCTATTATCGTGAGAGAGACAGGGCTAACCCGAGATTCTGTGGAGACATGGCATCACCTCTGTGTCACGGGTCAGGCAATTGCAGCAGCCACTGTTTGCTTTTCATTACTAAAAATACAAACTTTAAGGATGTCTTTTTGTTTTTCTTAACAGAACAATGTTTACTCTAGCGATGATTAGAGTGTTATTATTTCAACTGTGCCTCTGAAAATGTAATTTTTGAGGCTGGAGAGAGAGAGAGAGAGAGAGAGAGAGAGAGAGAATTGTATCTTGGCGAGCCAGCTGTAGTTCCAACAATGTGAAGCCAGTTTATTGTGGTTATAAGCATTCAGGAAAATAATTAGCCAAGCACATGTTGTGTATGCAAGGCTCCTCCGTCTGCTCTCTGGAGTCTTATTTCCTCTTAATGTACGGTAGTTCAGAGAAATAGGGCTGTACTCTACACTGTGTGGTGGTGAAGTATCATCACTCTCACATCAGTTAAAAACTGGTGTATTTCATCATCGCCGCAAACACTTTTTTTTATGTTTTCATCAGCCCGTTGTTAGCTCAGTGTTTGCGTTGCCTTGCATTGTTAAAGCCATTCGGCTGACATATTTATCTTTTACCTACACAAGGAGCAACTGATCACTTTCAAGGTGTGTCATATATCCATCGGGGAGAGGAAATAAGACGCTGGTTATCACTGCAGGTCCTCCCCTGACAACTGTCCAATTATGTATATCACACTCTGCCTACTGTTTGCACTAGAAGTAATCAATAAAGGATGTGGCTGAGTGCTCATACATTTTGGTGGAACCAAATGCATGAAAACGTAATCATTCGCTCAGGCTGGCGGGGAATCAAATATCGGTAGGGAACAAGTAGGCAGTGGCTCTTCGCGAGGGGAGGGACTGATTAGTGATTGTAGCTTCAAGTTTGATGGGGTGTGGTGGAGGGGTGGAGGGGGGGTGTTCTCTCCTGACGCGGCAAATGGAATGGGTGACAGGTGGAAATGGGGATGAAAAGGCGGTCCTCGGTTTCATGAATAAATGTAAACACAGCGCCATGCAATTACCGCGGCTGGTCATCTATTTTTGGTCGGGGTGGGGGTAAACGTGCGGCTACATCCCTACAGGTCCAATCTAATGAAAACGCGCAGGTTACTGGGGCGTTTAATTGTATATACGGTAAAGCTAAGAGTGAGGACTGTAGGGGCTTGTTGCGGATGAAAGCCCAGCCCCACAAGTGGAAAATTTGATTCAGTTTAAACATAGCGTTTCGTTTATTGATCCGCTGTGGAAGGTGAGATCATCACAGGAACACGACCTGAACAGATGGATTCATTTGAACATGTCACGAGAACACATGGGTCTTGTTGCTCCGGAGAATAACTTTACACAGAGACGGCAGTGATGGCAATTTCTAACGGTGGTGATCAGACAAACACTTTGGCTTCACATTTTTCTCACAAGTACATTACCTGTCATTCTGTATTCCGTCACAACATGTGTTCAATAGATGGCGACTTATACTCACATATATAAAAGTTATAAGTTATAAGAAATCTCAAAAAGTGTGCAAGAACACCCGACTCAAATTTGAGTCTCACCAAATGTGTCTTTTTAACAGTTAGATGAGAAAAGTTGTTCAATAAATTGAATATATTCTCTATTCAAACAGCAATCATACAGACAAGTGCACATTTTCATCCTATTTTAAATACACCTTATGCAATCATCTGCATGCATATGCATATCTATTTGGTATTAACAGTAATCCACCACAGAGGAGGCAGGTCAAAGCATACCACAGTTATACATTTTCTATTACCAAGGTTAATCAATAATTCATGGGTCACAATAGCAGGCAGGGGGAGGGGGGGACACCCTGAGATCCTCTCCCTAAGCAGGATCCCCCGAAAAAACAGGAAGAGGAAATCACAGCCTAAAACCACTCTGTGCGGAAAAAAGAAATCATCCCCCTGCTTCCCTCACACCCACCCACTGGTTTTGGGCAAAGGCAGACCATCATCACCATCATCATCACTGACACTACGGCGCCCGTTCAGGCATTCCTTAGTGAGGCGATAACCTTTTCGTTCCCATCTTTCCCAGCGCTGGTCTCTGAGTAGTACTCACGCCATCACTTAGAGCATTAATCAAAAAGCATGTGCCTAATGGGTCCTGACAGGCAGCGTCCATAATGGGCTGCAGTCCAAGCCTGCATCTTCCTCACGCATCTGGTAACACTAACAGCAGCAGCCCGCGTACAGCTGCCTGCATGGCCACCGCTAGATTGTTAATGACTGTGGGTGATACGGTCTCACTCACCATAAAACACTTAGGGCCCTGAGATGCTACCACATCATGCATGAAGAAAGCTTTTTGATAGTATGCTAATGTCAGCCATTACTGTGGGATGATTTACAATCACTTAAACAGCACATGAGCCGGGTGTAGAGACACAGGCTGGCTGGCTGGCTGGGATAATAAAGACGCTGGCGCACGCTGATCATTAGAGAGCTCGCTCTCTCTTCCTCTCCCTTTGTGTGTGTGTGGAAGCATGCACTCTGGATGCAGTGGCATTTGGCTTAATTAGTAAGCGATTTTAACATGAAAGAGACAAAAGACAAGAGGGAGAAAGCGTGTTGTGCTTCATAGTGCTGCCGCGTTGTTTACTACCTGTGTGTGTGCTGATGGTGATGCATTTATAAAGAAGTGTATGAGGTGCAACAACACAAACAATTAACACATTTTGTTCTACAATTCTTTTGATTTCTCTCTGAAAGTGTAAAGACCTCCTATCTCTCTTTCTCAAAATAATGCTTTAAAAAAAATCTATCCTTTGAAATGAAGTGTGATGGATAAACCACCAGGCTTATTCATTTGGAACAAAGATTGAAGCCTTTAGAAAAACTGCACAGAATGGCAGTGAATGACAAATGCCAAAGGTCAGGTTTTCATTTCAATCCCTTCACAAGTCACGTCCACTAATAGGCCTTCAATTTAGCCGATACAGATACATTTGTAACGATACGAGACACTGTGACTCAAAGCTGAGAAGATACGACTTGACTCAGCTGCAATTTAATACTATTTTGCCTAATATTTAATAGGATATTTTATGAATTAAACAAGTTTATAATAAGCTAAATATTTCCAGAATTCCAGAGTTATCATAGAAGTATTGAAAATGGTCTATTTCCACACCACAATGAACAACAAACATGGGCAGCGATACCATTAATGTAATCATAACAGTAATCTTTTATTTATATTTGAATCCTTAAAATAAATTAATATCCAAAGTAATTTCATGTAATTCGAAGAGCAAACCTGTGTTCAAACAATAATATGTCCTGCAATAAACATGACAACACGCTGGTTTCACCAGTGTTTTTTGCTGTGTTTGACAATTTATGTTACCAGGGCGACATGCCATTCAGCAACCTGCTGCCAGTGTGTAACACCTAGCTTTTCGATTGCTTTTTCTACATGTAAAGCTAGGAAATTGCATCAATATTTCATAGGAGGCAGCATTTTCTTGTGCACAGATTCAATGGGCAATGAGATAAACAGTGGAGTATTAATAATGCAGTGCGGTGACACTGACCTTATTTTGTGCCTTTCAACCTGCACTGATATTTTGATGCACAGTGCCCCGCTACTCTCTAGCACACAGGAGGTTTTCACGCTCTTTGTTCAAAGCCGTGAAAAAAAAGAAACTTCCTGTTTGACAGAGGTTACATCACTGCCTAAACCACCTAAAGACATTAACGAAAATGCTGGGGCTACAGTACGTGCTGTTTTTGTGTGTGTGTGTGTGTGTGTGTGTGTGTAGGGGGGTGTTTGGATACACTGTGGAAATACATATCTTCATTTTCACAGAAACAATGTGAATGCTAAGTGTCGGTTTGACAACTGGTGTTGACAGCTGAGCAGATGCCTTGAAGGTGAACTGTGAGAGGCTTTGACTGGGAACTAAAAAGGCAGCGCAGCAACCTCTTCCCCGTTGCAGGATGGGGAAGATACTAAGCAGCCGAGAAAAACCTGTTAGTCCAACTTCGGGTCACCTGAACAAATAAACATGTCGAAGAATGAATTGGAAAGGAAAGATCCAGCATGGCTGTGGTTCTATGCTTAATATATAGATATAGAAGGTGTCAAATATTGAATGCAAGGTACATTTGGGACAATCATAAAGCCCAATTAACAAACAAAAGAAAGTGCAATAACGTTATAGGGTGTGAAATGTATGAAAAATATTCTAATTTATTGTCATTATTATATCAAGTTCAAGACAACAATTCAATATTGTGTATTAATCATCTCTCTGTGGCATCGCGGCTTACCGTGATTGACATTGGGGAAAACAATTATCATTGATATTATTATATTGATATCAACCATGTCATCCAGGTCTCATTATTCACTGATGAACTCCTTCTATTGGGCAACTAAGTACAAACACCCTAGCAATCATATTGTGATAGGAAACAAAGAGTACTTCAACTGTATGATCTTTGTTTTCTTTGTAATGAACTGCCTGAACCGACAGATCTTTGCTTTTGATCACTGAGTTCCATTTCAACTACTCATTCAATGTTTAAAGTAAATAACTGAAATAACTGAAATACAATTAAACTATAAACAATCTGTAAACAATCTGATTATCCTGAGATCAGACACAACAATGAGAGACAGTGAAGGACAGCGGTGATGCGAAAGTGTAACGCTGAAACTGAAATTCATCCCTGTCAGTATTGGAACATTTTGTGGAACGACTTAAGCCACAGGTCATGCATCACACAAATCCTAATTTAGCACCACTGCTGCCTATTTCCCCTCATTTCCGTTTATTACTTAAATGCGATGCCAGTGTTACATATTCAGCCAGAAGATATCCATTTAAAATCTATAATTCATGTGTTAAACATTTTATTTGGCATGTTTCAAAAATAAATAACCCAAAAGTGTTTTTAAATATCTCCCTGACCCCTGAGACTGTGTGTGTGTACATGTGTGTGTTTATATGGTCTGTCCATGAGCTTGTTCACTCAGTCATTAGTGGTGTAGCAGCAGCCATTTCTCCATGCAGAACAGACAGAAAGACGGAGCGTTGCTTTCGAGGCAAGCATCTGTGCTCGTGTGTGTGTTTGGCCTCTGGTTTACACATTTACAAAGGTGACAAACAATGACTAAGCCCCATCTGCCAGGAGCTTTTACCATGAGTGTTATAACAACCAGTAATAAGTGTAAATAATAAATGGCCCATATCTTACCATGAGGGGTTCTCGGCAGCATTGCTAAACTATTTAAGGTGCCTTGTTGATGGGAGTTATTTTTTGCTGTGGGGTTGTTGAAATTCTCTGGCTTCCCAGTAGAGTTTTGGCCTGACAATAAACAACAGTTTAATACTTTATCTAATCCCTGCCAGGAGGTGAGTCCAACAGCAAGCTCTTGCAGATGTTCACATCCAATAATCTATCCATAATTGATGAAACAGGGAGGTCAGATGTAATGGCTGCTGCCATTCCAGCAACAAATAAATGGTTATTGACAAAACAAGCCAGTGTGGCACTGAGTGGGCTGTGAGATGACAGGCATGGAGCGGCGCAGAGAGGAGAGGCGTCGAGACGAGGCAGGAGGCAGGAGGCAGGAGGCACGAGAGGGGAGGCTGAACACTGTGGACCGATGCTCCTCAGATGGGCCAGCAGGGGCCAGACAGGGCCCAGAGAGCGGAGAGATGATCCCCTGGTGGAAGGTGGCGGACACACCCCCGAGGAGCCGTCAGGAGAGCGTAAACAGGAGGAGAGTGAGAGCAAAAAGAGGGGTGTGGGGCGAAGTGAGTTCAACTGCATGGAGTGTGCTGAGTGCAGTGGGCCAGCTGTCCGCTCTTCTTTCATCTCTGGGCTTTATGTCAGATACAATCTACCTGGCTGTCAAACCTCGGCAAGCATCTCACATCCCTCTCTCCCTCTTCCTCCCTCTTATAGCTAACCCCCTCTCTCTCTCTCCCTCGCTCCATCTCTCTGGTGGCGTACAGAGGCGTCCACCTCTGTGTCCTCTGATTCCTTCAGCTAAAGCTCTGAATGGTCTGCAGCATGCTTTATTCTTGAGTCTCTTGGCTTTAAAAAACAAACACAAGGTGCGCTTTCCATATAGAATTGGGCATTTTGCAAAAACAGGACAATAATTGAACTAAAATGTATTGTATGATGTATATGCTTCTTGGCTTATACATAGTGTCATATTTCTTTTTTTTTCTTAACACAGATGGTATTCCCTGTTTCCTGCCTAAGGACTACAGATGTTAATCACCGTATAGCTAACTCTGGTACAGCTAAGAAGCTGTGAACTGTCCCTGTCAAATTATAAATAAATGAATGAATGCACTGTTATATAATATTGTGTTGTATCTGTGTAATTTAAAAATGGAACAGCTTGTGTTTATCAGTGTATTTCTTGAGCGCTTGAATGCTGAAATGACCTCCAAGCGATCCTCGTGAAACAGAAAATGATCATTATCAGATGTTATTGTGCGAAACCTATATAAATTGTATTGATGTGAATAAGATATCCCAACTGATTAAAAGTGCAAATTATGGGAAATTGTTGGTAAATTAATTAATTATATATATATATATATATATATATATATATATATATATATATATATATATATATATATATATATATATATATATTATCACCTTGTTGTATCCGTGTGAACTATAATGAAAGACCAAAGTTATAAAAAAGTGCAAAGCATGAATATTAAACTCCAAAGCATACCATATCGTCTAAGAATCTCACAAGCTTCAGTGTTTGTTTGAGACAGTAGTAAAGAGGTAGTTAGTGATGGACGTGGGTGGAGAACTGTGTCTTCTCTCTGGCACTAAACTGGAGTTAACTCACTAAACAAAAGCTGCACTTCTTTTACGCCTCATTTGGCTCAGTGTTGTACAACTGCACACACGACGAGGAAAATGCTTCGAAGAATTACAGAGAAAGCAGAGGACAACATGCTTTTTAGAGCCGGAGAAAAGAAAAAAAAGAGGCAATTTTTTACTCCAGCAGAAGGGTAGTGACTCTCCCTCGTAGAGTTCCCTTCTCCACCGCTTAATTACTGCGTGCGATCATGAATATTTCAGGCATATGCTTTCCCACTTTGTCACTGGAGTTCAGAACTAAGAGAAACAAGTTCATATGCATATTAATAGGGGGTTTGTGGGTGGAGGGGGACAGGAGGACTAAGGGTTGCCAGTGTGCTGGTGACAGCAGGAGGAAATGGCACTCATTCCCCAGCAGCTGCTCTTTTTAGATCCCCCTCAGAGGGAACTGCCCGAGGAGGGCCTCCGCCACAAAGGGGATAAAGGAGATGAGGGCTCTTGATGGAAAACAGGCAAACAACCACTGGGACCCCCGCCTACCCCCCACACCCGCCCCTTCAAACACTAATGCTGGTGCGTACTCGCACACACAGAAACCCTTGGCCCACACTTAGCCAACCCCCAGGACTTGTCAGGACCTCTTTAGCATTTTCTGCGGTGGCAGCTAAACTGTGCATTAGCACCAGGCTAACGGGACCGCTCTAATGACGGACCGAGACTGTAAAGAGATTTCTTTTTCTTTTTTCGAGCTATGTATAATGACAAATGGGATGCAGTCCTGGGGGACGGCGAATGGGCTCGGGCCCTGGAAGCATCTGAGGCCCCTATCGGTTGAAGAGGGTCGCTGTATTAAAATGACAATATAAATGTAAATCCTAAGTAATAATTCTTAAAAATGGCTGACGCGACCCTCCCCTGGATCACGTGCGTCACTGCACTAACATGGTCTAGGGGCAGCATTAAACGCTGTCTAATTGAATTTATGGACCTTTAAACACCACTTAGCAGCCAGTAGAGCATAATGATATGCTTTATTTAACATATCTAAACAAAGACGATTACAGCATTGTGCAGGTTTAATGGCGCACAAAGTGTTCTCTTTCCTCTTGATTTAGAGGCCCCATTTGCGTGTCAAATCCTCTGCAAATAAAAGCCCCCTCAAAAAGTAGATTTTTGCTGTATATAGGACACCTCTTGATGAATTTGAACCCTGTCAGGTCTGCGTGGAGACATCAGGAACATTTCAATGGCAAGTTCAAAGCGAGCGCTAATGAGTTTGACCTTTCCTGTCATAATTAGCATGCCCAGTCAACCTCCCACAATTTACCAGCAAGAACAAAAGAGGTAACACTCAAGCTGTGTCTCTGGATAGAAAACAATCTCTTAATTGATGTTTTCAAACAATACAAGACACCATGTTTTGTTCCACATGCCCCTCATTTGCACAATTCTTAAGACGGACACAGATCTGAAATACACACAGAGAAGTGCTCAACCCGGGCAAGTGTCTTAATAAACTGTAATGCGGGTGAGGCAATTAGAGCACTGGCAGCTATATCACTTCCTCTAACATGTCAGAGGTACTAAATGTGATTTATAGTGGGAGGTCCTGCTGGGCACTCTTAAAGGGGAAATAATTGAGAGGCATTCAAGATGAATATAACAGGGATTGCTTTATATTACTATCAAAACAAATGTTTCTTTTTTCGTTGGTACAAAAATAAATTAACCATAACCAAAGACAAGACAAAGCCTACAAAAAACACAGATAACACAACCTTCACTAATACATTTGGCCTGTGCACAACTGTGTGTTAAGTAATCTTACACCTGCAAAGCCCCGTTCTTAGGGTACTCAAAGTATTATTAACCATTTATCTGCAGCCAGGGTGAGCCAACGATAGCCCATGGACAGGATTAGAGTACAAGTCGAATGTTTATATCCGCAAACCCCTAAGAATGACTGCTACTGCTACAATAAACCCTTGTGATCTGTTTCAGATCTTGCTCCACTTTCCCATCAGTCGTCATCACAGCCGCTATAATTCCCTTTCTGAGTGCCAAGATTTTTCTGTCTTTTTTCCCTTTCGATAGAAGGCACAAAGAGAACAGGACAGAGAGGGGTGGCTTTTGTTTTGGTACCTCTGTGTCTTCCCCCACTCTTTCTCTTTCTCTTCCCTTCCCTCTGTGGGGCTCTGGTGTGATTATTACACTTTCAGTGGAGGATTTAACCACGGGCCAGTTGGGCCATCGCCTCGGGGAGGTCCCGATTTCAATGCGTGTGTGCTACTTTTTCCCCCAGTTTATTGCCTTGCCTTTTATTCTGCCAGACAGTCCCACTGACATCAGGGGGCTCTTAGAATAACTTGCCCGAGGCAATCAGATCCCTGAACTTTAAATCAGCCACCGTATACTGGTATAGGATCCAGATCTGAAAATGAGCTAGTGCTAATAGATAAAGAAAGATAACTCATGTGATGTTGAGGATGAAACAATGTTTCTACCGTTTTAATATTTGGGCAGTGTGTCAACCAAGGAGGTGTTTATGTGATCACCTTTAACAACCTTTAGTCATGATGATAAAACCAATTGTGTCATTAAAAAATTGTGACATTTCCATTATGTACCTTCTATACCACCATGTCATCACATTTATCAGGACTCCTACAGTTCATCTAGTACACATGATTGCAACCTCAATCAGCAATTCATTTAGTATCTGACTATTGTTGACTATAAATAGGTTTGTGCTTTATACATAAAAAATGTTACATTCATATTTAAAACATAAGCCTCTTTGCCTTTGTAAGACATTAAATAAAGTTAAAAAAAACGTTTTTGTCATACTGGTCAAATATTCAGTAGGAATGATTTCTGTGTTTCATAAAAGTGTTCTGTTTTTTTTCTGTTAACTCTCCACAAGTCCTCATCTTTTGGAGATGCAGATCATGAAAAGAAATCCCCATTGTGGTTTAGATTTGAAGGGAGGACAGCAGCTAAAATCGATCTGTGACAGTTTTTTAGTCTGATATTTGGTCTACATGAGAATTTAGGCATAATTAGCTTTTGGCAAAGTCAACAGGGACCGTCTTTTGTGCTGATGGTCTTGGCCTCGCTCTCCTCTGGTCAGTGTGGATCAATGTGACAAGTCAAGTACAGGTTAAGCTTATGCAGAAAATTCAGACAGACTATGATGAAATGAAAGAAGATCAATATTCTTTTGTGCTGTGTGAATAAACAGCACCAGTATCTAACAGTGTCAAGCTGATGAGAGATTAATAATAATAATAATAATAATAATAATAATAATAATAATAATAATAATAATAATGCACTAGTTTGACACCTTAAAATGCTGCATGATACAACCCTTGGCTGTGAAATTAAAGTAGTGGCATCTTAAAAATGAATTCAATTTTCACAATATGGTGCAACGTTTTTGTAACGTAAAAAGTATTCAGTACATAAAGCATTGTAAAAAGTTGCAACCTATTGTCACAAGTTTAATGTGATGAGCTGTAAATTTCATTTAATAAAAAGGAAGAGAATCATAAAAATAGCATAACAGAAATATGTTTTTCTTCTGCTTGATCCTGTTAATCATCATATTTGTGTGTGTGGCCCCTTTGAGGGTCCTGACATCAATGTTGGGAACTACTGTCGTCCTGTGTTGCATATAAAGTAACATATCAGTCTTCTATGGAGATGACAGTAAGTTTATAGGGAGGTTATGGTCACACCCTCATCCGTCTTTATCCAAAAGCACCTGGCCTCCTCTGAAACGTGGGCTTAGAGTTTTAGAGTTAAACCTTTAATCACATCTGTTTTTCTGATTATAAAAAGATGCATTCTTTATAAGAAAAGGTACACCCATAATCAATCAAGTAAAAAAAAAAAAAAGTAAAAAAAAAACACCATTGCGAAAATGCAAAGCAAGACATGATTAATTCACGCCACTGAGTAAACACTTAATAATTTCTTAATGTAGGACTGTCAAAGGACCTGATTTGTTGGAGGCTAATATGTACATAATTAAGACATACTGTAATTTCTGTCCTTTGGGTGTGTGTGCTTACATGCGTGTATGTGCTTCAGTGTATGACTGACAGCTCGAAGAGCCCATGTAGAGGGTAAATGTTGCAGAAGGCCAGAGTCTCAGGAGTGAGCACTGTGGATCTGTGATCTGTGCGGGAGCTCAGCAGGACACTACCACTGCCGCACATATCAGCCGTAGACATAAACTCACATTTGCTGGGCTCCCCTGTCTCCTGCTCGAAGAGGTTTAGCATGTCTAAAATTGATGTCTCTCCCCTCCTAGCGGAGGTGTATCAGGAGTCAGAGCTCTAATAAGAAGTAATTGTGGCCTTACGTTAAGCCTGGCCCCCTACGAGAGATACAGGTCAACAGAACAGCAGGAACCTTGAGATTGTTAAAAATAGACTTGGTCGCTTGGGGTATATTTGTAGATCGGCTCCTCTATGAAATAAAAAGGCATTGCTGATTTCTTGTGAGGCTTTAAGAAGATTCTTCACAGCAGAAGTCACAGCTTTTAAACATCTAATTGCAGTTGGAACCAAGCAGCTAAAGCTATGAGTGAAAAGGAATCCATAGTTATGGCTTCAAAACAAAAAAAAAGCACTTTAAACTGAAAAGAGCAAACATTGAATCATTGTTAAAACGATGTTAAGTTACATTCATTAATATTGAAGCCTCGGCTTTGTTGAGACGGTTTTAAGTCAGATCGTATCAGCCTTTAAGATCTGGGTTTAAGCTTTTATATGCAGTTTATGCAAGCAAAAAGGGCCACGACCACAACGAGCTCTCGACTCCCTCTTTATTGAAAGCTTTCTTAAAAACGACTGATAAAAGCCAAGGGCATCTTTAAGAATTGACACACTCTTTAAAACATACATCTTATGAAAAAGACTTAAAGAGGGCCAGTTGCAAATTTAATATAACTTGGGGGACGCAGCAGTGAAATACCATCAATGTGGAGGCAGCATCTGCCTCTGCCTGGGTCTGAGAGAATACTACGCTCACATCACATCTAAAAGCCAAACACACTGGCAGACAGAGGCGAGGCAGACAAGGCTGATGAAGAGTGAGGAGAAAAGGCAGGCGCAATTGAGCTGGGGAGATATACCCCTATTTCACCTTTTTGCATCACTTGCTTTTGTACTATATGTCCATTCAGACAAGAGCCTTTTATGGCATGAAAGCAAGGGTTTGATGAGTTCATCTGAGTAAATAAGCAAAAAGAGAAAGAAAAAAAAAGTTTCATGACATATCTGATTCCTCCAACACCCTCTACCACCCAAAAAAACAAAGAAGCCTGGACCAAAGAACTCTCTGTATTCAGAACCCAACACATGAGAAACTTAAGTGTAATTCTGTTCACTTCTATTTTGATGCACTTTTTTTTACCCCATGAATATTTGATGAAATGGGTCCAAACCAAAGCTATATAACACTCCTGCATAACTGATGCTCACCGTGAGCCATCAACATTAGGGGCATGATTGAGTGCATTCAAATGAATTAAAACTGCACATTGATTACTTGATGGAATAAATGGGTCCTTCCCACTGCATTCCCCCGTCATTCTTCAGCTCTGCGTACATGCAATAGATCCCAGAGAAAGCAGCAAGACAGAAGGGAGAG
Organism: Myoxocephalus aenaeus; assembly: GCA_038501785.1. NCBI lineage: Eukaryota > Metazoa > Chordata > Actinopteri > Perciformes > Cottidae > Myoxocephalus > Myoxocephalus aenaeus. The sequence continues at coordinate 5,874,931 of JBAMJR010000089.1, forward strand.
AAAGGGACGGATAAGTCCTTGGCAAATCCTCGTTTTGACTTCCCATATATTCTAAAATGATGTGTTGATTTGATCTCTGTGGGAAGTTAATTAGCTTCATAGATTGCCCTGGGTATTCTTTAGGTAATTTAGAGTGTCATGATCTCGTGAAAAAATAAACCTGCGACCTCACTCTGCTTCAGACACATTGCTGCATTATTGGGAGTAGCTAATTATTTTTACTGTGTCAGGGGTGTGCATTTTTGCCACTAGTAACACAGTGAAAAGGAATAATATTTGGGGAAATTGAATCAGATGAGGCTAGCAGACACGAAGAACATAGCCTCCATTGAATTTACAGAAGTTGCAGTGATCCTGTGAGACTGACGTTCACACTTCACCCTCACGAGAACCAGTTCTCATGCTTTAAATCATCATTATTAGCTGCAATTGGCCAGTAAGGAATCACAAATATTTTTTTCAGCAGTGTCCTATCCAGTTTAATTGTCCTCCTGTCAACCAGGGCTACAAAGGCATGAAGTATCAGGACAAACAGTGCCACTGATATTGCATTACAATTAATGGACGATTGCAGAAACCCAAGTCTTTCAGCAGCAGCTCTGCTCTCACAAACCGAGGTAGTAGCTTCAGGATGAGCCTCAGGCATCTCCCAGCTGTCAAAGTTGGGAGGACATACAATGAGGCCACTCATTTTCCGCTGAACAAGTTGTTCAGCTCAGAGCAGGTACAGGACCTGCAGGGTGGTTTGCATATTGGAATTGTGAAGGTTGAGAGAAGCAGAACCTCTCATTAAATCCTTCAGATATAATTAGTTCTTCTATCAACACTTTACACCAGCCAGCTCCTTTCTATCTCCTCTGCAGCTTTTCCTCTGTGGAGCAGCTGTCTTAAGAAAAGCGAAACCCAACATAAACATGAATAAATAAATTTCCCATCTAATCACTCGCTTGAACAGATTCATTCACACTCGCACCTTTCAGCTATATTTTATTTAAACAAAGGACATCAATCCTTGAATCATAAATAAAGGGGCCGCTCCATGCCAATTGTTTTAAAATGTTAAGCTATAACTAAACCTTATAATGAAGCTGATCCGCAGAGACCAAGGTCAAAAGTAAAAATCATTTTGGTAATACGATGTACAACAGTTCCCTTACATGGTGGCATAATTAACTTGTATATATTAATTCTTTAGTACATTGCTTATTGAATTATACATCCTCAATTTGCCTTCGACAATACAATATATTGAGCAATGATGGTGAATAAGGAGTAGTAGTTATGACCTGTTGGCATATCTGGAGCCCCTTAGCATGAATTATTATCTCTGTCTCACTGAAGGACATTCTGTTGGGTTCAAGGAAATCATGGACCTCTCCTGAATCGGCCTATTTGTCTGAGTAAGCTGTAATTGCTTTCTCTGGACATGGGAAAAAAATGTCAATATTGTAAGTAGCATTGTTGAAACAGAATGCACTGACAAACTGACTACCAAAGACAAAGTTGTGCACAATGTTCTCCATATGAGAATACATGTCTGATCAATGTGTGTGTTCAACACCAGTTGTGATCAGTGATGGGCAGCAAGCACAAATTAACAATCATGATGATAAAATGTGAATGCAGGTATTGTTTGCATGATGGTGTGAATAACAACCCAAGAAGGACTTTCGTCCAAGAGACCAATGTTCGCATCCCGTGCAAAACTAAAAGTCGTCAAAGTGTTGTTATGTTTTTGCCTCAACCTAAACTTCCAGTGAAAACGAAGTACTTACCTTTATGGTGCTATTCCAACTCTCACCAAGGTAGCCTCTCAATAACTGGTGTTTTGTTGAGTTGTGCGTTGTGTGTTTCCCACTCTGTTGTCACTTGCAGCACGCTGCTCAACTCACCCACGAGATTTAAATACTATATATTCACCAAACAGCAGCCAAATAATCACCTTCAGCAACCTTCGTTTAGCATGCAACAAAGCCTTCATCCCCATCTATTACATCACGTTAAGTTAACGATGTGTCGGGCTAGCATGCCCACTGAGCCACCAGATGTACCAAATGACTTGTAAAACAAAGCAGCCCGCTAAGCTAACAAGCCTGAGCCACCATAAGGCCAAACATCTACCCAACCAATAAACACACACTTCTTACTCACCTAATGCTGCTCCGCTCATTTTATCCCCTACCGGTTTGAACGCATTTGTGTCCGTTCTTTCGGTTTGGCGCAAATTTTGTTGCAAACAGTGTTGATGTTTGGGAACATTCAGCAGCTACACTGCAGCAAACAGTACCAAATCCGTGTCTCTTGGTGAAAATGGCTCTGCTGTGAGGAACTACAAAAGTATTGAAGCATATCAGTAACGCTACACCTGCCCACAAAAATGTGTGTTTGTCATTACGCTCACTGCCAGAGGGATAGATGAAGGTCCACACAGAGAGTTAAAATATATAAATATGAGTTCATTTAAAGAGCGAATTAAACCCTGTCTGCTAGCTATTAGCTTGCTAACTAGTTGCTACACTACTGGCTAGCTAGCTGTTGCCAAATTGGTGGTTATGGATTAAATTCATCATCATTTAAAAAAAACATGGTTAAACATGCAATGCAGAGCTGTGTCTACTCCATTTGCCAGTGAGAGCAGTTACACTGTTGACATGTGCTTTTTGAGAGACCAGCCAGTCAGATTTGTGTATGCCGACTGGCTGGTCTCACACAGGGAACAGCTCCTCGCAGCTCCAAAAATGTTGGTTTAAATTTCCAATTAGGCGCTAGTTGGGTAAACTGATCACATATTGGGAATCCAAATGGTTGATCTGCAGTCTGAAAATTGTACCGTAAATTTCGGGTTACAAGCCGCTACTACCTTCGGTCAGTGTCCCCGACAGCTCCCCGCTGTAGCCAGCTGGGGCTCCTGCTAGCGCTCCGTCACTTCCCCGCTAACTTCCGCTAGCTCCCTGAAAACCACCGAAGGTAGCGGGACCAGGCTCGACACCCGACTTGGGCAGAGGGGACGCGGGACGCAGCGGGTAGTAGCAGCAGCAGTGGCCGGTAGCAGCAGAAGCGCTAGCTAGCTATTGCTAGCTTGCTACAGCGGGGACACTGATCAGCCGTAGGAGCGGCTTGTAACGCGAAATGTACGGTAATTGTATAACCCCAGTTGAGCCACAGCCATTTTTCTCAAAAATTCCGAATGGTTTTGCATACCCATACTAAATACAGAATATTTCCTCAACCAAAAGGGCTATTGGAATAATTTCAAAAGGTATAATATACAGAAAATACTTAAGAGGTTCATATAGCAGTATAGGTGTATTTGTTGATGATAGAACACAGAAAAGAAAAAAAGAAAAATTAATTTCCGAAAAGAAAAAAAACTTCCAGGATGTATTTCCTCTTTTCAATTATGCATCATCGCTTTTATTCTACTATAAAATAGCGCAGTGTGTGTGTTGTGAGACTGCACTTCTGCGATGGGAGAGAGGTGATTCAGAGAACGTTTTGCCAGGAGTTAACAACTTTTGGCAGCGTCCCTGGATACCTTTTGATTCTGGATATTGGAAATTAACTCTTCTGGTGGCTGGTGGCATTTTTTTTGGTAGGGCCATCTAATCAATTTCAGCAAACATCCTGGTATGATTCAATGAAAAAAAAGATATCACGCATTACTACTTTGCAGTTAAATATTTAACATTTATTCCAACACTCATAATAAGGACATCTTATTTATATGATATATATATATATAAATATATATATATATATATATATATATATATATATATATATATATATATATATATATATATATCATGTTGCATACCCCTCCGAAAGATAGTCCTGCACTTGACTGATGATTTCAAATGTATTGATAAATTCCCAAAACCAACGTAAGAGCTGTGTACAAAGGCACAAAAACGATAATTATGTTTGCTTACTGCTCGTTTGCATTAATAGCACACACACACAGAGCCAACACTCACGCCAATTTCCTTAAAACATACACAGCTATTACAAATTGAACTAACCTTTTGCCTCTTCCGCAGAGTGCTAATACCGTTACTGTTTCTAATTTGTATAAAAAAATGACCATATTTTCCGTAGCTTTTGACATACAATGATTTTTAACGTTGCAAGCCACCTTAAAAATAAAAGCATCTCATCTTAACGCAGGTAAAACACATGCAACGAAAACAACAACATTGATTGACAAACAGTTTCTAAAGCCAGAACACAAATTGGGTTACTTACATATCATATAATAACCGACAGCATGGCTTCCAACAACTTGTTTTGTGCCGTCTTTGACCTGCCTCTTCACCGCAGTCCGGCATCCGTGGGTAGCGATGTTGACTTAGCTTGATATGCTAGCTTAGTAGCTTGACGGAGTTACCCATGTGTCCTGGTGTTCTCATGTTTTCTTAATTTTTCCGACAAGTGCTTCATGTCCCTTACTCTCGTAGCTGTCCATGCTGGATCGGTCCACGTTGATTTAAAAAGCAAGCATGGAAAGTAAAATACAGCGTTAGCATGACTGCAACCAGCAGCTAGCTTAGCCAAACCGTCCTGTTGTAGCTTAGCCATCTGCACAGAAGCTAAAGCTGCTCCCTTTCACACCAGTCTGTTGTCTTATGGTGAGGTCCGATTGATCTGGGACCAGGTGTTTTACATGTAGTTTCTCCGCCAAAGTTCTTCTCTCAAACGGGTGTTGGAGGAGAGATTTTACCGAGTTAGCTTTTGGTCTCCTTTGAAGAGCAGGAAAAGCATATATTTTGCGCAGATATCCTATTTTACAAATATTACTGGGTATATTCCATAGCTCAAAAACACAAATATCGACAATTTGTATAATGTATTAATATTATTATAATTTTTATAATTTATATATAATATATATATATATTTTTTTGGTGGCTCAAGGTTGGTGGGGCCAGGCCCCATGGCCCTCTATTGGCCGGCCGCCACTGAACAGAGCACACGACTTTTTTAACTGAAACTGACTGACTATGAACGAACTGTGAAAGAAAACAAGGAAGGAACTAGATCTTAAAGGAAAAAACTGAAGGAACACTGAGACAATTCAAGGATACGTTTACCATCTCAATGCAACTGTGTTGGTAATATTTAGAATATGAGCATAGTCAATGTTGTGCAGGATTTTACTTGAAAGTATGTTTTTTCTATTTTCATACGGTTCAATATAATCTTTGAAATCAAACCATTCAGTGGCTCCATTTCTTTGTGTGTCGATTCTTATTTTCTAACCTCTCCCAACGAACCTAGACCGTGGCCCAATAATAATTAGAATATCCCGCAGACACTACACAGGTTACACTAGGGATAATGAAAATTGATATTTCCATAACTTGGGGAGTCACTTTCGAGTCCTCTCGAGCCATTTATGGTTTATGTTCATATTTATGGTTGAATTATGTTATAAACATGTCAAATGGACTTATATGCTTTTGTAAGGCCAGGCTGTGCAGTATTTTTTGCTATGCCCCACCAGTGGCTTTGGTATCGATTCATGGGAGTACGAGGACTTGAAGAGTGAGGAAGAGCTCCTGATGAAGAATTCAGGCCCCATTTGCGGGGGCCGCTGGGGCTTAAAAACTAGACAAATAATGAGGTCAAGTTAACAAATTAACATTATAATTTTACTAACAGTAAAAGGTTACTAGGTTACTAAATGGAAATGGAAATTGTTTATATGTTGTGTTTTACAAGTTATAAATATTTTCCATTTCCATTTAGTAACCTGCCTTTAATCCACAATCCCTTCTGTTTGAGTGCGAGCTGAATACCAGATTGACAAAGGCGGCGACACTGTAAAACTTTCCCATTGTCTTGTCAGTCATGCCTCACATTCACATCTCTTATTCTTATTTTTTGATCCACAAAAAATGGCAAAGATTCTTTTATATTCAAATGAGAACATTAACATTAGACATCCGGCATCAGAAAGTCCCTCTCTGTTAGCATCTCATTTGAATATATCATATCTTCAAGACACAGCTCAGTTGGAGTCATCTGGGCTTTTGTCCCCAGCACGGGACACCACAGGCAAGTCAGAGAGATGTCACACATCCAGTCTAGTAATTTGTCATGAAAGAACCCTTTCCTGGGATGAAGGTAACGAGCTGTCAAAGTTATAATGGCTAGCATAAACATAGCTAATTAATTAGAAACCAGGTGAGGCAGGGTAAGGCCACACAGCTGAGAGAATCCATAATTAGCTAATATGTTACATATACTCCTCACAATATATTGGAAGGAAGGCAAAACAATTATGTTGGTTTGAATATCAACAAGGAGAGACTGATAAGGAGTCGCTCAATGGCACCTGTAACAACCTCAAAGAGAACATGCATTATAAATACAAAAGGCAAGCCATTCTCTATTAGAGATGAAGACCAAAAGGCACTCAGACAATAACATGTCAGCATCTCTTAACATGCACACCAACTCCCTCAGACGTCTCAAAAAATGCCAAACAAAATGAAAATGGCATGCTCCGGCTCAGAAACTTGTGACTGAGTGAAAACTTTTGACAATGCTTTTCTCAGAGGACCAAGTTGTCTCTTTTTAGACTTTGATAGTAAATAACAGCTAAACCATCTATGTTCAATGGGAGAAGAAATAGCTTGTATTGTGCCAGGTTTAGAATATCATTCTGATATTGTAATTAGTGAATGAAAATAGAGATCAAGCATCGCTGTAGTTGACTGGCTACCTGTGTCTAAAGGTAGCTTAAACGTGTGGCATTTCAGGTTCACAGAACTCTGGTGTAATTACCTCTAATTCTCATAAATATTGGGGAAGCTGAAGACACACAGCATATCAATTCCTCTGCCCCAGGCTACATTTTTAAGATTTGCTTTATTTGATTAATGATGAGCAAAGTTAGAAATCCCTCCATATTGCAAAGCATACATACTTTACTTCATGAGACACAAGATGTATCAATAAGCCTGTTTGAAAATGCAGGTTGCATAATCTAGTTGACCAAATACTAAATTTCTGAGTTTTCAGAGATCTGTATTGGACTAATGCAGAAATCAATATGAATTTACAATATAATTCACTGAAGATAAAGTATGCCTGAATTAGAGATTGAATGCTGGGTTTGTATGTTGTGCAGATTATAAAGCTCTCTAAAATAAATGTGTGATTTGGGGCTTTATAAATGATCCTAGACTATAACGTAGGTTGGAGACTGTCCTCTCAAGAAGAACGACAGCAGCAGGGACATCAGATCAAAAAACTCTTCTAAGTGTCGTTCTTGGCTATTTCATCATGGTTGAGGAGCGGCCACTGGAGACTCATGCAAAGCTAGTCTTGAGCGGTAAGAGCAGGGGTTTTTTGTTACACAAATCCATTGTTGAAAATCACCTGTATTTAACTATAAAGAAAGGATTGTCTGTCTGTCTGTCTGTCTATCTGTCCGTCTGTCTGTCTGAGCGTCTGTCTGTCCTTTGGATATCTCAAGAACTGTTCATCAAGTTCTATTTCACACTTGGCGGATGTATTACAGGGGACCCAACGATGTGCAGTGTGGAAATTGGTGCAATTAGGACGCGCAACACATTCAATATGAATACACTTTGAACAAACAAGCGATAGCGCTCTGTGCAGCAGCGGGTGGCAGAGCTTCAGGGCTTCAGAGTGTGCGGACTGAGTCGAGGACTTCGTCCGCAGCGGGCCTTAACAAGCAGCGGCTCACTGACTGCTGTTCACCTTTTGCTGCTGGATGCTGGACAGACTTATGGTAAAACCAAACTCTGATGAGCAAGTGATGAGCTTCAAGCAGCACTACCGGGTGCCAAGCAATCGGCAACAGGCATGTGTTCTGAACAGCCCCAAAACGAGCACTGCAATAATAAACAGAAATTGCCAACAGAAATCTATATGATTATGTGTGCAGCACAAAACAATTATTAAATGTTAAGTTCCTGTTTGGACTGAATTTAAACTGAGAAGCGTCATTGTTTATCTCTTACTGTTCATGTAAGTGGAGTCAAAAACATGAGTGGTGAAGGTGCCTTACACATGTTGTGTGGTGTTTCTGAGCTGACACTGCTGGTTAAAATTCACACAATCACATAAGTGCAAGTGAGCAGCAAAAGGAGGAAGGCCTCGCAGCCTTGAAGTAATGTTGAAGGGAAAGCACATTTAGAGAGAAATATGGCTACTCAGCATAATATTTTTGAGCCATAGGAATGCCACAATGCAAAATGTACAAATTAATTCACATTTAGTTTATTTGGTAAATAAACAAAAGACAAACTTTATACACCCGTCTAATAAATATTGGAACATAATTAATCAATATTAAGATTAGTATTAGGTCTGGAACATTTTAACTCTTTCTAAATGTTTTACGTCCGATTGAGCGCAAATAAGAAGCTCTGGATTTCATAACGTTTTCTGGTTTGTGTCAGTCACTACCATGAACTCATTTTGTTGATATGTCCCTAACTATTCAGTTAAATACTGTACTGTACAATCCCAGTGTGATCAGTCTCTTTAAAATGAGTCAACACTGCACTTATTCTGATATAAAAACAGCCACAGCTTTCAACAAGTTATCACTTCAAGTATTGTATCAGAGAGGCTCAGCACATTTAGTGTAAGTTTCAGCAGCCCTGACTCTAATTTCCCTTAGCATTGCAGATGCCATGGATGAAACCATTTCCCCGGCTCTGCCCTCAGGCTCCTAATGGTGCTGCTGTGGTTCCTGCTGCTAAAGGCTAGCTGCCACCACCCCCCTCATTTACCTGCTCAGTGGTGCGGCCCGAGCCTCGGTCAGGAAGTGCTGAAGCTGATCCAGCTTATCGGGCTGCTCCTCCAGGGGCTTCTGCCACCATATGGCTGACCCAGGCCCTGCAGCCTCCCCAGGGGTGACTCGTGCCTGGATCAGAGTAACGATTCTGACTATACGGCTCTCCGCGTTACCCCTCTACCCCCAGCATGACTACACAGATGTTGTTTTAGCAAATTCCTGAAAACGTGAACTATAGTAGGGTACTGGAATCATGCAAAGAGGTTAAATTGGATTAATCAACCTACAAACTCGGCTTTTATCTCCACTGATAACAGATTTAAGTTAAATATCAGTTAGTCAGGTTTTCTTCTCCAACCCTAGGAAAGAAAAAAACAACAACAATTGCACAGTTTGGCAGGTGCACAGAATGCACAACCTGTGGCCACAATAGTCACAGCACCACGTGGGAGATGCACTTTCCAGCTGTTTCACTTTTCCAGCCAGTGCCCTGACATTTTAAATATGCTTTCAGCAGTGGTTTCAATGGTCCTGCGTCAATATTTGCATGCCTTTTGTTCCCAAAGGCAACAAAAGAGGATAGAGAAGAGGGAGAGGTGGAAAAAAGTCAACAGTTTCTACACCAGCCAAAGCTGTATCTAAATGTGTCTTACATCTCTGCACCCTGCCAAGCCCCCCCATCCCTCTCATCCCTCGTTCCGCTCACCTCCTGGAGGGCAGCGTGATTGAGGGGCGCTACCCCTTCCTTTTATCCTGCAAGCGAAGGCCTGCCCGTCTCCATAGTCAAAAACATCAACTGTAGAGGTGTGGTAAAGACGGGGAAAGCGAAGGGGAGGGTTGTGAAGTGTCACATATTCCCCTAAAGCACAATGAGCCATGCACAGGTTAGATGCAAGGATATGGAAAGTCATTATTTGCAGGCCTAAAGGGATGTAGTTGTTACATGGGCCAGATGGTATATCAACAACAGGCAAAAAGACAACCTATTACAATCCTCTGTAGTATAGTGGTTTGCTATCAAAGACCTACAAAGGCCTTGTTGTGGCTACCGTGTTATCTAATTTGTGCATGTTTATTTATGTGCCATGTGCATTGGTTGCCCGTGGGAATTTGAAGATGTCATTTACATGTTTGAGTACACCAGGGCTGCTTGTGTTTGAACATGTGAGCAAATAGTGTAGATTATCTATTATTTGGAAACATTATATCTGGAAATGGATATTTACATTTTACACAGTGTCATTTTAGATCATCTTGTTTTTGTTTTTTACTTTGCAGTTATTTGTTTCAGTAGGTTGGTCAATATAAAAAATAGTGTGACAAACAGTGTGGTTATATCAAAGACGACGAGTGAATTTAATAGGTGCAATGCAACTGTACTGACACACACAGTACACACAGCTAAATCCTTAAAATGAATACATGATATAATACACTTACTATATAACAATCGGTGACAAGATGAGCAAAAGATAGAACTGCAACTAGAAGCCACCTAACACTCACAACAAGGCAGAGCCACTCCACAGTCAGTATATCAGACATCATGAATACAATTACAGCCCAAATGTAGCAGTGCAGAGACAAAAACAGACTCAAGACAGTTAAAAGCTATCAAAGAACAAAGGAGACAGCACATAGAGGAACATCAGGTTTCGGTTATTGCTGGGTTATTGCTGGCTTTGGAGGCAAGAAGCAATTATCAGCGAGAGCATCAGTAAAAGCATGGAGCTGTTGACATAAAAATGTCCACTTCAGTATTGCTCTGCAGCTCATTTCGGTTACTGGGAACAGTAAATTGTAATGAGGAGAGCCTGATGGAGGCGTTAGCTCTGGGGACTGTTAACTGACGGGCAAATCGGGTATTATAACTGACAGATGAGATTTGTAACACGCTTAGGTTTGTAATCTAATCTCTGCTGTCATCGCATGACACTATCAGGAGTTGTTTTATCGTCAATGTATAGGAAAATCACTTAGGATACTCATAATATAGTTGAACATTTACACTCAGAAGGGTCTTATTTTATGAGTGTGTGAACTTGGCCAATGTCTGTCTGTGAAGTTGTTTGCTGTAATTGTAAGTAGACACTGGATATCACTATCACCTTTTGTTTCACGTTCTTTTGCTGAAATTTGCTTTAAAAAAACACTCCTTTAACTTAACAAGCTCAAAAAGGTCCGGCATCTATTGTTTACATCTCTAATAAATATAGGCAACATATACGTACTTCTATTTAATATTTCTATCATGAAGATATGCTATCAATGTATCCAGAGGATTCATAATATTTGTGTATATTTGATCATTCAATCTCAAGAAACATATCCAGCAATCATAATAGCGGTCTTTAAATAGTCGTAATAGGTTTAAAAAATACATCAGAAAGTTCAGGAATGTATATGGAAAGTTAAATGACTTTGTAATTACCAGTATTTCTGTCACTGTGGCCTCTGGTTCTGGAATAGTGGGAGAGATGGCGATGATTGCCTTGTTTGCAGTGACAACAGTATCACGCTGCAGGCAGGACCTGCACAGTGCAGCGTTTACGTGGTTTGCAGGGACACCTATTGGTTAAATGTGAAAACTACACTGAATGTTGCAGATGCACTCAAGATGAAAATATCCCAGCAATCAAGAGTTTGTTGCTTTTAATTTGTGTAGTTCATTAACGTTGAAAAACAAACAAGATTTGTCATACATAATGGAGAACAATTATAGTGCAGGGCACACTCTCTCCTTTCCTTAAAAACAGATAAAAAAGGGGCTAGAGTTTTTCCGACTTTTAATACACAGTGCAGTCACATACTGAGCACTCAAGTCAGCCTGTTAGGAATTAAAAAAGAAGTGCTTCCTTAGGACATACTAATGAATCATGTATAAAAGATAATCATTATTGGTTTATTAACGCGAGCGTCTCACAAGCCACAAGCACACAGCTCAGTCCCAGGATATGCAACAACTAGTAATATTGTAATTAAAACTAGAAATATGGCTGAAATTCTACGACTTCAGACAATAGAATATCACAACAACATAACTCTCAACGACACAAAAAGCATGAGAAACCTCTGCAGATCGGCTATTCAAAATGTCCAAGAACATCATGGGTTTATTGTAGAAGTAGAAACTTGGGATCATATCATTATTTTATTCATCCCAGATACACCTTTCTATTTTTAAGGATACTTTTATGAAATAGCACAAATACCTTTGTGTTTTAATTAGTGCGTAGTGTTTGAATCATTCCTGTGTACCGGGAGGTGTTTCATTGTGTTTTGTTATCTTACTTTTTTCCGTATCTTAATGGAGTTATAAAAAAATATATATTGTGGAGAAACTACATGCATAACAAAAGATAAGCAGAAAAAAATGTTAATACTAAAAGATATCCCTTTAATGTTGCACTCATTTAGCTTCTGCTCATTTCCACAGCGCTCAACAGGTGTCGTTTGCTGCAGTAAGTCTTACTTAACGGCAAAAAGACTTCCCGCTTCATTCAGTTTTACCTTTCATGGACCAGCTACCTTTGAAAGAGGGAGTGTATACAATAAATAGAATAATTCATGATTTTGTCATTAAAAATGAAAAGTTTCTTTTCCTCATACTTGGGATGTGTTTTGAAATTATACATAATGGACCATAGATGTTCAGAAGTTTTCCAAACCTCCTCTAGCTACGTTGGGAGACGTACAAGAGTCCCCCCTTGCGTTCCACAGGAGAGCGGTACCCGGGCTTTAATTATGTGCAGAGCTCGGATCATTAGCATGGATGGGGAGTGCAGTGTGGAGCGTCCTCGTCTCCAGTCAAGGCACTGTGCTATGTCGACCACCCCCTCCTTTCTCCTGCTCCTCCTCCTCTCATGTAAAAAACGAGCCCTGGCCTTGTTACCGCAGCACAGGTTAACAAGCACTGGCACAGCGAGTTCATGCTGATGAGCTGTAAATACATGTCGGAGGATATCGGCTAGTACAGGTTACAGGCAGTTCATTTGAAAAACAGTGGGAACTAAATTCATTTGATAGCTAGTTTACAGATTTTATATTGAATTAGATTCATCCTTAAATTCAAGGTTCATGCAAAGTCACTAAATTTAATTCAAAATCTCCGTTCTTGAGGAGAAATTTCCCAAAATACAATCTTGTCGCGACCCCATATGATCAATCTACTTAATCCGCCGGAAGAAACCCGGCTCTATACGGCTGCGCTGTTGGAAATAATCCAAGTATTACTGTGACACAGATACACGTAACGCTCACGCACATTCATCCCAACCCAGTTCTAAACTTTCTCAATTATTCATTAATATGAAATTGTGTTTGTCTCAAGTGGAACAGCGTGATTTTCTCCTGCGACAAACAGGATTGTTTGGCCCCTCTCCAGGGCCACTGTCACTCCTTTGCCAATTTCTCCGTTGACACATATTGTTCAGGAAACCATTTCCCTCTTGATAGTTTGGAGAGCACTGATTTGTCCTAATCCTGAGACCATTTGTTATACAGAAGACTGGGATAAATAATAAATTGTGTATGACAGAGTCAAAGAAACAAAAAAATGGAGCTCGCGAACAAATGGTTTGCTTTATGGTTGGGGAAAGAAAATCTTTCTTTATGGTCGCATTATGAAATCATGATATGTATATTCACTGATGAAATGAAGAAGAAAAAAACAAGTGGAATGTGGGAGAAATACGGAGGACAAAAATAAGGCTGCTATCTGCTGTGACGGCTTCATAATTGTGCTGCTCTGAGGCTGCTCACTGTGAATTTTGTATAATGTTGAAAATCGCGTGCCACATGTGGATACAACTCTCAAACATACTCTGTGGACATCGTGTGCAATTTTGATGTGTGAGCCATAGGAGAAAATAAAGAGTCTTAAAATGAATGTCAATATATATTATCAGTAATAATACCTGTATTTAATGACGCACATCACTAAGCTTTTATCTTTTAATTTGAGTTGCTATTAAAACGTAGGAACAATGACGATTAAGAATGCATTTGAAAGAAAGTGTATCTGATGAAAAGCCCAAAAAGGCCTGCAAATTAATTATAATATATATGTTTAAACAATGCTGTTTGATGGGTTTGTCATTGTCATTCATTTGTTTTTAATGATTTAAATTGTTTACAATATATATTACAATAAAATAACATTAAGCTATAATATGAAGCAAAAAAAAAGCTTCCTCTTAGAGTTGTGTTAACGTGTTTATTAATGTTCTGTAACTACAGTAATATAAATTTGACAAAACATAGTTTCAAAAATAAGATTATTTAAAGCTTTTTTATTCTGAGCAGAAATGTTAAATATAATTTGGGGAATTATTTAACAAAGATAGTAAAAACAACATTATTAAAACATAGTAATTTAGATATTAATCACAGACTCTTCCGTGACAGATGGTTAACTCTAATGTTAATCTGGTAGGGAAATAAATCAATTATGATCACAAAGCTAATTTGTTATGTCATACTTGCACATGTTCAAACTGAGAACATTAAGAAATAGAAAGTGACCTCTTCCACAGTTTCCCAGTGGCTTTTTTTTTCTCCATGAATGCTGCATTACGAGGATGAATTCATACATAATTTTGAAACACTTGTCGTGTGATCTTCTGTAAGCACTGTTCATTCAAATCCTGCAAAAGGCTACTGAATAACTTTAATAAAAGATCAGTGATGCTAAAGACTCGTAAAACAACACTCATCCATTTTAATGCTTAGCTATTTCCATTTCATTTTCCTTTGTATCAGTAATTCATTTTGCAGAAGCTAAATTAGTTTGAATAGTATAATTTGTAAATATATGTTAATTAACCCCTTTTCTTCATCTCGTTTGTTAAGACAGAACACAGCCAAATGAAATTCAAACTTACCTGTAAGGCACACTAAGGACCAGAATAAAGGCAAATAAAAACACTCCTGCACAGTTTACTTTTTTGCATACTCCGTTGTTTTTAGCCCGGCGAGGGTCTTAATTGCATTGTCGTTAGTGTGTCTAATAATTGCCACAGGACATTTGGGTTTAGGAGCCTATGCAAGCTTCTACTGTGTGTAAAACCTGCAGAAGGAAAACCACAGGGAAAGGATGCCCACCACTGCTCCTTAATTTAAGGAGAGATTAATAAAGTAGTTGCTAGACTTGCAGTTTGTTCTCCCTAAGGGTTGTATTAATAATCTTAGAGATACAGGGTTCATCTGTGGAGATCTGGCCTTGTAAAAGACCGACCAAACATAAAAGGCTTGTCTTAAAAGATCACTGATGAGCTGCTGTTACTTGTCGTCTATAATTTACTGTTAGTTTCATGCAGATTAAATGTTAAAAGAGAGCCTGTCTTTACGTTATGAAATACTGTACTGTCGGTCTGTCTGTCTGGCGGACAAAACGTCCTGTAGATAAGAGACCAGGAAGGAAGTGATCTTAAGGAACTCTAGTTATATATTAAGATGTATAATAGTAGAGGGTGTTAAATGAGGAAGAATAAGAAAGAGGAAAAGAAGCAACGACCGCCTCAAAGGCTGCATTCCTCTGGAATGGAGCGCAACAATTAACCTCAACTACTTGAAAATAATCAAGATATTAAAGTATTTATTTTTTAGCTCAGTGCACATTCTCGGTCATGCAAAGTATCCCAACTGGATGTTTTTCAACATCCAGTTGGGATACTTTGCATTTTTTCAACATCCAGCTAAAGTCTAAAAAGGTAAATTTTATGGTCTTGGAAAATAAGGAACTATTAAGCGATGACGTTCATTCTTTTGACAATACTGGGGAGAAGGAATGTGGTTTATTTGAAAACTCTGAGCTTTTGCCTTATTTTCACTGCAGTTCCACAATTGTCTTGTATACACTTTGTGACCAAATTTGTGCATAAAAACATGTGCATAATATATATATATATATATATATATATATATATATATATATATATATATATATATATATTGCTATATATATACACACACACACACATTTAATGCTTAAGTGGCATAATGATTAAAAGGTCGACATCGAGGGATTACCCTAAAACCCTCATCTTTATTCAATGCGACATTGTTATAAAATATTGGCAAGCCTTCAAATCCTAAAACATGTCTTAGAGATCTGCCAGAATACGTTTAAACAATACCTGTCTGGATTCAGCAAAAACAGACGAGGAGTGTTTTTTATATCAACAGTAAATGACTAAAAGTGCTTCGGTCATTTGTTGAGTCATTAGCTGATTAGAAACTGAAAACAAAGTGAACTGCTGACAAGTCTGAAGAGTGGATTAACTTATTATTTATGTATTAACTCATTTATATCTTTATTTATTTAAGTATTTATTCATTAGGTGGTTGTCGCCTCTCAAACATCGTTGTGAATTGAATGCTTTTTGTGTTAATGCTGGTGGGACAAAATTAAGTAGTTTTAACACTGGACACCCGGGGTGAACATTACTTCTAAAACAAAATTTAATCTAGAATAATGACCTTTAGATACCTTGATCATTTAAGTTTTTATTGATTCTAACAGGTTTGAAGAAGGTGTTTTTTTCTAGTGTTGTTTTTGTGTAGAATGTGTGGGAATATAATAACACCTCTAGTCTCTCTGCAGCAAGCAATACCAGTCTCACATATTAATCAGTTTATTATTTATCAAGTCAATTCCCAAAATCAGACAGACAATACTTTCAAATAGTGTTCAGACTCCGGTATTTATTCAAACTGATAGCGTTTTAGGAGTCAAATGTGGCTCATGTGGCTCATTGTGCAGAATTTGTCCCTGAAGCATGACTGGTTTTCATTTATCGAATATGTAAGCATAAATAAAATAAAAAAATATTTGAATACTGCAGAAGGTGTGTACTCTCAGAGTGGAAATAGTTTCTTATTGATACTGTTAGTCAATATAATCCTCCCAAACGCAGCTCACGGCTTGTTAAATTAACAAATGTTCTATTCTGTATTTATAAAAAAAATAAGTCACATCTTGTCAGACAAGTTGTTTAATTGCTTGATGGGGCATGACTTTATATTTATGTTCAATGCATTGGTCACAATTTGGCTACATGTATTGGCTGAATAACAAACAGGTATTGTTTGTATTTTTATTAGTTTGTAAGGAACAACAATGTTTAGACTCAAATCATTTTTATGGACCTTTAGCACGATATTTCCAGTGAGCATGAATGCTGCACGCACAACAAAGACACATTTGTTGGCATTAATTAACAGTGTGGAACATTTAAAAAAGTTGTTTGTGTCTTCCTTTCTCAACAACCTCCATTTTTTTTTCAATTAGGAGAAAACAATGACAAAATTCCATAAGTACTATCATGATCCATTATTCATGGTAATTGAAACCATAGCCTTGCATTGCACTCTTGACCACCTGTTGGGACCTCATACTAAATATTTCACAGCTTTTCTCCCTTTTTACCCCTTCTTCTATGGCCCTTTGATGTTTTTGTTCCACATTCTTTCCTCCTTTTTCATCCTCCCTGGAATAGCTGTGGAATAATCCTACAGTTTTCGCCTTTCATGCCTGAAACTTTGCATTGCATTTTAACATTTGTCTGGAGAAAATCCGTTTCCTTCTGTGTGAAAGATCATCTTTAATAAAAGTGGAGGGCTGAGAAGAGCTGTAAATCTGTACTAACCACACAGCGCTGAGGTCTCTGGGAGACTGATTAGCATCTGGGTGCCGGTGCATGGCTTCTTAATAATGAGAAGAAGTGCTGGTTGGCTGCCATGTGACTCGGCCTGGCCTTGATGCCATTTCCCTGGTCGGTAAGGAAATACTACAGCCTACATTTCTTCTGTGTCCATCATGGCAGGAAGCCATTCAAAGAACTTTTTACTTGAAAGGTTTGTTAATTTCTGACAATCTCATCACCATAGCAGAAAATGTGACCGTCTCCCTTCAGATTTGAGGATTCTCCTGTGGCCACAACTCTGGTGCAACATTGGCACCATATATCCAAAGAATAGATTAAGAAAGTGTCTCTCTGCTTCCCATCTGAAAATATCAGAAATAATCAGCTTCTTTAACAACAAATCTGTGGCATGTGTCGAAGCAAATTACTGACTGATCCTGGTACTTATTTTTGGCCCATTTTTAAAGGCATGAAAGTTGTACAAGTACTGAAAAGAAACATCTTTTGTAAAGTAACGGAATGAACTAACTATTTTCTATTGATTCAATTCAGGAATAAAACATTTTATATTTATAATACAGTTCATACAAACTAATAGTGTGTCTGCTCCCAATTAATTATTTCTCTTGCATCTGGCTTACATTTTCACAAACTAGGGTGGTAATTGAACTAACTAAATTGAAAGATGTATAAATGAGGCATGGATATTGAGAAGAAACTACATGTAGTTAGTAATTGACACTTTTTTTGTGTAGATATCAAAAGCATTAAAGAGTCATTTCAACATGCACTAAATGATATGACTGAGTGATGAACTAATCAATGCAACATTTATATGGATGTTTCTTAAAAAAAGGGTTGAATATGGCTCAACACTGCTTTAAATCAGGCCTAATTTTGCACGGACAATTCTGAGATAGACTTGATTGTCTGGGAATAAACTACGTAATGAAATTAATATTTAAAATATAATGTTAACGCTCTCTAATCAGACCCCCCTCCTGGCCTCTCCCCACCACCTCTATCATATTAACTTTTTACGTTACCACCGTGTAGCATTGCACGCACTGCAGAGCACACGCCTTTTCTTTCCTGTCTGTGTATCAGACCATCCAAAACATCTGTTGAATCAGTTTTAATGACCAGAATTATCTGGCAATAGCCATGTGCTTACGCTGTGACAAGAGTGTGTGACGCATATATTGTTACATTTGACTAATTTAGTGGCAGGCTAGTTAGCTAGCCAACTAGCCAACATTAACTTCCTAATTCCACCGTTCGTTTAATGCTACACTGGTTAGTAGTCGTCTCCCAGTTTTCCAAGCTACTGTAGCTGCCACATGGCATCGAGTCTGCATCAAGGCTCTCGTCATATGGAAGTGGACGTGGTTTCATGTCTTAGCCCCTTGCCCACTTTTTAGCATTTCTCTAAATCACGCAGTCGTTGGACTTATGTCGTATTTATACTTCTGCGGAAAAGCTTGCGCAGAGTTTCCACAGAGAAGCGCTGCTCACGGGGGAATCATACCCAAGTTGCATTTTGAAGCCGCACATAACACCTACTCATTTTGGTTGTCTCTCTTTCTCCTTATTAATTCTAGGCACAGGAAATCCTCATCATCATCATCCAACTCTTGCATATTTTTTTCCCAGCCATGGAGTTGTGTTAGGCCAAACTATTGAATCACACCAATCAGATAAATCAGATAAATCAAAGACAAGGATCTAGAAAACTGCAGGTCCAAATGGAAAAGAAATGACATGCTAAGTGCTGTCCGCCGCAGTCTATACTATGAATGCCTGGTGCACGTGAGCTGTGCCAGCACCGATCCGCGGTATGAATCAGGCATTAGGCTCACCTAGAGGTGAAGATACAGTGCCATGGCCAGTGCCATAGTTTTACATTATAGGTGTAAGAAATGGTTTCTGAACAAGTCAAAATGTTTCAAAAATTTTTTCACATTTCGCTGATATACATTTTTTGTTGTACATAAATGAATGCTTGTTCCGATTCGGAGCCATTACAACATTGTTACTATGTTGGCTATGAATATATTTGTAGCCAAACATTTTTTTATTGTCTTGTTATCATTACTGTACACATATTCCTCTATTAAACAGAAGCATCAAGTAATTCAAAATACTATATATATACCAAGACACAAAGTACAATTTATATCTCAATGATGATGGTGATTGCGATGCATTGTAACATAATCCTCTGCCCTTTTGTCAGGTTTGACTCAATGATGTGGTATATCTATGATTTCTTTTTTTCTTTTTTGTCTATTCCCTGGACACAAAAGGAAAAGATCTAAACCTTTTCTTTTCCACTGAATTTACATCTTCTGCTCATTTCTCCTGCTTTCTTACCAAAAGAATTCTAATGAAGGGTAGAGTCAGATATCTACAGGGATACAAGAGGACCTGGAGACAGGAGAGAATGCAGCCACTGATGGCAAGAAATTTCCATAAAAGTACAATCAGGTTGGAATTTTAAAAGTGAATGTTTAAGTAGTCTAAGAGATGGGCTTTGATTCACTCTCTGATCAAACCCAAGACATCTCATTCAGAGAATAATGATTTTTCCCCCTTAATTTTTCTGTTTCTGTCTCATCTGTGAGCTTACAGGTAGAGCAAAGCCCAATGGTATTGTTTTCCCTCCAGTACTTGAGCACAGGAGCCTTTCTTCTGTCGGATTAGACATGGCCAAAAAGAATGGCAAATGTAGATATGCCGCGTTATTACCGGTTGGCTACACGGGGCAAATTAAGGCCCAATCCATTCCATACATTTCTTGTGCCCTCCAACAATGGCTTGCAAGTAAATAATTATATATATATATATATATATATATATATATATATATATATATATATATATATATACATATTCATTTGAAATGTGGAAGAAAACAGGCTTCCTTTTGTGCATATGCCCTTGCATAGAATGATGTGACTGAATATGCAATAATATCTATTGTTGTTGTTCACTGGAATGATAGCCGATGCAGTCGAGTGTCGGTGCGGGGAAAGCAGCTATCTGGGCCGAGGTTTCAACCAGGCGTCCCCAGTAACCCGCCGTTATTGTCAGAGGAGGAAACAGAAAGCTAAAGCGCACATTAACACAAATACTGTAGGTTAAGTATTTCCATTCAGTGAGACCCTTTTTAACCAATAGTTCAAATGGAATTGGGAACTATTTTTGCTCCTTTGTGCTTCTGTGAGTCACTCATCTTCTTGCAGAATACACTTTGTGTACATCAAATGCACATTAAGTTCATGAGGCATCAAAGGTCAAGTCACCCAGCGGAAAGGAGGAACGGCGCTACAGAAGATCAACTGCTCCACCAGCTACTTTAACAAAACTATTGAAGGGAACTGAACAGAAAATATGATATTTTACAAAATTGCAGGTAATTTTTACTTTCAGTAATTAAATATATTCCACTGTTAAAACACTGTAACTTAGACTGAACACCGTTTCATTTTAACATTCAATTGCGGTACTGGAATGACTTATTAGTGTGAGTTGTTTGTCTTTTTTTAATCATAAGATAGATTTACTACTAAAACAACTGTAGTAAACTGCAACCACCTAAAATGTCCACTAACAAGCCACACTGCAAAGCTTGTATGTTCAACGACATTGGGCCTACATTCTACTCCCCAGCAGTGTTGATAAAATAAAGGAAACTTAGTTCCAACTATGAGGTTGGTAGTTTGTGTAGGTCTATACATTTTCTGTTTCAAATGTGATCTGTCAGACCTGTGTGTTTTTGCTGCAAGCTATTACTCTTTCATGGCCCCTTTTTGGCGAGAAGGTTCCTGACCAATTATTTTCAGACAGATGCAGGGATGCAGAATGACTGGAAGCATCAGGGTTCTTTTTCAGATGATGCCTAAGGTAAGGGGAGAATGGCCAGAGGCTAAGGCAGCCCTCTGGGGACACAGAGGGCTTATAAACTGTATAACTGACATCTCTTATCCATTACTTTTGCTAAGTAAACCTTTAAAAACCTTGACAGTCCTCTACATCCTTTTCCCCACCTGTATATATTTAGCATTTAATGAATTTGAAGTAATTTTTGAAGTATCGACTGTATAATCTTGTAAATAATCACTGATCCAAGGATGAATAAAAGCGCTCAAACTTAGTGTACCTCCTCATCTGCAAGCTTTCATATTTATTTTAACACACCTTATGTTACTTTTATGTAGTACAACTTTCCAAAATCAATACTGTACACTTTCAGGATGACATATGTTTTATCATATCAATATTATACACTTCCTTCACAAACCAGTTTTCACCATGCCCATCATAACATGGTCGGAAAAGGCTGGTTGTGGGGTTCGTTGGTGTGGTGCCATTGGCAGCATGTTAAAGAAGAAAAGAAGAGGAAAAAAAGCCACTCTTATTGCCGCCATGCAGGTTCCCTTGATGATGGGCCCTCGTAAACCAAAAAGCCCTTCCAGGGTGCCTCCAGAAATGTTCCTTCAGTCACAGGGAAGCCTGTCACTGTTTGAACGCTGTCACCTCCACTAAGCGCCAAGCAAAAGCAACAGACATCTGCCTATAGCTTCCTCCTAACCTTTCATAGAAAGCAGAGCCGTAATGTGAATATAACCAAACTACATCATACATTATATTTGCCATCAAAGGATAAAAGATCACGATATGTTTGCTATCATCTTCTGATTGTCTTTGTATATATTTTTTACAATGCTAAGCTTTAAACCCTACCATGAAACATTTGCAGCATCTGCAGCCTGTTCATATCACAATGAATGTTTATTTTGTTACTGACTGATGTTACATAGCTGCTAAACCTAGCTAATGATGAAGTTTATACATTCACTTTTTGAACCATTATAGTGTGCATCTCTCCAACACACATGTTGTCCGGCTCAGCAGATGTGTAGATGTTTTTGGCAGCAGCACAATAAAAAACTAAAGAACTCTGGAGGGCTGCACGATATGTTTATCTATATATATATATATATATATATATATATATATATATATATATATATATATATATATATATTTATAGATAATTATCACAGTATGCAAGAGGTTTAACTGTGACACACTGTGTCATGTTAACTGAATATTTTCCGTCATTTTTAAAACAATGATTGAGATAGCTGAAGGCCTTGGAGCTCGTCGGTGACCACTGCAGGTCACAGAGCGGTGCAGCTGTGACCTGCAGTGCAGAAGGAGTGCATGCTGTGGGATTTCCTCCCGGCGAAGCAAGTGCTTGCAGGACTGGGAAATTTCACGTTCAGAGAGTCTATTAATTCTAGTCCTCGGTGGGGCAGCAGAGCGCAGGTCCCGGTTCGGCCTTCTGAGTGAAATATAACGGTCATACATCTTCTATCCAAGGCACAGTAGCAAAAAGAGTCACAAAGGCCTTGTGTTTTAGTTGGTTCTGCTATCACTGCAATAAAAACAAAATCATTCATCTGCTTTTTTTGACTGTACTGTCCATGTCTCTGCTCATTTTACCCTCCATTCCTTTATGCATGCATAATCTATAAACTGGTTTTCTATATCACTTAATAAACACACACACACACACACACACACACACACACACACACACAAACACACATGTTGGCATTCAGCCATCGAAAAACTAAATTTTCACTGCAGTCAAAATGGTTTGTCGAAGGCTCACACCTGTATTAAAAGACACTCAAAACTTAATTTGAAAACTTCAATAATAGCTTTGAATATAGAAATACAACATTTGGTCCATCTAGAACAACTTGTTTGTTTCCTATTTATAGAGTCAGTACAGGGCTGTGTAAGAAAACCAGAACAGACAGCTGGCGGACAGTGAGGAGATATTTGCTGAATTTGATAAAAAAGTGTACTGGATTAGAATTACAGACGTATACATCTTATATCATAAAATATATATCCATTATTATTTAATCACATTAAAATAATGGGTAATAATAGATTATGATGGAATTTGTACGACTCTGTTTGGCAAAATGACGGACAACAAGAAAGTCTAATGCAACCAATGTGTGTCACCAGTTTGTATTTTGAACTCAAACGCTGGCTCTGGATCAGCCTGCCAGGGTCAAATGTAAATAGATTTATAGTTCAAAGTGATATGCAACATCAAAAAAAGATCAATGTTTTTAAGGTCATTCTTATATCTAGGACTACAGTTGTCATTAGGGTACCATTCATTATTCAGTACACCCCAAGGTATACACAGAATGTCTTGAGCAAAACTAAAGCATGGAAACAGGACAATACCATTCCCCAGTAGCCAGAATGAAGGACTGGATTCCATTTGCCATTTCGCTTCTAATTTGGACAACCATCAATCATTGTGTGGAGGATGAAACAGTTCCCCAGTTTTTTCCACTTACATCTGCTGTCATTCTTTAGTTAAAAGCAGTAATCATCCAAAAAGAGGTAAATAGACTTCAGCAATTCAAAATGACCTTTACTACTCAGGAGACAATCTCTAATCAATATCACTGCCTTAGTTATGCCTTGAGGGTCTAAAAGGCATTGTGATTAGCATCCATGAGAATACTGCAGCACAATGAGAGAGGACATGTATCATAATGGGAACTATTCATAAAGCATATCAGGCCTCTGCAGGTCTTAGCTGCAATGTAAAGAAGCTTTTCAGTTACAACCACTACTGTACTGCATCTGAGTCAAAGACATGGACAGCCAACCTCCCTTCTCGATTCAAACCCCATGTGTCAGTCAAAACCTCCTGTGCCTTATTGTACACAGAGCAACACAGGATACTAGTGCGAAAAACATTTCACAAAAGGGTGCAATCGCTTTGCCTGCTGCATTAGACAGCAGTGCATTCACTGGATTATGATTTTATAACTGAATTATCAGGACATTCAGATGTATTTTATAATCTAAGGCACTAACTAGGTGAAATGTGAAACTTGACATGTCAACTATGACTTTTAAAATCATTTGGAGAGGTTTTTTATGGAGTAATATGGATGTAATTGGTCATTGTATTGTATTGAGTGGTAATATTAACTTTTTCAGGTTACTAAAAAGTGTTTGAGTAACTAAAATTAAGATACATCTGTTTTTTGTTGACTTCCAGCGGTTAGAAGATATTAACAAAACAATGCTTGTCAGCCTGACTTGGTTAGAAATAACTATTAATTGAATCTAAATATTTGCTCGTCTTCTTCTACTTATTATTATTATGATTATTAGTCCACTCAACGACTAATGTACCCTATAAACTGTGTACTTTGACAACTTCTGAGTGTGCTGTAACAAGTGTCTAGGGGTTGGATTATTTGGACAGATAATTCAACAACCAGAGTCATATTTCTATTGTCAGTACATTGTGTAAAAACACAATTTAATTAGTATGCTACTCTTTTGGGAAATATACAGAGGGGACATTTCAGAGGTGGTGAGTAGGAACACACAAGGGATGTTTGCAACAATCCCTGGTGTAAACCTGAGCAGACACAGCATTATATTCTTGATCTAAAATGAGTCGGTGCTTGAGAGCTAATTAGTTCACGTAAAAACGCCCACAGAGGAACAGAGAAACGGATTGTCATCGGAGTATCCTGGCTCTTTGTTGATACAGCAACAATGTTCTCCATCTATAAAATAAACGCCTTTAACTACATAACACTCAAGTGTCTTTGAGTACTATGAAAAGCGCTATATAAATTAAATGTATTATTATTATAACAACTTATGTAGCAAGGTCGGACGGTTATAAATTATCCAACATTAGGACACACATACACACACACCATTTATGTTTTCTCTTGCTCCATCATTATTTCTACAAATAGGAGTTGCAGCCTCCACTAATATTCAAAACTAAGGCGTAGTGATGTAAAGCACAACTTCCCGTCAGTCAACAGAATGAACTTCCATTAGATTTTCCTCTGTGGGCCCTTACAGAACTGAAGATGTCCAAAGTTCAAACTGTCCAATATAATTCATTGAACAGTTTGTATTGCAATTCAGTTCATGTGACATTATGTTTCCAAGTCTTGGTCCAAGTCAGTGTGAAGTTAAACTTTTCTTTCTTTCATCTGGACCAAGGGAGCCAAATACATGTCTGAAAGCAACCCAAGATAAACAAACATATTTTGTTCCGTGAACATACATTTGAGGGTGACAATGTAATTACAATTAAAGCATTTATTGGCAAAGGGAGAAGACATATGTAAAATGATTGGGGTTTGTCATCTTTAGTGTATGTGAGAAGAGAGTCCAGCAGGGCAACACAGCCCTTAACAAAGCCGGACAGTGTGTTTGAGCTTCACTGAGTATGGACAGCTCCATCAATATTTAGCTCATCCACAACTTCACCCGTTCTACAGATAAAAGCAAGTGGAGGCCGGAGTACAAGGAGACGCCACCTCTCCCAGTGATGCTAATTATCCCTGTTTGCTATCTGGCTAGCTCCCAGGCATTCTGATCAGATTTACTTGACAAAATAAATAAATTATCATCATAAAAGTGTAATGCCACCTCCCTGACCTTTTCCTCACACACCAGCCATGTTGGCAACGGTACAGGGAAGAAAATATCGTTGGAGTCTTATGTGAAATACTTTCTCACACCATTCTCGATACCGGCTATCAGGGAAAACCTTGTGTGTTGCTCAGATCTCGCCCACTTAACAGAGATAACATATATTTAAGGTGAATATACAAGACATGCTTTATATACCAACCAGAACTTGTCTGGGAGCTTGGGGATGTACCACAGTACTGTGTTGTAGCCCAATGTAGCTTTCCTCCAATCATTCATCTTTTGACCACTATGAGGCAGCGGAAACAAGCTATATAAAACACTGGCATATTGTGTTGGTAATATTATCATGTTGACATGCCAAACTAGCCAGCAAGCTGGCAAACAGTTGCTTGTTTACACATCCTGCAGATAGGGAGTAGATTTAGCATTCATTTGGTAGGATGCCGCAGAATCATGTGTCACCGTAACCGTGCACTTCATCACTGTATGTGTAGTTTTACCACGTTATTTTTATACGAGAGCCGAACGCTCTTTGCCTATACAGGATGATTATTTTGGAGAGAAGTCTATATTTATTTGTCCATTCGGGTAGCTTTTTATGTAAAATGACTCAAAACATGCTGAATTTTATTTTATTTTCCTGTTGGTTCTCTTTGCAATGCTTGGAAATGTAACCCTCCAGTTGACACATCTCTTCTATTTGTTACTAATATTTTATTAATAAAAAGGTAATGAAATTATCTTTTTTTTTTCATTGTGAATCATTACAAATATGCAGTGTTTTTAAAATAGCAGCTAGTCAAAGTGAGAACAAATAAATCATGTATCGGAAAATGTTGATGCATCAAGATTAATAATTGTTTTATAATCGCATCGTATAGCCCTCTGAATCAGAATTGGAATTGAATTGTGCGGTGCCCAGTGATTCCCACCCCGACTCCCCCGGTCAAACTGGCACACCAATAGCAGCAAACAGCTGTGGAAACACCGAAGCACATGAACACACACAGCAATGTAACAACCCATTGCTCATCAAATACTGCCGGTTTGTATCATACGGACACTAAAGCGTACCTAGTGCCTGCGTATTAAAGACAAGGAGGGGCGAGACAAGGAGGGGCGAGACAAAGTGGCGGTATTGATCACTTGGGATAGAAAACGGGCCGCACACCATGTGCCCTGATATTGTCAAACACACACGTGAGGAACCAAAGGCTCTTTGCTGACACCCAGAAAGTCCAGAACACAGCAAAAGAAAAAGAAAAGAGAAAATTCAGGCCCCTGACACGAGCCCTGCCATTCCTCGTGTCAGGGGCTCGGACTGTAAGGACTGAGCCTCAGAAGGCTGCATCACATCACAAAGACATCAGCCTCAAATCGTGAAAGAGGCCCCACATATGTGATTTTGAGATATGTTTACACTTGCTCACAGAAACACGTGGACTCATTATGACACATTTTGTGAAATAAATGAGTGGAAGGGGAAGCTTATGGGTGTGACAAGAGGAATTGTGCTGCTTTAATGCCCGAAACACCTAGCTAAAATGTTGGTTGAGATTGTCAAGGTGTCTTGAAAGTTGGGAGGAAAGTATCCATATCATCCACACATACATTTTAACTTATGCCTAAATACAAAACAACCCATTGCGCACAGGCCTGAAAATGGCGAGGCCTGAAAATGGCCGCTTGACCTATCAGAAACTAAAGTTGTGAGTACTACATTACATTACATTTCATTTAGCTGACGCTTTTATCCAAAGCGACTTACATTTTTTGCTCTATAAACTACTAAATGTTAGTACTCACAACTCGGTGGACGGTTTCTTCGAGGACATGTGGGCAGCCTAAGCAATGGAGAGATGGGGGACGAGCGGGGACGACGAATGGCAGGCGATAACTAATCCTCCAAGGGTCCGGGGAGAGCTCCCTGGTCCTGTTTAATGAACACAAATGTTCAGTAGAATTGGCGAAGCAACTCTTGAAATACAATGTATTTCAAGAGCCAGTTATTAAGTGGCTTCCACCCACCGACCACCTGACTTGCATCAACTCTAACGAGCTTGGGATGAACAACAGTACGATAAGGGAACGATGTGACATCTATATAACCCCTACCTAGTTGTTCACCTGCCTTAAAACAGTATTGCATGTATCTCCCATGTAAAGTTTGTTGAACTTTGACATCTGTAGGTAGCAACCAAGAGAAGAATCCCACTAGTCGAAGTAATAAGAGAGATAAAAACGTTCATTATAAACACAATGAGCTGGTACTCTCCTCCATATACTGTCCGTTGTGCACAGGCTCCTCCCACACCGTGAGGCCAGTCTATTTCTTAATCACTTTCCAACAAACACCACATTATCCTCCATTTAACCATTGTGACTTATGGTAAAGACAACAGCCAAATGCCACTCAGCTGCTACATAACATTCAGTTTAGTTTTTGCAATTACTTCTCTATATCCAAAAAAGTAGCAAAAAGCACCACTCTGGCCATTTTATAATTCCTCATTTCCGTAACATTCAGTTACGTTTGCTGAACGTAATGCAATGGCTTATAATACTATCCCATGTCTCATATGTGGGGAGCTATTATACACTTATTACATATTGAGCATGCTAGGAGGACCATTTCCTGTTCGAGGCAGTGACGACAAATTCCAGTCCTCAATTAAATATCATCAGTCAGCGTTAGTTTCCTTATTGACGTCAGCTCCAAGTATTACTGTCAGCACGCACACAATAACTTTGCAAAGCAATTTGCAGTTTTGTTTTCACCTTATAAAATGTATCACGCGCGTATTTACCTGTTTATGCATCGCCATGAAAGCTGAGGTCCTGAACGGAAGTCACGGGAATAATACGTCTCCGTTTACATCCCACCGCTCCGCGTCTTCCTCCACGTTAGAAGACAGGTGAGTTTTTTTTTCTTTTTTCTTTTTTTCTTTTCTTCTTCTTCTAACTTTGTGTATTACGGCTGCTTTCGGACTGACCTTTCCGCTTGTGGTTAAATAAATTGATAAAATCGTATCTATCGTTCAACTAAATCAATTCCAACTACTATATGAATTATGCCAATAAAATGGATTAAAAAAATGGCGTATAACATTTCACTACTACTACTACTACTATACATTTAGCAGATTCTCTGTTAAAGTCCCATTTGATCGCATACTTTTGCTAATGTTTGATTAAATACTATTTAAAGCCTCCACTAATTACAGTTATGCACACTAAATGTGATTCATCTAGCTACTTTTGTTTAGTCAAATTATAGTAGTAGTGTTTGTTTAGCACAAGCACTGCAGCATGAGAATATTCCATGTTGCTTTCATGTGAAACAGGTGTTTGAACTATTGAACTAAATCAAGCTTATGAACGGTTCTAGCTCTGCATGCACAAGCTATAGTAGCACACTGTCGGATGGGATAGTCAGCAAACACAAGACTTTGTCAGGGGCAAGGGGACACTTGCCTCAGTGTCTGGG
This sequence comes from Myoxocephalus aenaeus, assembly GCA_038501785.1. Lineage (NCBI taxonomy): Eukaryota > Metazoa > Chordata > Actinopteri > Perciformes > Cottidae > Myoxocephalus > Myoxocephalus aenaeus. The sequence goes on from JBAMJR010000089.1 coordinate 5,904,362, forward strand.
ACTGTGCAGTTTGCTTCAGCCACAGGACAGCCGATAGAAGCCAGTTTTCCCCCCTCGCCTGCCTGTCTGTCACTCTCTTTCTCTCAGGCTCAGAGGCTCGCTTTATTGTCTCTGACAGTTGAGAGCCGGTGGTTTGCCTCCACTCTCTGTCACCCCTCTGTCAGGCCCTGACCGATAAAGCCAGCGCCAGCGCCAATCTCCCTTCTTCAGCTCCGTTGGCTGTTCCTGGACGCCATTCCACCACTAATTAGCTCTTCAGAGATTTCTCTTCATGGAAGTAGGGGGTTCTGGTGGTGGGGTGGTGGGGGGCTTGAGGGGCGGGGTGGGGTAAGGAGAGGGAGGCAGGAGGATGTATCCGGGGGAGCCGGTTTTTATTGGATATCATTGGCTCCAATGAGTGCACCGATTCTTGTACCAACAGACCTATGAAGTACAAAGAAGATAGATAGATAGATAGATAGATAGATAGATAGATAGATAGATAGATAGATAGATAGATAGATAGATAGATAGATAGATAGATAGAGGTATGGCATAACCTGCTAAATGTCTTAAGGCGTTGGTGAAATAGGTGGCAATGAGGTGCAGAGGTGTCTCACTAATGTCCTGGCTCTGCCGGGCCAACATGACCACTGCAGGTCCTCAGGTGATTAACATGTTGGCAGGGGTTCCGACATGAAAAGACCCCTGTTTCTTTGTCTTCTAGTGTGTAAATATTGTGCTCGCGGAATATGAAAGTAGTGCAACTATAAGGTACAAAAACATAGGGAAAAAAGATCAAGAGTGGGTCTCACATCAAGGAGGACCCTGAGGATGTCTTTGTTGTCAACTTCAGAAGGGGGAAGAGAGGAGCAGAGGAGGAAACTGGCAGAAGGGGGAAAGATGCCAGAGAGAGCTCAAAGGATTCGGTCTGGGCAAGGTGATCGGTATTCCTCGGCAGTCTGCCTTCTGGCTCAGATCAGTGGGAGTAAGCTGGCAGCCAAGCCAGAGGGCATAACAGCACAAACACACCTTCAGCACTACACTGCTAGAGGCTTGGCTTCACAATCTGGAGGGGCGGGAGTTGGAGGGAGAGACAGAGGGAAGAGAAGGAGAAAATAAATACACTGTAATTATCTTCAAATCATCAACCACTGACTACCATTGTAAATATGTGCACATATTCCAGTAAAAGCATCACCTAGTGTTGTTTCGAAACAGTCGTTGATTCGATGAGATACAAAGCGTGGGTTATGTGTGGGGAAGGTACTGAGGTCACCAGTCAGGCAGACTCATCCTCAGGCCAGCAATGTCGTTTCTACTCGCATCATCACCTCTCTCTTGGATGACATCCAAAAACCCTCCATGTGTGACGAGCGGGGAGACTGTACTCCTCTTCAAGGATTTCCCACCACCACGCTGGGACACAAGCTTGACACACTCCTTGCATTAGCCCCCTACATGGCCCTTTACAGCTCCGACTAAAGGTCTAAACAGGTACCTGATGGGTGGGCAGGACTGGGCAGGGCACACCAATGAAGTGCTCACACACACACACACAAAGTGTTGTGACAGGTACCAGATGTCCTGGCAATGGCCAGCTGCTTCCACGGACAACTACATCGCACACACACACACACACACACACACACACACACACACACACACACACACACACACACACACACACACAGGCAGGCACATTGCGTTTGGCTGCTCCGAAGCACCGATGTAGTCTGACGTGCAAAGCGGCTATCACACATTTAGCTTCCATGAAAAACAAATTGGAAGGTTGAATTATAGGTTTTGGCCACCTGATGATGAAACATTTGAGTTGATTTAAATTTTGGGTTTTGTAACGTTAAAAAGTACAAAAGTTAAAAACGTTAAAAAGTACGGCCCCCGGGCCGTATACGGCCCGTTGGGCTTTTTAATCCGGCCCGCCGAACTTGTCCAAATATTATTATTATTATTATTATTAGGGCTGCAACAACGAATCGATTATCAAAAGTGTTGGCAACGAATTTCATTATCGATTCGTTGTGTCGCGCGATTATTACGCCAGTCAATAAATCGCAGAGAAAGAAAAAAAAAAAGAGCGGAGCAGAGCAACTGTCCGGCCAGCGTTTCTGAGATTGGAGTGAGACACTGAGACAAAATAGAAGATCTTTGATGTGACGTGTCGAGTCTTGGCCAATCAGCGTTAAGATGTCGACAGCGTCTTCATTTCCCTCAAACTTGTTTTTAATGGAAGCTAGTCAGCTTGCTATCACGTTAGCTAACGTGTTTGGGTTGTGTGTTGTCGTTTAAGTTACTTTATGTTCCGTTACAGTTCAGTCTTGCTTGTAAAAGGGGCTCACATTTGGCAAATGTAAAGCATACATGTTTTTAGTGTTAGTCCATTTTTATTTAATTTTTTTTATTAACAGCTCAGGGATGTTCAAGGAGCAACCTGTTTGTGCACTTTCTGAAGATGTTTTGCACTGTGAATTTGCACTGTCAGTTCTGTTTTTGAATAAAGGGTTGGAAATTAATGCTTTTTTGATGTTTTTATCCGAAAAAATCGATTAATCGATTATTAAAATAATCGTTAGTTGCAATTCGTGCAATTTGTTAAATTGCCTTGCAAATAAATGCTTTGCTACCTGTTAAAGGTCAAATCCTTTCATGTAATGATTTGTACATGCCATTTATATTAGTTCACACAAACACTCCATCCATCTGTTCCTGGCTCGGCCCCTCTGTCAAATTTTAGAGCCCATTGTGGCCCGCGAGTCAAGAAGTTTGCCCACCCCTGCTCTAAACTGACGCTATATCGCTTCAACATCGAAGTCGGTTATGATTACTCTTAAACTCCTGCAGCCGCCATCACCTTCTCGTGTCCTCACATGAAGGAAATTCCATCAGGTGTCTGCAATTTGTTAAACGGACATTCCAATCCACTGTATTTGTCCACGTGTTTTTGTTTTATTTGTCATATTAATTTCCAAAAGTCTTTGATTAGCCACACATGGCCCCAATTACTCATCTGATCCTAAGTCTGCCAGTAGTCTACTCAGTTTATACTACTACTTTATATTTATATTATATATATTTATTACTTATGTTACGGATTTTCGCCACAAACACAAGGCAAACTTTATTTAACTTAATCTTGAATTCTAAATCTCATCTTTTACTATTCATGACCCACATAGTCACGTTCTCATGGACTCAGACCTTGAGTTTCTGTTGGAACTGCTGCTAAAGAAACTAATTTAAGAGATACGGATACATTTTTGATGTGCTAAATCCAATACACCCTTAATGATGGATAATCTCCATGATTATTCTATATCTTAGATAATGCAGTGTTATAACTGATCAATATGGCGCCATCGTGAACCTTCGGAAATATCCGTGGAGATTTGTAATATATCACTCCTCAAGGCTGCAGTGAAGTATCATCCCATGTTGCCTCAACCCAAATTGCCATTCTGCATGTGCTTTTCCACCTCATGAACAGATCATAACCAAGCTCTCTCTGGGTGGAAAAGGGATAAGTCCTTGCTCTTTAAAGGGTTTAAGTGGAATCTTAATGTGTGTTTTTGCCTGCACTGGACAGCCCTTGTATTTCCCCCGCTGACAAGGTCAACACATTCACATGGCCAGAGAAGGAATTAAATATATAACTGCGAGAAACAATTAGCAATGCATCAATAGTCGGATCAATAGTGATGTTGGTAATTATCACTTTTGGGATAGGGGAGATGGTTTTTCCTTATTGATGCTCTCTAATTCACGGGTATAACCTCGGGGCCTGCAGAATAAATCAAAACACATCAAGGTAAACCACATTCCCAATTCCTTTATGACAGATGTGAATAAACATTGCCTCGTAACTTAAAATATTAAAACCAGAACTTTGCTTGCACAAACACGTTGTTATGGTCATCATGAACTGTTTTATATTTTTGACTCCAGCTTTGATTAGGTTTTTATATGTCAACAGTGAGTGCTGATTTATACTAATTAAAGGTGGGGAACGCACGTTAAATGGATTCAACAAATGCAATCTCTCAATTTAAGAATCTTGTTTGAAATAATCTGATATTTTAGGAAAAGGCTCAAATGTTTTATTTGACAAAATAGAAAGTAATATCTCTGTTAAATTAGCTAATATGGACAATCCTTTTTTGATTAGATTTGCCTTATTTGTTTAATGTGTTGTTGTTGTTGTTGTTGTTGTTGAATCAATAAGTCTCATATCAAATGTTATTAACTGGGCACCACAAGTTTTTTGTCTGCAATTGAATCCATATTTATGTAATGTCCCCTCTCTTTATTTGTTCCTGCTCAGGCATGATGTCTAATGAAATGTGACACTTTATTTAATTCCAGGCAATTTCTTTTAGGCTGAATGAAAAAGCAGATGCCAAATTAACTCTGACCCAGCCACTTTCTTGAGCCAATTACAGTCTATCACATTAACCCCGATCACAGTAAGCACGACGTGTACGCTGCTCTACAGCAGAACAAAACGCTGCGCTCCCCGAGCATTTAACCAATCACTTATGCTACATCTAATTAATAGTGTTTCACAGAACTGAGCTTCAATTAAAGTGAAGCCCTGGAAGGCTGGAAGGCCTTGAAAAGAATTAAAAAGTCTTGTTAAGTTATCCGTTTGGAAGCAAGGAATTCAAACAGATCCGGGGTCAAATAGAAAAATCAAAAATAACTTCTGTTAGAAGATGGAAGGGTTTATTAATGTAAAGCTCAACATTGTCACACATTATTTCTGTGTTTGTCTTTTGAGAATATGACACCACAACGTGATCAGTCAATGCATCAATATACTGACTATAATGTGACCACTGCTGTATAGATCCGGGCTACAGGTTTTCATTAACTGATTAATTTGTCGATTTATCCATTAATTATTTGGTCAATACAATGTCAGAAAATATTGAAAATGAGTCCCTAAACTCAAAGGTAAACATATTTACATCACATAAGACAGTAAAAAGCAGCAAATTTGGCATTTCTGGCATTAAACATGCTTTCAACTATTAAGCGGTGATCATAATAGTTGCAAATGAGTTTTCAGTTGATCAGTTGAGTTTTCAGCTGCCCAATTTAAGACTAATTTGCTTCAAATTAGGAACATATGTCTACATCATTGTATCATTAAGGAATACAAGCCAGTACTCAAACTACATGATGAGATCTGTTTTCCAGACCCACTTTAAAAAAATGACAAACCAGTGTGACCCAATTCACAATAAGCCTTTTCTATAACTCTATAACAATTTTTTTACTTTTACCATTTTTACTGCTGTTCCACATGTGGAACAGCAGTAAAAAATGGTCAGGAGCTTCACTTAGGCACCAATCTTCTCTGAAAATGTATTATCTTGAATTGGTAAACCAGCCATTTGACAATCTTAACTTTGTTGTATGCATATGCTTGAAAGCTTATATTAAATACTTCCTAAATTGAGACTAAATAAATACATTTTACTTTTTTCCCCCTCATCAGTAAAGCAAATTGTAAAGCAAAATGTATGCTAGCGTTTTCATATTAGATGCAATGTCATGAATAAACTACAACCATTACAACAATAAGAACATTCAGTACACCTTTGAGCCACATCCCCGCATGTGGCTCAAAGGTGCACTTTTAAATGTTTTAAATGATTTAAATGTTATAAAAGACTACGGAAGAAATGTTACAAACCTATTTGGCCACTCTAATGAAAAACCCTATTCTTTGGGAATAATTTTATTAACTATTAACAGAATGGACTGGACAGAAAATAGTGAAGCAATACATTTACGATGAAAACAAAATTCCCCTTCATTCCACATTGCCTCTGTTGGTGTGTCTAGTCCTCCATAACGCTTTTTCTCCATTTGCCTTCCTCATTCCCCTTGTGTTGCTGCTGCAATCCCTGGACATCAACTCTCCCAAGAGAGCCCTTGCTACCATTTATTTCCCGTTAAACCAGAATAAGTTGTCTCAGGTTTTCAGCTTTGGGCCTAATTTTAGTTTTGTCCTAGCTTACCTCTGAGCTCTCCCAAGAACCAGACTCTCTCTCCAGACACACAGGAGAACATTGTGAGCCTGTGCACCATCTGAGCCTGGGCCCCTCAGGCCCCTGCTGTATCAATAATGCAGACATGACCACACTGATTGGAGGAGACAACTGGTGTTTAGGAAGAGCAAACCCAAAAGAGAGCTCTGTCTCTACACAAGTTATAGCTCTGCTCTCCGTTTGCCACTGATTTAGATGTACAACTGCTGGAATGATTGCTTGGTTTTTGTGCAACAGTTTTGCCGCCATGGACGTGTATCGACATGCATGTGAACACACACACACACACACAGACACACACACACACACACACACACACACACACACACACACACACACACACACACACACACACACACACACACACACACACCTACTGTAAGTATATGCACACACTCAGTCACCCAGGTGAGGGAAGGCACACAGAACGCCCATCCTTGTTGATGGGTCCATTGATTTTTGAAGGCCCCACTCCTTTTTCCTCCTTTTCTTTGATTATTAATTCACAGAAGCAAAAGAGAACAGCCCAGTGCTTTTAAATCTTAACTGCTCACCGAAGTACCAGCTATGGGAAGATATGCCCTAGACTGGGTATAGATGTGTGTTTGATGGTCATTTAATTCCTTTTTGTTTATATATATTTACTATTGTAACAGATACGGTATAAATTATTCTCCAGGTTGGACATATTGCTCAATATTATCATATATACAGTGTAGCATGCATTAATTTAGACACACCATTGATAAGATTAGTTATATAGATAGAAAAAAAATGACTCCCTCAACAGTTTGAGATTTCCCAATTACTAAAGTCCAGTGTGATGATGAAATCAAAGTGTAAGTGCTGTAGACGCTGACCAACTGGACTCTGAGGAATTTAGATTTTCCATGAAAGTTTTAAGTTATACTTTATATATAGACATTATGTAAAATAAATTCACAAGTAGAAGCCTGGTAATTTTCTGCTGATGTAGAAACAATTCTGCTTTTACAACTCCAGAGTCCAGTTCTTTTCATTTCCGAAATTATTCACTAGAGGGAGCAAGCTGTTCAGTCTCTCAGATAAAAGTGGACAAAATGCACAGTGGGTTATTCATATTCATTTATCTAATAGCAGTTTTTGTATAAAGTCAAATACTGTGCACAGCAAACAATTCCAAACTCTGAGAATTATGTAAAAGGTACTTTACTACCTTCCTTTGCATTCCTGTGAAAACTTTCCTTGAGACAAATCGTCTGTGCTGAGAGACTGTGGCGCTTTGAAAACTTTTCATTTTGGATGGAGAACATTCACAAATAGCAGGGGCCACTGAATGTTTGTGCCTCTCGAAGAGGATTTCGCAAAGGGAGCGGCGCAGTTCAATACTGCATGCTGGGTTCTTTTTGATCACTTGACTTAGCGGTGTTTGTTTGTCCGATGTTGTGATGCATGCTGCTGATTAGCGGAGACGGATTAATGAATCATAAAAAGACCTGTTAGAAGTGTCTTCTCTGAGGGACACATCCATTCATCTGCGGAGAAATTCATGATATATTTTTCCCTTTTTCGCTGCATAATTAGACATATTGATGAATATTAACAATTAAGTCTTTAAATGTCTTATTTTATCTGACGCCAGATAAAGACTGCATGCTCCTCGTGAATTAAATCCTGAGACGATCCTTGCTGAGACATCTAACATTCACCCAGAAGGCTTTGCTTGCTCCATGCTAGTTGCTCTGGGCCCCCTATATCCCCTCCCCATGCTTGCATCCCTCAACTAACACCCACCCTTCCACGCTTCCTTTTTTCCTTTTTGCTTGTTTGATATATTTCTTTCCACCCCACCACCGCCATATTCAAAGACTTATACAATATACATGCTCCATCTGGTCAAACTCGGTGAACTTAAATATACCTGTCAAGTGCAACTTAAAAAGTTTCCCTCGCAACCTCTACTAAGTCTCGCCCAATTCACCAAGGCTTTAATTAAAAAGCAGCCCCAGTTCCAGGATGTGCTTCTAAATGAGGGAGTTTGTGCTGGCAGACGAGGAGCCGGGGTCTTGCAGTGGGACCCGGCTTGTGGCTTTCATCACTTCCACTCCACAGCTCTGAAGTTCCGGAGAGGCATCTGTCTGACTTGAATTGGAAAGATGGAGAGATGCACAGGAGAAATTTAGACAGAGGAGAAATTGAAGAAGCGAGACAGGAAGGGAGAGGAAGAAGGGCAAAGGAGAATATCATGTGGGGGCTGATACCCTCCTTTTGTTCTGACAGAAGTAAAGTGAAATGTTAAAGGTAGGACTTCTCTTCAACATTAATGGAGGACTTTAAATGAGTGCCTCTACTATTAAAAAATGAAATAGGGTTAGCGTTAAGGCTTTCAATTAAAACATATAAAAATAATCAATTAAATTCATTGAATGTATCTATTTAATGTTAAACACACTGAAATGATCAGAAACCTTGTGTTTAATTAGACTAAAAACACTGCATGTGTGCCCATTTGTGCATTTCTACAAATGGCCACAATCTAATTGAATAGAATTAGATTGTGGCCTTTTGGGTCCATCTTCATTGGACAGATTTACATTAGATGTATTCAATACATCTAATGTAAATCTGTCCAATGAAGATATGCATATTATAAATGTTTTGCGTTTCCAAGTCTGTTAACAAAAGTGTTAAAAGTCTATGGAAACGACCTTCTTTCCTGATCAGTGTTGTTCTCAGCAGAGCGGAAGGTCTGTAAAGATGTGTTCCCGAACTGCTGGATATTTCTGAAAACCAAGCAACTGTGACATCTAGTGGTTATTTCCTTAAAACACAGTGTTGCCGGAAAACGTTAGAAAACACTGTGTAAGATATTGAGCATCAAGGAATTCACATTAAGAGACAAAAAGATATAACCTCTAAAACGACCCTTTGAGAAAAAAATGAACAGTCCCAAAGCAAAGTAACATTAAGAAAACCCTGAGTCTCCCCAATAAAGTACAACAGTAGAAGTATGTGAAGTTAAATATAACGTATGTACTCAATTATTCCATTCAAAACCAAAAATGTGGACAGAAAGTTTATATCTGATGAGAAAAGCTGAAGTGATGTAACCTCACACATCTGATGTTTGGACCAAAACAGGAGGAACTGGCGGTTCAGGATATCTTCCAAGGGTCTGCAAATTAAAGCTTTAGAGATCACGGTAAAGAGGAAAAAGCTCATGTCTTCTACATACAATCTTCTTATAATTTGCTTCTTTTTTTTTTTTTTTACTGGATTGTTTTTCTTCTAGTAATCTATTCTATCTCTAAAATAAATCCAGATAACAATCTGAAAGGGAAAAAATCCCTCTTTGCTGCTCATAAAAATATATAACCTTTATGAAGGTGGTCATCATTTGATTTTGGTTTTAGAGGGTCAAAAGCCCCAAAAAAGGTTGAGAAACCACTGACCATGAGAATTATGATGCAATGTTTAAAGCGTCATGACTTCTCTAAATCTCAAATTTGTTTCCTTGCTGTTTATAGAAACTCTCTTTTTCCATATTAGAAATCAAAAGGGCCGAACATCATCCAGAGCCTGACGTTTCTAGGCTGAGTGCCAAACCCCACTGAACCCTGGGAAAGGTTAGAAATTTCTCACGCATGCCTCGAACGGGTCTCCATGCTCCATGCTGCTTTTTGCGTCAAGGCATGCACTCCGGTTATAAAAAAAAAACACAATACAGGGACATTTCCAAAAGCTATATCTCGTTGTTGTGTGATATAAAGAGTTCAAGGTACAAGTGGATGTGACAGGATTATTCAAAGTTACTGCAACTGCCACAACATCACTTTAATAAACATGACGATAGACATGATTATAAATATACCTTGGACATTTTCATCCAGACAACTGGTTCATGTGCCAGCTGAATGATTGCGTGTCTGTCTCCTCTGTAGTGTCATCACACATCAGCTGTTGGTCTCTGATGATGGGCATCAAAGGAAGGGTTCAAATATCAGATACCTCAGACAGTCATATAGACATATGGAGGCACTCATAGTGCCATAATATTGTTTACCGGCAACCAATGGGGGCCGTGTTGTTGCTTCTATGACGTTTTAGGTGGAACACAAACACATGCAGTGTCCAGCTGCTATGATATGCACTAGGATTTGACCCCGTCTTCTCAAAGAAGGCTTAGTGGCAGAAGAAAATGTGTTTCAGATGGCAAAGTTTATCCTGCAGTGAATTATCACTTTTTTTTTAGCGCTTTTGATGTAACATTAACTCCACAGACACAGATAACCAGCTTCATGGTACAGAATAATGTTAATTTTTCACCTTATAAAGCTAATAAATCATCAACTCTGGAAAAAAAAAGCAAATAATATTTGATTGAAAAAGTTGATTGTAAATAACAAAATAAAGTAATTATCACAACATTTTATATTTGCATTGCAAGAGAAGGTCAAAACTTTTTTATGGCAGACCTTTTCACAACATGTGTTGCTGGAATCATCTCTGAAATATAATACAGCTCTGTTAAGAAAGAAGAATGTTTCATATTTTGATTTTATTTCATGGAGTCAAACCAGCGTTCAGCATTCTTATTTGATCTTTTATTGACTCTCATTTTCTTTCACCAAACTCAGTCGTGCCATCGCCCGGCCAAAGGAGCCGCTTCCAGCCTTCAAACTAATGAAGTGCTGCCACATGTGGAGGGCACTATTGAAGTGGTCACATGTTTGCGATTATGCGGAAGCAATCGCAGATGCATCAAGGCGTGAAGGTTTTAGTTCTATGAGCATTTTGTTATCATGAATTTAAAAAAGCAAAATTATGGGGAAACAAAACAGCAAATGTCTGTGAAAAAGTCTCAATAATAATAATAATGGTTCTCCAGAGATTATCACTGATTTTCAGGCTGAGATAGTGAGAACTCTGCATGCTAGGATAAGATCTGATGGCTGACATTTCTCAGACGAAATGCTAGTTTATCTGCTCTGTTCAACCTATGTCAGTAACACTGCAGCAGTCTGTTTTCATTTTTATAAGCTCCAAGACTCACCGCATGTATAATAAATCATAACAGTCACTAGAATCACTTGACGGACTGGGCAGTGTGTGTTCTTTCACTTTGTGCCGCAAAGTTTGTTTGCTTTCAAGACTTAAGTTTTGTTTAGTTTTCCTCCCCGGCTATTTCTTTTACTGTCCACCCCTTGTTCCTCGTTAGCAGTTTTAAAGTTTATAGTTTTGTATTGGGAGGTTTTGTTGATAAAATAGATAATTTGAACCAAAGTGTAGCTGAGGGACTACTTTGGAGGCAAAAGTGTCCCAGTTGCTTTTTTAAATTGTTGGTGGCTTTATTAGGTTAGGGTTAGGGTTAGTATAATATCACTATTAATAGGTGTTCTTCTGGGAAATGATTGCTCTGCTCATATGCTGTTGATTTATCACGGCCAACATTCTTAATTACTATAATTTGTATTTTTTGGGTTGGACTGGATGTAAAATATTTTGCTTGCATGAGATTGTCTTCGTGTAAATGTGTACGAAAAAGCAACCTCTATATTATTGTATTAATATGAAACCCAAACAGTGTCTGAGGTAACCTGTTCACCTCTCTCTGTCATAGTGAGATACTTCCACAATTTCTGTGCAGAGTGGAGGCCATAAAGAGAACAAGCAGAAGGGGCACTGCCCTCGTAAAGAGACGGCATTTCAACCAGATCAAAACCGGCTCTGATCTCATCTGGGTCCCCTGTCTCCTGAAAAATATGTCTCCGTGCTGTAAACACACACCAGTGGCCCACCGCGGACGACCTAAACACACTCGCACACCGTATTTCAACGATTGCACTGGACTGCTTGGAAATCAGAAGACATGGGAAAGAAAAAAATAACATGGTTCAAAGTCTCTGATGCCCTGGTCTACACAAACCAAGTAAGGGAAGAAAAACATAGCCACACACACACACAATGTTTTCAGAGTGTAATTAAATCATCCCATGCTCAGCCCATGGGATCTCCCTTGAGGTTTTAGAGGCCCACACTGACAGTCCCTGCAGGTCACGGGGGTGGCTGTTTTCCTTGGACATGTTTGAGGCTGCATATGTTCTCTCTGGGAATTGGGTCCATTGAGAAGAAGAAAAAGGGCACGACGTTATGATATCTCTGTATTTTGGACGTCAGAAATTTTTTCGAGCACAGTCTCATCTCAGCCCTGCACCTTAACACCACAAGCAACCCAGGGTCTTTGATTGAAGAGGCTCCCGGTGGGTGGCCTCGCATCCACAATATGCTAGAGGTCATCTCAGGTCTTCTCATGTTTGGCTCTCTTTGTTTTAAGAAGGAACTCACAACGGCAAATGTTCATAGGACACAGTGAAGTTTGGGAGTTTAATTTGTCCACATCTTACTCCTTAAGTGTGTCACGCGAAGCTCGGAAGGAGGAGGGTGTAGCAGGGAGGGTATTCCTGTTTATGATAGTCTGAGATAAGCAGAAGGTCCAAAGGTTAAGGGTATAGGAAGAATCGCACCGCAAGCGGACAATACACACTTGGTAGATGTGAAAGAAATACTTTTTTAAATGTTTTTGTCTTTTTTGTATCGTCTATACTGCAACAGTGGTTGCTCCTCTTTGCCTCAGTATTGTTGTAATACATATTCCAGCCACCTGCAGCAGGACTGAGCACAATGCTTCTGAACGACATTCTGTGAGCAAAGAAAATAGTTTTCACCATATTGCATGTATGATCATGAGTTATGTTGACTTTAGTTTAAATCACCAAGTTGTTTTTCATCAATAGGGTCCATATTAGCAGATTAAAACACACTATATATGTTTAAACAGCATTACAGCCATATAAAGTGATAGGATTCACCATGTCTCAAGCAGGGGGGTTATAATGTTGCATGTTACTTGAGTTATGGTGGATATATAGATACTTACACAGATTCTTAGACATAATTACAACACACACACACACACACACACACACACACACACACACACACACACACACACACACACACACACACACACACACACACAGCTGATTCTGTTGCAAATCTGTTGTGAGAAATACTTCAAAATGGACTTGAAGAGCAGTGGACCTCCTGCAGATGCAGAGCTTCAAGTCCATCCTCAGGTTAGGCGTATTGATGACTGGCCCATTTGAGCAGAGAGCCAGCAGGCTCAGGTCATTAGCCTCGCTGCCGCGTACGACACCAGATGGAGGTGGAGGTTTGGCTGTAGGCTGTGCTGTGATCCGAGACTTCTAAACATGTAATCCACTCTCCTCTGAGGCTCCCTAACCACAGGAAGTCGCGCATGCTGCTCCACTGATCTCATGGCCTCAGTGCACCGTAACATCCTTCACCAATAAATAAATATATGACTTCATGTTTCATATGGCAACAAAGGTTTGGTGAAATGACTTCTAAAGCATTGGCCTCTTGTTGTTTTTGATGTCTGTGTTGCTGGTTCAATAGGAAAGACTGGAGTCGGTGTATGGATTTTTTGATGTTGTTAGTACAACAAGAATAGATGTAATCTAATTGTCTTCAACGGTACCATGCAACATGATAGATTTATGAGTTTAAGAGTGTCTTTGAGGAGTATGATCTCAATTGTAAACCAGATTTATGGAGAATGATTAGCTAATTAACTCCAACGGGCAGTTATTACTGCATGTGGCTGCTTTGCCCAGGCACTCTTGTAATGAGTTGTTGTCATAGGATTGTTTCAATATACTGTGTGTGTGTGTGTGTGTGTGTGTGTGTGTGTGTGTGTGTGTGTGTGTGTGTGTGTGTGTGTGTGTGTGTGTGTGTGTGTGTGTGTGTGTGTGTGTGTGTGTGTGTGTGTGTGTTTTAATCCTACAATCAGTACATCTGGGACACAATCTCACAAGGAACTGCCGATTTGTCCTTATGTTTAAGAAATTTTGACTGTGAATTATGATAGAACAAAGGGAACAATTATTATATGATGAACAAAACAAATTGCATATACTAATCTGAAAAAATATCCATTTATTAAACACAGGGTCTGATTTTAGAAATGACGGGACACAATGAAGCGCCTGGTATTTCTCGTCTCAGAACTTTGATGATGCGTTTCAAGTTTTAGGTCCTGTTTCACGTGGATGCAAGACAAATGGTGTTTTTGGGATAAAAAAAGTTCAAGAATGACAAGAATCTAAAGTGATGTACTAATCTGGGCGTGTCAGGATATACTGTAATATTGCAACTGAATATTGAAAATGTGTTTGTGGCCGCAGTATCATATTTATTTGAAAGATGAGGAAATTTAGTTTTAGCACTCACCAACTATCAATTATTGTAATGATTCTTGTGATTCCTCTTTTATTTTTGTTCAATTCTGGTGTTTTAAGATGATATCTTGGACATAAAATTGTAAATTGTCCTTCATTCATATGTGCCGTACTTAAACACATTAAAAACATTTCCCACAAAATAATATCTTTAATATTGTTATTCAAGTAACTAACATTGGAGATTTGTATAATAATAATATTAATAATAATACATACATTTTATATAGCGCTTTTCAAAACGCTCAAAGACGCTTTACATGGGACAGAGACAAACAGAACAAAAAAATATATAGAAAGACAATAGAGCAAACAAAACAAACAAAACAAACAAACAGAACGGAAACTTAATCTAGTCAAACATACAGGGATGTGTGTTTGACTAGATTAAGTTTCCGTTCTGGTGCATACTGTATGTAGATGCTAAAGCCACTGTAGCTGTGACTAATGGAATGTTTTATTTCACGTCAGGCTTGTCTTGGCACAGCCATATGTACAATTTAGACCATTAACAGACATTTTTGATAGTCTTGGCACTTCCGATAATCACAGCAGCCCTGTCGTTTGGAAGAACTTTTAGTGTAAACAAGCACAGGAAATGATGATGATGATGATGATGTTGAAGTCTGTACATGCTGATAGTTTCGGGAAGCCTTATTTCTGACGTGAACAAAGTGTATGCCCTTTGTAAGTCATTTGAGTGTTGACACATTGGCTGCATCCTGGTGATAATATTCCTGGGTGAATTTTTTTTTTCATGATTCACACGCTTCAACAAGATTAATTGTGAAATTACACTTGACTTCACTATTGTCATTGCATGTTGTTTTATAACATTTTAGCGCTCAGTGAGATAAAAAAAACATTTTCCTACACCAAATTCCCACAAATGCCAATAAATCAGTGACACCTTCGAACAGCAATGGTGAAATCCGGTAGTGATATGCTTAAATGGTCATCTCTCTCTGGACAGCTTTAAAAAAAAAGAAATCTCTCAAAATATTGTGTTTCACACAAAACAACCAGGGTTGTCCGTTGTCACCAATGCTGTTTGGGAGTTTCATGGCCAGGAGTTCAAGGCTCCTTCAGAGTGTGACCTTCAGGACGCACTGGGACTCTCTGCCAGAAAACGGTGGATTACAGCCTCTGGGTTGGGAGTGAGTCACTGCCCCAAGCAAGGGAGTTCAAGTATCTCGGGGTCTTGTTTACGAGTGAGGGTAAAAATGGAGCGTGAGATAGACAGGCGGTGCTGCTGCCGTTGTACAGAACCATTGTGGTCCATCTACGTTCCGACCCTCGCCTACAGTCATGAGCTTTGGGAAGTGACCGAAAGAATGAGATTGCACATACAAGCGGCCCGAAATGAGCTTCCTTCGTAGGGGGGCTGGGCTCAGCCTTAGAGATATGGGTGATGAGCTCAGACATCCGGAGGGAGCTCGGAGTAGAGCCGCTGCTCCTGAGGCCAGCTGAGGCGGTTCGGGGGATCTGATCAGGATGCCTCCTGTACATCCAACTGGTAAGAGGCCCCGAGGTAGACACAGCACACGCTGGAGAGATTACATATCTCGTCTGGCCTGGGAACGCCTCGGGGTTCCTCAAGAGGAGCTGGAAAGCGTTGCTGAGGAGAGGGACGTCAGGAACGCTCTCATGAGCATGCTGCCCTCGCGACCCGGCCACGGATAAGCAGAAGCTAATGGATGGATGGACATAAGACATAAACTGCGTCCATCATCAGTCTTTATCAACCCAGTGACCTTTGAGAAACCACAGAAAGAACATCGCCTTAAAAAAGCAGGGAGTCCGCAGTTAATCTTAACTCCAAACATACAGTAAGTCACTGGCCTGCCTGGCACTGCCCATTTCCTCAGCTTTGATCATCGAGCACAGGAAACACCAGCCAATGTGGGAGGCTTGGTCGGTATTACTCAGTCTACACTGAGACTGATTGCATGAGCGATACGTGAAGAAGAAGGAAACCATTCTGATACAGCGCATGAAACCAGTAGACACTAAAGAGCGGGGTATAGAAAACACAGTATGTGCGGTTCATTATTATAACTCTGGGAAATTGTCAATTTCTTTACAGTAAGCAGCATCTTATAAAATCATCTAATCATGCTACAGGGATGAATCATAATCATAAGCTGTTACAATGCCTGCAACGAAGACAGGGTTGCCAGATTCACAGTAAACAACAGCTATTGTTGTTTTTGTTTTAGCTAGCTGCACTTATCAATAGTAAATCAATATAGATAAAGCCACAAATACCCCCCGCATAATTCCTTTTAGCACTTGAGAGCATGTAGGTGTCTTTCAGCTGATTGTTTTGATTTGGGTTCACTCTCATCAATTTCATCTCCAGTCGCTGCAGGCAGTGGTTTTCAGAGGAAAAGCTTGGATAAACCCACTATGCAGGACCTGTACAGCACCAAACTGAAGACCGACATAGTTATCAACTAGCTGGGGAATATAATAGAGCATTTAGATAGAGAGATTACCCCTAAGTAGTTGAGTAAGGCCAAAGCAGAGCCAACGCTTTGTGAATATTAGGACTTCTCGGATTGACATTCACGGGATGGACAAAATTCCAAAATAATGCTATTGTACTCTTTTTTTGTTGGAAAAAATGTTTTTCATACATTTGAATCTTTGTGAAACCTGATGCTTTGCAGGCCATGATGCTTTCATTCAAATGTGCTTTAAATGAATGCGTTGAAGCACTTATTGCAGATCTGTGAAGCACTTTAATAAATAATAAACTTAGTCAACAGAGAAGTAATTAAACAGTTTTGCATGCCATATTGTAAAGTAGTATCACTGAACCAGATAAATAAACAATTATCTCGGATTTTCCTATTAGCTGCTGCACATTAAAATTATATTTTCTGGGCTGAGTTTCAGTTTGAAAACAAGCTTCCTGTTTTAATTGTCTACACAGGTGGGCCTCTAAGTATGCTTTGACCCTCAGGGCTGAATGAGGGTCCCATTATACAAGTCAGAGGTCAGCTTAGTGCTTGAGGCTAGTTGATCTGAGTGGTGTTTAGATATGCATATCCCATGAATCACAGCAATCACAGCTAATCAGTGTGAGTATGCGTGGATTTTGACATGTGAGGCCTCAAAGGTGTTTCTATGGATTTTGTCTTAACTGTTTTTTAAGCCTCATGTTTACTCATTAAACCGTGGGGTATTAAAAAATGTAAATGGTCAAAACAAAAAAAATACATTTATCTAAACACATGCCTTCATTTATTATCAATAGAATGAAAACAATATTACAATGTGCGCTGCACACACAGAGATCACAAATACACATTCAAGGCACATCTCATATGATATCTCAGCTGCTCATCAGAGACATAATCAGTGCCAGATGGTGTCAGTCTCCACTCTAACCTTTGACAGCCCCTTTCCCATGAGCACAAGAAGGAGCGATAACGTCCGGGGAGCTGCTCTGTTGGAGGAGGAAAACTCAGAAGGAGGTCATACAGTATGAGGGGCCAGATGAGGCCAGGAAGTCCCTGTGGTCTGTTAATCAACACAGAGGAAAAACAAAATAAAAAAAGCAGAGGCAATGTATCACACACAAAGGCTTGATGAGATAACCGCAGTCTGAAACACTGCAGCTCTTTGACAACGTGATGATATGAGATGTCAATAAACATCTAGAAACACTGATTATCTTCAGTCTGTGTATTCGTTTCTGGTGTTTTCACTTCATGAATATGGGTCATCTGTGCTCCAGCTTTAAAGGACAATGTTGACAATATTTTCTATCTTTATTATTCTTACCAAATCCCATGAAAAGACCTATATAATAAAATACATATATTAACGCTTTTTGATTTCGCCCACAGTCCCGGTGGTTCCTGCTAGAGATATACATATTTAAAAACATGCCACAAATAGCTATACTTCAACAAAAAATAAAAAAAATAAATGCACACTAATTTCCTAAAAAAGCTGGGAACTGTAGCAAACATGACTCAAACAGGGGTAATTAATGCATTTAAGAGAGGACTTTCACCCAGGAGACCTCTGTTTGTGTGCCGTATGAAACCAAAAGTAAAAGTTGACTTAGCTAATATATGTAATTTGTTACGTCACGTCAGAACGTCTGCTAGTTACGTTATATGTTATATGTCACCCAGTGCAACAGTGTGGCTCATTGATCAACAAAGGAGCCCTAAGGTGCAGAGTGGCTTTGGATCAGTAGTTTGGTTTAGATAGTTTTATGGGATTTTTTAACGATTAGAAGAATATCATATATTTCCATCCCTACCTTTAACATCTTTAAAGGTTAAATGAGGGGGGGGGGGGAAAGCAAATTGCAAAAAAATACAAATAAATCAATGGGCTTCTTTGCCAGAAAAAAAGGCCCAGGAACAAACAGTCCAGCTCCGATTGTGTCTGAATACCCTGACAGGTGCAAGACATACAATGAGCATGTGCATGTGCACCTGTTCTAGTGTTTAGAATAGACCTGTGCTTCTTGTTATTATCCCATTATAACACAAAAATAGAAATTTGATTTCCCTTGTGTATGGCGGGACAGTAGTGGCACTATTTCTGGACGTGACTTTTAGCTTATCATTATATTACACAGGCTGACGCAGTCTTCAAGGTCTGTGAGTAAAAAGTATCGCCACAGCAGTGTGAGTTCTGCTTCAGACGTTGAGTAATCTGGAATATAATTTTAACATTTGAGGTAAAAAACAAAAGTTGTTCTCGGTGAGGCCCCGTTACCTACAATTTACTCTCAAATGCTACATGTTTAAACACAAACTCCACTTCATTAGCTTTTATAAATGTTAAGTATTCATATATATAGAGACATTGTGTTCAGTAGTTCCATAAGAAAGTCTCAGAGAGCAAAACAAGCGGGCCAAACGGCCTACATCAAAGCAAAAAGCAACACTGCAAGCAATCAAGGGAAATAAGTGGAGGGATTAAGTGTTCTGGAAGGAGGAGGGGGTCAGGCAGGACATTGGTTCAATTAAAATAGCAACTGGATATGATGGACAGTTGGGAACAGACTGGGAGGAAAGCCTGCAGATGGTTGACAGTAAAGCTGGAGCTAAATACAGAGCCATTTTCATGGTTAATCGTTTTATTTTCTGACAAACTCGTTTCCTAAAATCACTGCAGAGGGATGCAGTTATAATATGAAATACATTCAGATTGTTGTCTGATAACAGATCTTTATCAGGTAACAAGCTCGAACAGAGCAACATCTGGAAGTTCATTAAGGAAGCCCCATCAGTCTC
Source organism: Myoxocephalus aenaeus (assembly GCA_038501785.1). Classification (NCBI taxonomy): domain Eukaryota; kingdom Metazoa; phylum Chordata; class Actinopteri; order Perciformes; family Cottidae; genus Myoxocephalus; species Myoxocephalus aenaeus. Next base: position 5,923,982 of record JBAMJR010000089.1, read on the forward strand.
TCTTGACGGAGGTTTGTTATCTTCAGTTTTTGGCCACTGGGTTTTCACAGCTGTGTTTACGAGTAGCATGCCACGTCCAAATTGTCCACAGATGTTTTTTTCAAACGTAACCTACCTGAAGTGAAGACTGCAAAGTATTGATCACGGCTTCAGTGGCAGTTTCAGATGTGGAGATTTCTAGGTTTTAAAAAATTAACAAAAACACTGGAACATCTGAAACCGTCCTGTTTGCGGGTCTGACCGACGTGGAGTTATAATTATGCTCCAGACATTTTGAGTATGCACACTCATGGGCTTTCTGATAGGGGTAAGCAAAGTACGATGGGTTCAGACGCTTGTGTTTATCAGCGCGTTTAGGGTCTGTCTGACAAGATCCAGACTGTAAGCAGGAATGTGTCTCGGCTGTAAGTGCCATGTCAAAGACTCCGCTATCAGTTACTGAGTCGCACTGTATCTGTATATTATTGCAACAATTTGGAAAATGAGTGGCATTCATCATTTTTACACAACAGATTTTGCTCAGTAGAAATGGTTTTACAATCCTCCCGCATGAGAGCTTCTCACTTTACAGTCATCAATTGACGCCGTTGTGTAGCTTGTGTATATTATAGTTTCACTTTAACGAACGGTTTTCTTCCCAAATTGTAACGTAATTATTTGTTCAGTTATCAGATCTTTGAGTGATACCTATTAAGTGTGTCATTATTAACCTGCTAACATTAAAGGTCACATACAGTATTACGCTCATTGTCAGGTTCATACTTTATTGGGGGTTTCTACTTGAATATGTTTACATGCTCTATTTTTCCTCATACTGTCTATACACTCCCAAAAAAAGCCCTGTCTGCTTGGACTACTAGTCAGCGGAAGAAAAAGGTGCAACAAAGGACCCAAGAACACAGGATTCTGTGTTTATATACTGTAGCATGCACATAACCACTCAGATACCAAGGCACTCCGCTAGTGTTTTATTTTCTCTATGAGTTCACATTTTCATTTCCTGAAACAAATAATAGGCTGATAGTAAAAAGCTTGTCAAAGTTCTGTTTTTTTGCACATAACAATTTTAGATAATTTGTCTCCAAATAACACAATGTCGTTTCCTGCTGTGGCCGTCCATGCATGTGGGCGCAGTCAACGCAGCCTTGGTCTGGTGTGTCCAACAAAGTAAAGCAAACCCTCGCCTGTCCACTGTCGTTGACATTTTCATTGTTTTACGGTAAGAGCTATTAAAAAAATTAAATTATTTCCTGTATGAATTAAAATGTATTGATAGTGTGTGTTTGCTCTTGGTGGGTGCCTCGTGTATGTGCATGCCTGTGTACAGTTCCCTCCTACCCCTTGAGAAATAATGCTTCCCAAAAAGCTTTGGTGTGTTTCAAACACTGTGTAAAACAATTTTTCAATTTGCCAAAAACTGTTTGGTGGGAATGCAATGCAATGCTTCTGGGATTCATTTTTTTTTTTTATCAATGATTCATCAAACAGTTTACATTAAACGTTTCTGCAAAATGACACAGTTACCTTGAGACAGCTGGTGATAACGGAATAAAAAAGGTGGGGCAAATACAGAATAATTGTGTTTTTTGTGTGGGCTGTATAACTGTGGGCTGTAAGTTACTGCTATCATGAATGTTTATAACAGCTTTACGATCCGTTACTTCAGATCAGTAAAGATCCAAAGGCCTCCAGCCACATCAAATCACACTGCTCCTGGACATTGCCGTCTCCTACGAATAATGTTATTGAAGCCCCAAAGAGACTCCAGAGAATCTGGATGGTTTCCAACAACAGTACAGTAACAGCAGAATTCCTGTCTTTCAGTTGTTGTTTTTTAATTAACTAATGAATGTATTATTTGTAAGCAACCTCCAGGCACAGAAAGTGCCCAAACTTTTATTTGTCCTCTTTGGCACTTTTCATGCAATAAAAAAGAATATTAGGGACATTGTAGGAAAATAAATAATAATTATGGAGGAAAGAAGCAAAGAATCAACTCTCACTATTTCAGAAATTAAAGTTGTAAATTTACCAGAAAAAGCACAAAAGAAAGCATGTATAAGGAAGTTTGCCTCTCTCAGAGGCCACCCGTACCATTATAATTTAGACTACTTTGGACCAACAAAATATAAATGGCTGACTGAGTGATTTTTCTTTTTGTGAATTTGTCACTTTAATCTTGAGTTTTTTCCCCTCTACACAAGTATTTGTATGCAAAAAAGTTAAGAAAATAATGGACTGTATAATGCTTGCCAGTGACATCTACTCAACGCAAGGCACATAGAGCAGAATTCACCTTTTTCAGCAATTTGCAAAACAAATAATAATTAAACAGGCAGCACATTATTGCAATTTGTGTTAATCGCCTACAAATGTTATTTGTATGCAACCCGATGATGTTCAATCACACTCGACCATTTATGCTCAGCCTCACCTCCTCCCTGATTCCAGTTGGCAATGCTGATGCCGGTAAGACTGAGTCATCCTTTGGAAGTGGTTGGGAACTGTAAGGCACTGTCTGGTTGGAATGCAGTTCTGAGATATGAAGCAAGAAAGATTTAAGTGCAAAATACACGATGCACTACTGTGGTGGGGAATCCAAGGAAATCACTCATAATGGCAGTAATTAAAGTTCAGGTTCTGTGTTAAATATTATGCTGCTGCTGATGTGACGTCTAGTTTGTGCTATGGATACGCTCTGTGATGCCAATAAAAACACCTGATGTACTGCTTTAATTTAAGTCAGCATAGTTTCTTGCACCTGGAGTGAGATGTAAAGTTTTACACATGCAGCCACCATGCATGACTAAAAACGGACCTTTTGTTGGAGCTCAAGAGATGAGAAAAGAGAGAAAAACTAACAACTGCAAACAATCGTGTTTTGCTCTCGTGCTTTAATTTGTATGACCTGTGGTCTTAAACACTTTTTCAAAGATAATCATCTGAGAGCTCTAAGAATTTGCTGTTTCTTTGGACTTATCATAGTTGAGTTGCATTAAAAGATAACCTCCGGTCACTTTCCATTACCCACACACGTTGAGATAACTCAAGGCCAAAGTAAAGAAAGTTGCAGGAACTTTACAACAGCCAAATCCTGGAGAACACCGACTTCTCCACAGGCTCTTTTCATCACATATCGTCATCAATGCTTTGACAAAGCTTCCATCCCCCTAATTAAGATCTGTTCATGTTATATTGATTAATTTCTGATGAAGTCAAGTGACGGCACTAATCAGGCTATTATGAAAATTCCTCCATCAACAATCACATTTTTCTTTTTCTCTCATGCTGTAACTTTTTGTTTGTGCGGAGCATATGTCCCAAATTAATAAAGCCAGGCAGTATACTGAACCCTCTTAACTCTGTCACTGCTTGTCACAGTAGAATTGGCCTCAAACTTATTCTCTCTCTCTCTCTCTCTCTCTCTCTCTCTCTCTCTCTCTCTCTCTCTCTCTCTCTCTCTCTCTGTTCTTTCTGTTTTTGCGCAAGTGTCCCAGTTAAGAAATTGCTTACATCCCACTCAGTCTGGGGCTGGATTGAAATTTCCCATAGGGTATGTACCAATATGCAGAGAGCACACTTCGACAGATGCCATCAGAGAACAAGCATATGAATTACCAGGCAGCCTGCCATCTTTGAGTTCAGACAGAATGGCATTAATACCTGATTACGATCCAAACAACAACACAACAACAACATGAAAGCCAAAGCTACTGGGAGCAGGTAAAGGTTTCATCATTTATATATTAATGGATTTACTAACAAAGACTCTACTACCCCCTCAAAAGTTAAAATGTCATAGAAGCTGCCAACAATCCAGGGACTTTGGAAAAATAAGGGGGGTAAGATATCTGATGCCGTCAGCAAATCACGTTCCAATAAATTAAATATTCGCCACTGCTGACCATAACTAATTCAGAAGCCATGATAAATTCATGACTACAATTAAAGAAAACACGATCGCTTTAATTTTAAATGGCTGTAAATATTGGCATTACCCAATTAAGTCACATTTGACTGTAGGGAAAGTACCTGCAAATGAACCATAAACCCTGAACCTATACATTCTAGGAGGAAGCGTGAAAGTTCATTCAAAGTTTTAGTTTTAATTGGAAAGTTACATTTTACGTCTTTAAAGCATGACATATGTAGAATTTTTATTTTTATTTTCCTAACATTTTTTAACTCAACTTGAAGTGTAATGGCAAAGTAATTAAATAATGTATACCAGTTCATGTAATAATGGTTGTATGGTTTATACTAGGCCGATATTATTTATGCAAGCCCTACATTACAATATAAAGTTGTAAATCCAAAATGCTTTATATCAACGTGGCTGAAAGAAGAAGAAAACTGTCCCTCACCAGTTAAAAAGGACAGGATTGATGGTTTGTTCAGATGCCACGATCCTTCCCCGACGTTGAGTCGCTTTTATGTCTAAACCCACATATTTTGTCATTTAGTTTGGTCAAAAAGTAAGAAGCTTGTCACATAAGGTGTGGCTTCACGTCAACAGGGAACATTTGAAAGTACCAAATATCTCAGCAGGTAAAAAATTAAAAGATTAGAAACACATGGAGTCGTCTCAGAGGATATTGAGTGGACACCCTTTGACGTGGATTTGCATTACTTTTATATTTTGTATATTATGATACGATCTTAACATGAATACAAGTCAGCATGGGTTACTATAATTATATTTCTGTAAACTATATGTACTTGGGAGCCGAAGTATATGACAAGTTGGGTTGAGAATGTGTTGAAATGTCCAGAAACGGTCGTGGAAAATTGCGTTCAAGGTGATTGTAATTGTATCCGGTTTGAATTGGACATGTTTCTGGTTGACTACATTGAAGTTGGTTTCGATGTAACGGCAAAATCTACAAAATCGACCTATGGTGAATTGATCACATCAAGCAATTACATGAATTGATTTGTTTAACGTACTAAGTGGAAAATTGGCCGTTTTCAACAAATACGTACTGAATTCTGCCTGGCAGGAGCGAGAACATATGATTTTTTTAATTGAGTGGTTTTCCCCTTTAAGCACTTGCCGTGTCAGCTCTTTGTCAGTGGGAAAGACGAATCACGATGTCGTTGATAGCCCTCTTCCTGCTCTCAGCACACATCATGATAAACGGTCCATTTTGGAAGCCATAATGGACACTGATGCAGGAGCACTCTTCTCCCTTTACATTGAACGGTCCTCTCCTCTCTTTCAGACATTCAGTCATCTCACAGAGCGCCGTCTGTGTGTGTTGTTGTTTGTTTTGTTTTGCACGCAAGGAAAACCAATTAATTGGCTTTTCCATGATATTCATATTTTGTCATTTAGATGTTTGGTAATTGAAGATAAAGCTCATCGAGACTGAACCACTTTTCCCCAACATTTAAATGTAGCGCCAAGTGATTATCCACATGTTACAGCTCATAAAGCTTAATTACAACACTGCATGTGAAGTTCACGTTTAGCAAGAGTAAGAAAGTGTGATATGGTCCTGCCACCCACGCAGCGCTTAGTCTGTAAACGTAAAGGCAGTCTTATAGTTCGCTCCCACTTCCAGTCTCAGTTTCCCCCCTTCTAAAATGAGGGAACATCACAACATGGACACTGACTTCCCCGTGATTTCCTTCCTCCCATCTAATCTCTGCTGCCTCTCGTGTGAGGAAACAGTTGCATGTAAAATATACAAGACATCATGGGAGTCAGAGAGGGATCGAAAGAGAAGGTAGGAAGGATTTAAGGAAAGGGCAGATTGGAGGAGTGTCGGGCTCCCAGATGCCCTCGCCCCTGTGTGTGTGTGTGTGTGTGTGTGTGTGTGTGCGTGTGTGTGTGTGTGTGTGTGTGTGTGTGTGTGTGTGTGTGTGTGTGTGTGTGTGTTTGTGCGTGCTGCTGTGCTTTGGAGATGACTGTCAGCAGGCGGTGCCTTTGAGAGAGAGGAGAAAGGGGAGTGTGTGTGTGGGGGGGTGGGGGGGAGGTGGAGATTTACTATCCCACCCAGTCAAAGTGTCTCACACACAAACACATGCAGAGATACACACATAACCTCTCACACACACACACACACACACACACACACACACACACACACACACACACACACACACACACACACACACACACAGACGTAGTGCAAACTCTCCACAGGAAACTCTGAGCCATAATGCGAAGGCACCTCAGAGCAGACGGGTGCATTGCTCAAACCAAGTGGGATACGGTGCGGCTTTGATAGTGCGTTAATTACTCATGTGATGTGATACAGATGTCTGGGGGCTTCAGCCGAAAGTTTGCCTGACGGTTTCCAAGGGGGCCAGGCAGACATTTTAGAAGCGGTAGGTGAAAACCAAATGTATTTATTATTTATGGATGGATCGGTTTGCGTGCTGTCACAGATCCCAGCAGTGTCATGCTGATGCTAAACTGTGATGCTACTTGAAGGGCTGGCTGCTAAATTGTTCTTTGTGTACTTGGTGACAGCTGGGACTTTGAACAGGAAGAACTCTGGGCTATAAGAGTTGCCTGTGCTGGTGACATGATGAAAAGGGCTTCTCTATCGATCTGACAGTTTGAAACTTTAGCTGCTCTTTAACAGGAGTTGTGTGGAGTGAATTACTCAGATTTTGTCCAGAAAGTTTGTATTTTGCTCTGTGTGGTGGCATTAAAGGTAAAGGTCATTAACTATAGACCCAAAAGGTGATTCCAAAGTATAACTACAGTTTATATTTTGTTTTGTAGATCTGGATCTTCATTAGATTTTCATTTTAACCTCCCATGCTTGCGTTGACAAACATTGACAGGAAATCATCCCAGCAGCACTTCTTTCAAGCTCTTTGTTTGTTAACCACATGTTTAAACCCTTCTAAATTAGAAACAGAGGGAGAATGCAAAAGCGAGACAATCATTCAGTTGCAAACACACGCATGAGGCTCACTGTGAAAACAAGCATAAGAGGCTTCACTGCGTAGCTGCAACATTATTGACACAAAGCCGTAACCGACTGAGAACAAACAAGATGCCCGATGCGCTGTGCTGATGCCTCATCCTGAACCGTGTGACTCTCACTGGTCCTGGCATCTCCCATCTGTGCCCCCGTGGCAAAACCTTTTTGAAGTCTGGAAGAAGTTGTTTAACTTCCTTCACAGCTTTTGAAAGGACAGTTTAACTGTCTTGTAACTGATATATCATATTCCACTTTGGTTTGGTTTTCCACTGCTGGACAAATGCGATGAAGTTGTTGGAAAATGATATGTCAGTAACCAATTTTCCCTCTTGTTATTTCTTTTCTTTTCTCACCAGAGGAATATTGGTACCGTCTTTCAGTCAGTAAAAATCAAAGCGCCAAATGTGTTCCATAATGGGCACCCCAGCTGTGCATATGTTGGTGCTAATGGCCTGTATGGCAGCCAGAGGAATGTGCCAGATAAACAGAGCTGTAGCAGAGGAGGACTCTCTCTCAGGCTTCCTCGTCCACTCCACCCTCCAGTCTCCGGCTTTCTACAGCACCGCCAGTCCCAGCACGGGCCCCGGCCTCCACCTGGGGGCCCCGGGGGCCGAGGCACAAGCCGTGGGATCTGGAAATAACACTGTCGTAAAGAGGCCGATGCGACCTCCGCCGTGCGCTGTCAGTACTTCGATTAATGGCTATTTCAAGTACATCAACACCATCATTTCCATCATAGTGTTTGTGGTCGGCCTGGTCGGCAACACCACCCTGTTGAGGATTATATACCACAACAAGTGCATGAGGAACGGGCCAAACGCCCTCATTGCCAGTCTGGCCCTGGGGGACCTCATCTACATCATCACGGGTATACCCATCACTATATACAAGGTACAACTTGCACTCTGTTGATGCATGCTTCATTAAAATCCTGACATCATTTTGAAAGTGACAGGTCCCTGTGTTGGTATGATGAAATGCAGCAACAATGGAGGTGATACGCAGAGATAACGTGGAATATTACAGACGGGAATACAGGAGGGGGGAGTGGGAAGGGGTGTCAGGGCGCGTGCAAATAGACGGGAAAGTGTAATCAGTCGGACGCCGTTATCTCCCTTCGTGTGGGCCGATCAGTGATGAGAGGAGCAGGGATATGGTTGGCTTATACAAACACTTGAATCAGGCTGTAGTCACACATGCCAGTGGCCTTGTATTGACCCGGAACATTAGTCACTCACCCATATCTAGAGGTTTTATTATTAAAAGAAAAAAAAGTGCCCAGTGTTCCTCAAGTGATAAATCACTCCTCAAGTGATAAATCCGTGATAAATCACTTGAGGAGTTTTGATCTCAGTTCCTCATTAAAGCCCCATCTATTATGTTTTAATTTAGACAAATGAAAGTGATGTTTAAAAGTTTGACTAATTCTTTAGTATAAATAAAAAAAGTACTGTATTTATTAGCAATGCTGATTTTCTGATACCTTTACAGTATCAGAAAACAAAAGCTTACGTTTAGTAGTTGTCTATAATTATTATCAATGCATTCAAATCAGATTTTTACATTTCTCTGAGAGCAACAGTCGGATTCAAAACACATTTCTTTACTTTTGGACTACGAATTGTGCCTTTGGAATACGATAATAAATAGGCCTAGTGCTCCTGTCTTGGGTTGATTTACGCCAATAAATAGAGTTGTGCGTTGTATAATAATCAAGAACGATAGCAAAATGGAGTCATCGGTCAACTTGATCTTTCCAACGTGTTGTGGGACGCCATTTTACAAGAAAGAAATGAGGAAGCCACCTGGTTAGAATTAACTCGGGAATTGGGGCCAGAGCAACATGTGCCAAAAGGAAACAAAAAACAAAAAAAATTACCGGGGGAACAGTGTAAGCACAAACAAAGAAAGAGCCACGTCTACAATGTTGAACCCATGCTGAAGCCCCTTGTTCACTTCCTCGGGGCTGTGGCAGAGTTTCCAAAAATAATCAGCTACTTATAAACTGAAAACCGTCAACAATGTTGAGTCAACAATGACGGCCAAGAAGCACCATGAAGTCCTTCTTCTGGCTTCAGCTTTGGGAAACGCGTTTAACGCAGTTTGCATCATGCTGGAGGAAAAGACCACTTTGATGGAGGTCTCAATTCACACGGCCTGGACTTGTTTTCTGGAAGAAAGTAATATCAAAATAGGTTGTGGAAGTGGCTCTGATATTCGTTTTGGGAGGCAGTATGTTTGCAGGAAATGTGAAAGTTTGGCAAAAGTCATGCAAAGTTGTATCAGCTGATGAGCTCCATATGGTCCTTGTCAGACTAAACTCACCCTGACGTTATGATGACGTGGAAAGGTCTTTGAAGTGCCTCGATCTGCAGGGAAATTGCCTTAAATAGATATTACGAGCGCTTGTGAGATTAAAAAGTCTGCTCCCAAAGGACTTGTGAAGACAGATTACTTTATTGAAATCATTTACTTTGTTTGTACTGACACATTAGAGAAGCCAAACCGGGATTTGAGTGATATTATTGTGAACGTTGAGCAATACATGCTGTTACAAATGTGATTTATTGCCTCATGAGAAAAGTGTTTATGTGACAGTTATTGTATGTGCTTCTTCCACCAGCTCCTGGCATCCCGCTGGCCTTTCGACGACAGTGTTGCTGGCCTGTATCTGTGCAAGCTGGTGCCCTTCCTGCAGAAAGCCTCTGTGGGCATCACCGTCCTCAACCTGTGCGCCCTCAGCGTGGACAGGTCAGCGCTCTCACACGCCACACGGCTTCCTTAAGTCCCATCAGGAGCTTTGTCAGCAAAAAGTTAAAGCAAATGTCCTGCTCTGCGTAAACTTTAAAAAAATCCCCCAAAATACATTATTAGTAGCGTGTGCATAATGTCTATGATGTGGTGATTGTTGAAATATGAACGTTAAAGTAGGTTTTAGAGATTCATCTTTCTCCAAAATGTACTTTTTATTCTCATAGAGGTGGTTTTATTTGTGTTTTTATCATTCCATAGAGACATGAAAAGGAGCAACGTTCCTTTAAAGTTACATGGTCTTGTAAAGCCAGCCCGAAAAGCCTGAAAGAAATGTTGCAGATATTTTCTTTCATAGCTAAAGAAAACTGTCAAACCATTGGGGTAAAAAACTAAACCAAATCAATTTGGGTGATGTCAATTCGTCCATCTTTTACTCAGCTCAAGCATTGCTTTGGATCAATTTGCCACAAATGTGTTCTTTTAATATAATTGTGGATGTTATGCGAAGCAGGTATTTTTGATTTGATTCCAGTTTAAATGAAACAAAGATTCGGTTGGCTGAGATGACGATCACTTTCGGGAAAGGTCAATACTTGGATTTGTTTCCTCTGCGTTGGAAACTTGCGTGATGAGCTCTTCTATGAGATGCACCTTAAAGTCTATATTTAATGTTAATACGCAAAGCATTATCTTGATGGCAAGTATACTGACAACATCTTTTTTTATTTGTTTTTATTAATACCTTAATAGAAATTCCCTATTGAATAAATGATGATCATAAAGTGCTGAAGCTTAGTAGCATCTTACTTTGTGCACGAGACAAAACTTCAGAGATAAGAGGCTTGCCTGCCTGCTCTGAATAGGCTCCAAGGTTCAACCGGGAAGACATATTTAATGCCCTCTCTTATGAGAAAAACACTGCAATGCTTTACAGTTATGTTCGAGAGCAGATGCTCATCGTTTGTTTCCAGGAAACATGTAGAATGATTTGTGTGTGTGTGTGTGTGTGTGTGTGTGTGTGTGTGTGTGTGTGTGTGTGTGTGTGTGTGTGTGTGTGTGTATGTGTGTGTGTGTGTGTGTGTGTGTGTGTGTGTGTGTGTGTGTGTGTTAAATACTTGAGTCTCTTTTGTATCTTTTCAATGTTGGAGGAAGAGAAAAAGGTAGATACATTACCACTTAGTGAAATATAAATGCCGCCATGTTGTTCAACAGAGAAATTCAAATGTGTCATGAAAAATATATTGTTTTTGCCATGAAATCTTGATGCAGGATTTTACTAAAACATTTCGACAAGTGGTTTCCATTAATGAAACAAACAAGCAAACAAGTATTCAGTGCGTGGGAAACACAAGCCGGCAGACAGACCTCTCTGCCAACATGGGCCAGTCTGTTTGGAAGCTTCACAAAAAATATAAATATTAGATATTCAAAATAAACAATTGATCATCTCGCTTCATTAATTCTTAACATTTTGATATTCTTTGCTGACTGAGCAGTTTGTTGTGTTTGGTGTGCTGCCATGCATGAGGAAAAGGTTGTTAGCTTTGTCAGTCAGGAGAGACAAAGTAAATGATGACTTTAATGGTTTCTATTTAATGATGGAGCACAGACTGAAAGCTATACCGAACTCCTGCAGCCCTGTTTCAATTAATAATCAAGAAATAACATGCTACATGTGTTACACTATATACTTCTATCATTTTAATTTGACTCTCAGGAGTGCTACATTATAACCATTCCTGCTACAGTAAATCACTATCCCCTAATCATTTTACTATAACCCAATCAATTGAAACGCCTCCTCCATCTGTTTAACCTCTGTGTCCGTCCTTCACAGGTACAGAGCCGTGGCCTCCTGGAGCAGAGTCCAGGGTGTGGGCATCCCTCTGCTCACCGTCATAGAGATTATGACTATCTGGTTGCTGTCGCTCTTCCTGGCCGTGCCGGAGGCTATTGGTTTCGACATGATCACCTTCGACTACAGGAACGAAACCATACGCACCTGCATGCTTAACCCCAAGAGTGACTTCATGCTGGTACGCTATCTTTTATCATTTATGGATAAGAAAATTTGCTGTTTAGCACTTTTGTGTCCCAGTGTTTCGCTTGTATTGAGGCCAAGATGGTATGGTACATTGTGTCAAGACACCAGTAGGAGTTGCATTTTGCACTGAATAGACAAAACATTCTGGACTAAGGAGATAAGAAACCCACCTGCATGCACACTCCTCAAAGTGAAAGTGCAAGTTCAGCTTCATCTTTCTGTTGTCTTAAAAGTGCATTGTTTGTTTGTAGTCAGTGAGTGTTTTTAATGGTACAAGGATGTGCTATTTTGGTTATAGGGGCAGACATATATATATATATATATATATATATATATATACATACAAAACACAAGACAATTTGTATATCAACTACTCAATACTTAAGGAGTACTCCATCAAAATCCCCTTCCAAGCCAGTATGTGAGTATATGATACTAAAAAGTAGAGTATCACTTTAAGGGATAAACTGTGTGTACTTTCTCTCCATGGGATTGTGGACCTTTTCACATCCTTGGAGCACATAATTGATTGCAGACCAAGTGCAATTACTGAGAACTGGAATCCTGGGCCTCAAGCTAAGCCACATGTGCGTCCATCTATTCCATATGTAAAAAAAATCTTGTTTTTGCTTTTCACAGAAATTGTGCAATACAGTTCAGTCACGTTTGTTAGAATTGTGGTATTTCTTTTCGAAAGAGCATACTTTTAATATGTTTTACAACCACAGGCAAGAAGTGGATCTTTTCAGACTTATTACACTGCGTGCACATGTAGCACTCATATACGGACTGAAATGGTACTGCAGTGCAGGGTGGTCTGGTGGTTCAGGTCTGAGTCAGGTTCAGTTACATAAGTATAGATTGTTATTACTGGGATCCTACCTGCACAAGCCAAACAACAACTTTCAACTAAACTTCAAATTCAATACAAAAATGGGCAATTACTAAATAATGAACAGAAAGATGAGGTCCAATTAGATCTTTGAAATCATCATTCTATCAGAGTGAGTCAAAGCGGGGCCAGGAAGTTGGTGGAGTTGTGTGGACGAGTCAATGAAAAGGGAAATTCGGACGGCGTGAGTGAGAGACATAAACTGTGGCTTGAAAGACCTCAAACCTTGTTTTTTTTACATAACTAAAGGGTCACACAGGTCATGCAGTCATTTCAGTTTAAATGTATTTTACTATATATCGTGTGCTTGTTTTCCGGCAGTTCTATAGGGACGCAAAGGACTGGTGGCTGCTTGGCTTCTACTTTTGTGTACCCCTGACCTGCACCGCTGTGTTCTACACTCTGATGACCTGCGAGATGCTCAACCGCAGGGATGGCAGCCTCCGGATAGCCCTCAGTGAGCACCTCAAACAGGTTGGGAAATGCTTCTAATTACAAGCCTGGAACTCTAATAAACTGACATACGGTCGGGTGTTTATTTCACTAACAGCACGAGAACATTTGTAAAGTGGCTTTATCATCTGATTCAGGTTTTTTCAAATACAATTCCATTGGCTCAGTCAGCAGTGTTTATCCCATTGTTCTAACCTCTAACTTTTGATTACACAAACGTAATCGTCTCCTCTCTAATGGTGGAATGACAGCTGTTGTTTCTCTCTGCAGAGGAGGGAGGTGGCCAGAGCCGTTTTCTGCCTGGTCCTTATCTTTGCCCTCTGCTGGTTCCCACTGCACCTCAGCAGGATCCTTAAGAAGATGGTTTACTACCAGAATGATAAGATGCGCTGTGAGCTGTTCAAGTGAGTTATTGGTGGAACAAACTCTCATACACATGTTACTTGATCCAAAGGCAACAGAGTATGCAAATAACATGGCACTGTTCTATGATTTAGAATGTTTTTTTTTTTTTGATGTTTCTTTGTGGGTTAAGAAAATGGCATCACCCTTAAGTTTCCAAATGCCCAATGAATAGACTTTTATGAAATATATCCTGGTCCAAATGCAAATAAATTTTCTAAGTATTTCTTCTTCTCTTTTTTTTACTGAAATAAGGCTTGTTCTGCCAATTGTGTTTACTATTAAAACCTCCAAAAAGGTTTAAATGGTGTTTTGGGTTAAAAAAAACTAATTATCATCCCCCTTCCTTATTTTCTTCCTATTTTCAGTTTCCTGTTGGTCCTGGATTACCTAAGTGTCAACCTTGTAACAATCAACTCCTGCATAAACCCTATTATCCTCTACTTTGTCAGCAAGAAGTTTAAAAACTGCTTCAAGGTACAAATCTCCCAGAACAGATGGATATTAATGTATTTAACACACTCAAATGTCCATTCTTTATCTCCCTTACACACACACACACACACACACACACACACACACACACACACACACACATACACACACACACACACACACACAGACACACAGACACACACACACACACACACACACACACACACAAATGTAGTCTGGCCAGTAAAGCAAACAGTGAACTCCGGCCTTTTGTTCATGACACAGGGGATTGTGATGGTGATGACATTCCCTAAGCAACATGTAAAAGCAGACCAGTGATTTATGTATTCACTTTGTATGGCTGAGGTCACACGTTGCAAATTGTCAAACGAACCTGGGCCGGAGATATACCAGGTCTCAAGTTTGCACATTAAAGGATTTGTGGGAGGGAAGTGGTGGAGCAAACTATAGAGAATAGCTACCGCCATCAGCCGGTTACCTTAGCTTGGCATAAAGACTGGAAATAGGGAGACACACTGCTCTGGATCAAAAAAAGTCACTTGACAGATTTGCACTGCTTTTGTACAGATCAAACAAAAGAGATGGAAGATGAATTTGCTTACTTTTGAATCCAGCTAGTATTCCTGTTTTCCCCTGATGTCAGTCGTAATGCTAAGCTAAGCTAATGGTCTCCTGGTTCCAGCTTCACATTTAACAGAAATATGAGAGTGGTATCAATCTTCTAATCTAACCACCGTCATTAAAGCTAATCATTTTATTTCATAATTTCTTGAACTATTCCTCTAATTTCTCTCTCTCTCTCTCTTCACATGTTCTTCAAGTCGTGTTTGTGCTGCTGGTGTTATTCTGACAACCAGCTGAGCAGCATCGGACCCATGAACGGTACCAGTATCCAGTGTAAAAGCCCCGAGCCCAACAACGTCCACACTGATCGCAGCATCAGGAAGGACAGCGACTGATCTCTCAACTCATCTCATCTCTATTTTAAAGCACTTCCATATATCCAGCAGCTTTTTAAAATACAACAAATGCATACCCTCGAATATATACATCATAAAGTACTTTTTCAGACAATAAATGCACATCCTTTGGACCACTGAAGCAACAAATGAGCCTGGTGTGGATGGATTAGGAACTGGAGATAAAAGGAACTAATAATGGATTTGGCGCACAATGCTCTGAAGTTGCCCGAAGCCCCTCAGGGGGCTAAACTTCCTCTGACAAACTCCTTGTATTCCCAAACCCAAGGACAGTGACGCTGTAGCGTGAGAGAAGAACGAGGAGTGCGGGATGAGGAGGACGAGGACTCTTAACAGGATGCAGCTGAGCAGTGACTATAAACTACTCTCAATCAGTAGCAAAGCATGCTATTCCTGTAAAGGGCAGCACTACTGGGAAGGAAGCGCAAGGCTACAGGAAGGAAAAAGGAGACTGCTCGCTGTCAAAGGGAATAATGGGAGATGAGCATGTGCTGTCCCCATGAGTTCACTACTCATTGATGTTGGAAAACAGGAAAGCATGTTACCGACTCAAACAACAATTCATTTGCCATTAAACATGCACAGTGTATCTTACTCACACTCATAATTCATTGAGCTACTTTGTGGTATAATTAGAAGAACATTTTGAAGTTCATTGGCTTGACAAAAACCCTTTTCTGATAAATCAGGTAAAGAGGGAAAATGTCTCGAAACAGAAAGATGCATCCTTTCATTGGGAAAGAAAACCCCCACTATTTCTGTTTTCTGTTACCATGATCCACAGACATACAAAGATTTCAGCACAGAATCACATCTGGTGTCAGAATAAGCCAAAGTATACTGGCACAAAACCAAGTACAGGGTTGTACGTTCTAAAGTGGATATGGTACAACTCTGTATTTCCATAGCACATGTCAAGCAAATTATAAATATGAGGTAATGCATTATGACAGGTCTGATATCACCATAGTCCAAACGGAGAGGAATTAGAAAGGAATAGACAGGAATTTGCTTTTCTATAAACACTGTGAATTTTAACAAATATAATCAACAATACTTGTGACTTTTATGCTTGTATAACCAACGGAGTATATATATACTAGTGCTGTCATATTAGCGCGTTATTAACGGCGTTAACGCAAACCAATTTTAACGCCGTCAATTTTATTAACGGCGTTAACGCATTTTAAGTTTTCAATTTTTTTTTTGCGCTGGTCGCACACACAGCAGCGGACAGAGAGCGTCGAAAAATATGTCGCGTGAAAAGCAGACCGCTATATCTGCGTTTTAAACGCTCCCAGGGTGAAGATGGCAACAGCAGCTCATGTGAGGAGCACCGGAACAGCTCTCTGAACACAGAGCAGCTCTCCTGCTCAGGTGAAGTCTCCGTGAGGTCCTTTTCTGCTGCTGCGTCTCTCAAAACAGAAAACAGATCTCAGATCAACGTTGAACATGAATTATATCAAATCTACAACCCCGTTTATAAAGATGTGTAGAGGCTCACTGCTCCACTAATACTGATACAACCTGATGCTCACATATCTGCACTCATTCTGTTTTGTTTGGCAAAAAAAATAAATAGCTTATTGTTTTCCACAATGTAAATTTCAGGTAAACCCTTGTTTACCTGAAATGTGCAGTAATTTTATTTTGTTCCGCCCTGTTTGGCAGTTGTTTTTCAATAAAATAAAGCAAGCCAATCCACTTTTTCATGTTGATAAGAGCATTAAAATGCAACAAAAAAAAAAATGCGATTAATTGCGATTAATCGCGAGTTAACTATGACATAAATGCGATTAATCGCGATTAAATATTTTAATCGTTTGACAGCACTAATATATACGTATATATATATATATATATATATATATATATATATATATATATATATATATATATATATATATATATATATATATATATATATGTATATGTATTGAGTCCACTTTTATAAAGTGTTATATTGCAGTAATAATAAGTATTTCGCTCTGACAACATTACCTGTGTAATGACATAGGCCAATGAGTTTTTAATGGTGGTGGTAAATGTTCCATATATCAAAGGAATTGCTTGAGATTTTGGGAAAATACCCCAAGAGTTAAATGAAAAGAATGATACCACTCTCATGTCTGTACAATCAATATTTAGCCAGAGAGGATTTGCTTAGTTTAGCAGAAATACTGGAGAAAAAGAAAACTCTTGCGGTGTCAAAACTGTTGACCAAGGAGGATAAAACCCACTTACCACTATGGTTAATCAACTATTTGTGTTTTTTTTCTTTGGTTAGCTACAACCAGCAGCTAATTGGAGAAATCACTGTCAGCAGCTAACCGGCTGCTTGCTGTAGTCAACCAGAAAACAACAATAACAAGATGTAACATGTTAATTATTGAACTTTATAGCTTTATAAGCAGCTCTTGTTACCTTCGGACAAGGCCGAGTTCGCTGTTTCTCTTCTGCTTCCAGTCTTTATGCTAAACTGAGCTAACTGGCTTTAAACATACACGTGAGTAGTATCGATCTTGCCATCTAATGCTATGTTCACACTGCAAACGACAAAAGCAACAAAATAGGCCAAGGTTGGTGAGCTTACCTTACATTGACGAGTTACCGTAGACGTTTTGCTCAAGCGCTAGTTGAAGCAGTTATAGCGTCACACTGAGAACCGGCTAACGGCATTCTTTTAGCTAGAACGAAACAGGGTGAAACAAAAACATTTTATTGGTTGACGCTTCACTGCGTCATTTGAGCGCTGAACTTTGAGTTGAAGTGTGTCACGCACGTCACTGTTGGTCGTCAGTTTGTAGCTTCATGTCACCGGTTTCTATTGCAAATTACTTGTAGCCTGTTGCTGTGTCGCTCGTACAGTGAACGAAGCATAACTCTTGCCAAGCAAGTGAAAAAGGGCATTTCCCAAAATGTCAAACTATTGTTTTAATGCAAAAATCATATTCCACTACCAAAAACTATACTGCCTTATACTATTTGATATGTGGATACATGTAAACCTGTGTGTGTTTGTGAGTTAGCATGAGTGTGTGCGTGTGTGCTGTGTGTACAATTACTTGCACTTCTTTAGTTGAAGTGTTTTGCACACTTGTGTTCAATAGAACAGGAGATATCTGTAGGCTACTTTTTCTTTTTACCACTACCCATTGGAAAAAGTCATAATAGTCTTTAGAAAATGGAATTCATACCATGTTTGTTGTCATTGATGCTGCTGCTTAAACCAATAAATCAATTTCCATCTCCACTCTAAGAAACTAAGAGGTTTATTTCACCATCGTACTGGTTTCTCCAGGAAGTCGAGGGGGCCCCTTCTGTTTTTCATTTGCGTCTGTGAGAACGAGGCGTCTGGGAGTGATTGGAAGCACACTGTGACCTGCTTGGCAACTGAGCCCTTAGGGTTGCTAATGTCAGCAGAGAGGATGTGAACAACTTGGACGGTGGGAATTTGATACACAAAACTCACTTCTCATCTGTGTTGCTAAAAGAGAGTTGAGGGAAAGCAAAGTTTGACCATTACTTATTTGGGCGTTGTTATCTTAGCTTTGATGTGGAAGGAATATATATATATATATTTTTACTTACAATCAATATCATAATGGTCGTAAACTAATACAAATTTATGAAAGACTGACTCACAGTAATGAAAGTAGCTCTTGATTTAATGCAACACAACCTCATTTCAACTAGTTTATTTCATAGAATATTTTTCTTTGGTCATCTAATGAGGCACTAGTTGTATCAAGAGAGGATGTGGCAACTTCTCACAATTCTGTGTCTGCTCTGCGGTCATTAACCCAGGATTACGCTCTCAAACCACTCAAAAAGAGACAACCACCAGAGCCACGTAGTCACAAACATAAAGTTGAAAAGCACCCAAGTCAAGCAGAACATTGGGTTGTGGCTTCATCGGACATTGGCCTTTTATTTGTTTTAGAGGTTTGGCGATAAGTCTCAGCCAGGTCATACACTTTATGAAACTGTTCCATATTCCTCATATGAAATCATCCCACAATCAGCTTTGCTCAAATGTTGGTTGCTGTGACATACCGTTTGGTTAAATGAATCATAGAGTAAATAAAAAATATATTAGGATGACACATATTTCAACATATTCATGCTTTTCTGGGAATTGAGAGAAAAAAAAGAGATAGTTGGAAAGTGAGGTGGTTTCAGCTCAGTGGAATTTGGTGGGAACCTTATTTCTTGCCAGCAGTGAATTGAATAAAGCTCAAAAACAAATGTTAAAGGGTCACAAAGGTCCAAAGTCGATGCAAAGCTTATTCAGATGTATTTGTTGATACAGAAAAAGTGTTCAAGACCGATCAAAGTTCATGAAAAAGACAATGGAAATGCATTCTTTAATAGGAGAAAAAAAAGTAGTAATAATGTTATATTAATTCATGTTTATTCTTAAGATTTTACAATATGATAAAAGTAAAATCTTCTCAGAGTTGCTGAATTCCATTTCAAATCCAATATCAAGCACTCAGCCCTCATAAAGATAATGACCCCCGTGCCCCAGCGCTTCAGGGGCCCCATAAGCTCCAGCTTTACTGTGTTAGCTGGTTTGTGCTAAATTGATTGAAACTTTGTTTGGAAATATGAAACACTACGGTACAGTATTACTCTTGAGGGTCTGTGTGTGAAATTAACAAAGTAAATTAACTTTTCCGTTTTGTGTTTATATTGTCATAGCCTCCCTTTCAGATTGTGGCAAAAACTGGATTATACTTAATAATAAAGTACATTTATTTCCAACTAGAAAGGTGCACTCGGTAGGAGTAGTGCAGAGCTCTGCCAGGTGTGTCGACAACAACCCCTGCTGTAATGTTTGATTGAATTAATACAGCCCACAAAATATATACTTTCAAAAGGCTAAACAATAGCCTCTGAACATTAGTCAAACAGGAGTAAATTATGAACATTTTGGGGACTATTTTCAGGCCCACATTTGGTTTCCTAGTGGGTATTTACAGCAGCAAGAAGTATTGACCCAAAATAACAGTGCCTTATATTACACTGGCATAAAGGTATGATATACAGTATTCTTTAAAGAGCTCAGAGCTACAGCCCTTGATTTTAAATATCCACTGTTGTATGAACTTATTTGACTCCATCCCACTTCACTTATGTTGTTGTTCAGGAACAGTTGAACTGAAGTGAACAGCCTCAGTGAGGCTGAACATTTCCTGACGCAAAGGCCTATGGCAGACGTATTAAGATAAATAAGTAATTGTTGAACAATGGCAGTCTTGTGTATTCCTCTGACAAAGGAGGTGCACTTTGGATAATACATTATAACTCAGGAATCAGACAGTGTGTCTCCTCCTTTGTTGTGCATTGATTATTGTTATTCCTCAGACCTATCTATTCTGCTTCTCCTGTCTATGTGTGTTTCCTGCAAGGCACAGGCCTGCAGTTATGGCTATGATTCAGTGAGACATAATGGACGCCACATCCTTTATGCTAAAATCTGTTTTGGATCTGATCAAACACAGCATATGTTTAGCTACCCTGCCCTTACATGGCTGTACCCTGTATGCCACTTTGCATGGCAATCCCTCCAAGCTATCCACCATGGCGCTCGCTTGCACGACTTGTGGCAAAGACCATTTCTAATTCATAAAAGCCAAAAGGATCAATTCAAAATTTATGAACAATCTGTCCTGCTACAACCAGTGATTGCTGTGACTGTGGGGCAGTGGAGACGTGGAGCAACAGGGACGAAAGTTCTGCCTCCCCTCATTTTACACAAATACACTGAAGCACGTGCACATACACGTGCGCACAAGAACAAAAGGTAACAAGGAGGTTCTGATTGATATTTTTTTTTTTTATGATTTTGTTAACGCAGGATTTAGATTTAACAAGATATATAATATAAACCTTAAACATGGGCAAATTGGTGATGGAGTTGTGCATTTATTAGATAGATGCTTATTGGAAAAGGACTTAACAATGGATGACGGTCATTTTTTTGCCGTTTATCTCATGATTGAGAGGTTTACATTGTATGTAAAACGTCATCAAAACGTCTTGTCATAACTGTATTAAATCAGTAAAAAAAAGAAATCTAGATATTATGTTTAAAACATATACCATGTTTTAAAAAGAGGTATATTTTTCTAATGATAACAAATAATGGAACCAATTAAAATTAAAATTATTCTTGATTTCAGATATGGCGCAAATCTTGTTGCCTGGCTCTAACAGGCCTGTCTCTTTGAAGACATTGTGACATGTCACATGATACGCACAGGTGTATATAATAAAATGAAAGATCGCTGATTTACATTAAGCTCTTTTGGTTTCAGGGTCCTGGTATTTTGCATGTTGAGTTGCTGTCACACTGTCATGGCTTATGGGACATTTGAATAGAACAAAAAGCTATACAGATACTGAATATGCATATTGACACAAAGAACAGGCTGTGTCAACAACACTAAATGAACAAGGGAAGATAAATCTTGATAAAAAATATTTATTAAATCATCATTTATTTGTCTGATATTTTTCCTTTTTGTCCAAATATGGACAAGACTTTTGATCCTATATACTATATTGATCAACTTTGTTGATACAAATATTGTAGGTGGTTGCAAAGTATACAGATTAATTTAGGTATTAGAAGTTTAAGGGGCAGGAAATGAAAGAAAAAAATATTCATTTGAAAATGGAAGTTTAATGCCACCAGTAACCCACAGAGTTTGTACTCATGATTGAATGCACTATTGTAAGTCGCTTTGGATAAAAGCGTCAGCTAAATGACATGTAACATGCAACAAATTGCATAAACAGCCCAAACAAAGTGCCACATTTTCACAAATTTGGAATTAGACTAACTGTGACCTATAGAACCGTAAACATGGTGACCAGTCTGAGTCTACTACGATGGATTTTAGGTCTGGTATCCCGGTAATTGTTAATTCACATTGCCATCTGCTGGCGAGAGCAAAGATCATGTGACCAATAGGAATGCAGCACAACCACACCAGAGCTGTATAAAGAGAGAGTGGCGTCAATGGGGGGCTGTGATAATTAGTTGTCAAATAAATAAATTGATTCACATACATTTTGTGTTTTTTAAAGTAAAATGTAATGATGAGTAAGTGTAAGAGTTACCTGCCTTGTTGACATACAGTATTTTAGGCGAAAGTTAACTTGTTTAAAGGACCAGTCTGTGAGATTAAGTGTATATCGTGGTGAGGTTGCAGATTCCAAGCAACAACAAACCCTTTCAATCAATCCTTCCTTTCCATAGGCATCTTTAGGACTTTATTACTACAAGGAGCTACTCTTATCAATACTCTGTTCTTTTTCATGACTATATAATTGATTTAAAAAAAAACATATAAAGAATTTAAAAAATGCATACATTTTAAACAAGATTAGAAAGTTATTTATAATTTTGATATAACTAAATATAGTTCCTATGGCAGTAACAGTAATGTTTACAACAGAAAGGTTACTATATAAAGTCACAAATAGCTCATTGAAAACAAATCTAAAATAACTTTCTTGAGTGAAGTTTAAAAATAATAATAATCAATAATGTAACAAGCAGGTCAGATAGTATGTCATGTAGTATTTGTGCAAAAATAGCAGCAGTGGATGAGAGACTGCAGACAGAGCCGATGGAATTAGGTTTCACTTTTGTTTACATGTTTATGTTGAACAGATGAATTGATAAAATATCAGATTCATACTGATGAACAGTAATCTCAGGGTTCTATGCTCTGACCTCGGGGTTCTATGCTCTGACCTTGGGGTTCTATGCTCTAACCTCAGGGTTCTATGCTATGACCTCAGGGTTCTATGCTATGACCTCAGGGTTCTATGCTCTGACCTCAGGGTTCTATGCTCTGACCTCAGGGTTCTATGCTCTAACCTCAGGGTTCTATGCTATGACCTCAGGGTTCTATGCTCTGACCTCAGGGTTCTATGCTCTGACCTCAAGGCTCTATTCTCTAACCTCATGGTTCTATGCTCTGACCTCAGGGTTCTATATTCTAACCTCAGTGTGCTATGCTCTGACCTCAAGGTTCTATGTTTTGACCTCAGGGTTCTATATTCTGACCTCAGGGTTCTATGCTCTGATCTCAGGGTCTATGCTCTGATCTGAGGGTTCTATGCTTGACCTCAGGGTTATCTGATCTCAAGGATCTATGCTCTGACCTCAGGGATCTCTGATCTCATGGTGCTATGCTCTGGCCTCAGGGTTCTGTGCTCTGGCCTCAAGGTTCTCTGACCTCAGGGATCTCTGATCTCAGGGTTCTATGCTCTGACTTCAGGGTTCTCTGATCTCAGGGTTCAATGCTCTGACCTCAAGGCTCTATTCTCTAACCTCAGGGTTCTGTGCTCTGACCTCAGGGTTCTATGTGCTGACCTTAATGTTCTCTGCTCTCATGGTTCTACGCTCTGACCTTAGGGTTCTATGCTCTGACCTCAAGGTTCTCTGATCTCAGGGTTGTATGCTCTGACCTCAGGGTTCTCTGATCTCAGGTTGCTATGCTCTGACCTCAGGGTTCTCTGATCTCAGGTTGCTATGCTCTGACCTCAGGGTTCTCTGATCTCAGGGTTGTATGCTCTGACCTCAGGGATCTC
This sequence comes from Myoxocephalus aenaeus, assembly GCA_038501785.1. NCBI lineage: Eukaryota > Metazoa > Chordata > Actinopteri > Perciformes > Cottidae > Myoxocephalus > Myoxocephalus aenaeus. The sequence continues at coordinate 5,947,517 of JBAMJR010000089.1, forward strand.
TGACCTCAGGGTTCTATGCTCTGACCTCAAGGTTCTATACACCCACAACTCTACAATCACAGGCTTCAATCTTATATTTAGTTAACAATATATGATATTAAATATTGATAATTAACTCCCCCATCCAGCAAAAAGTCAGATTTAGAGGCCTTTTCCCTTTTAATCACACATGTGTTAAAATGGTTTTAAGAGAGCGGAATTACATTTACAATCTGTTATCTGTTAACATTCTCTAAATCTACTAAATTAGTGGGGGGAAATCCACTAATATGCTATAATGCACACATTTTAATCAGTTGTGCATGATACAATCTCTTTCTTTAAAAAGAGCATCAGGAACAGTCCATTCTGCTGTAACTCTATGGCGCTAACTTCCAGGAACTTTTTTTTATTCTTTATTAAACAAATGTACTATTTCATAAATTGTCAATAAGCATTGACTAAATACATTTAAACTAACATGCCAGGGAACTATTAACAACTATTATTGCTGTAAAAAATAAATAAAAAGGTCCACTGGAGTGAACAAAGATAACGTGACCCTTATTACACGGCTCTTATCGATTGGCTAACTCTCTCGATTCCACCAATCAGATTACAGATTGTAGGCGGGACCACATCTGACGCAAAAAAAACAGGAAGTACACACACAGCGATGACTTTTTAGGGAAAGTTTTACCAGCGTAAACCATCTAAAATATACTGTAACGTGTTATTTCATCTAAAGAGCCGGTTGATTGATCGGAGCAGAGTTTCCCTTGCGGTGGACATTGAGATACTCCCAACGGTTGAGAATTCTACATCTGCTTCGTTTGTTTACAACTAACTAGCTAACGTTAGCAGCCTAGCTCAATAAAATCGAGTCACATGAACTGGTGATTTTCCAGGAACTTTGTCCTCAGGAATGCGACTTCACATTCGTGAAAGAGCGAAGGTTGCCGTGCACTAGAGAAAGGGTTGCCTTTGGGTGTCGGCGAGCCGTTGGAAGCGTCACAATGCGCAGCTAGCGGTCAAAGTGTCTCGAGCGTCACGGAACCGGGGCGGCCACTTCTAAAGGCGTTCACGGCGCCTTCATGTCAAGATGCCTTGCTCCTGCGGAAACTGGAGGAGATGGATCCGGCCGCTGGTCGTCGTGCTGTATATTTCCTTGCTGTTAGTCGTCCTGCCCCTGGTCATATGGGAGCTGCAGAAGACGGGGGTCAGTTGTAAAAAATCGATGGCTAGGTTTTGAGTACTGCACTGCCATGTGTGAGGTTCTTGTAGCCTACTTCACTTCAGTTATGTTGTTTACTAAAACACTTTCATAAGGATGCTCACTGCAAAACATCTCCTTATCAAATCACTATCTTTATGATTGTAGTCCAGCATCATTTCTACTATAAAAATCTCTGAACCGGTTGATTTCAGTCATAAACAATTTAAAAATAACCATACAGCTCTGCCAGATTCCTTCACGTTTTCATAAAATGCGCCTGTCATTTTAGAAGATGATTTATAGTTTTGATACTTTGAGTACATTTTGTGTCACTTCTAAATATTCTGAATTCTGCTTCCACCCCTGACTTAATATCAAACGTAGAAAAGCCCAAATGCTAGTTTCCGAGTGTTAATCGCTTATATAAGTCAAATTTCGCCAGTACTGACTGTTTCTTTCTATTCAATAACAGGTCGGCATTCATAATAAAGCATGGTTCATCGCTGGGATATTTGTCTTCATGACTATGCCCATATCATTATGGGGCATCCTCCAGCATCTGGTTCACTACACTCAGCCAGAGCTTCAGAAACCCATCATCAGGTAAATATGTCAACAACCACGACGTCCATGAACACTAGTCTAAAAACGCTTTCTAATTGTTTGTGCTTTTATATCACTTAACTTATATCAATTTTTTTAGGATATTATGGATGGTCCCAATCTACAGCTTGGATAGTGTGAGTGGTGTATTATCTCATCAAAGCCAGTGCACAACACACATTATGTCATCTGTATCTAGAATAATATCTCAATAAAAACGCCTCTCCATTCCTCTGTGTACAATTTGAGAGAAAACCTCTTCTGCTTTTTAAAAGTATTTACCCTCACATTCCATGTAATCCTCTCTCTTCTTTTCAAATCTTGCAGTGGATTGCATTAAAATACCCAGGAATAGCAATTTATGTGGACACGTGCAGAGAGTGCTACGAGGCCTATGTCATCTACAACTTCATGACCTTCTTGCTGAACTACCTGGAAAACCAGTACCCCAGCCTGGTGTCGATGCTGGAGTCCCAGGAGCAGCAGAGACATCTGCCCCCTCTTTGCTGCTGCCCGCCCTGGCCAATGGGAGAGTATGTTTCCTTTAGAATTAGGACTGGCATACAGTACATACAACACATGCAGGTTGACCTTACTATGTGGCAGCCAACACACCGAGCGTACAGCTACACCAACGCTCCTGCATCCAACGCTCATCAAGGAATTAGTGTAAAGTGTATCATTCCCTCCATAGTTTGACCCAAACATGTCCGCCTTACTGACAGTAGTACTATTTCCTTAATATCTTCTTGAATTACTCTCAATTAGAGATCTGACTGGGTTTTCAATAATACATACATTTTTGTTTGTTTGTAGTTTAACCATCAGTGTTCTTCCATAAATTAATGCAAATGTGCTGTTATTATTTGATTTATAGGGAGGTGATGAAAATGACATTTACTAGTTTTGTATTTTATAATACTGCCCTGTTAAATGTTTTAACCCTTTACAGTAGTGTTACATCTTCCATGTGCGTGTCATGGAGCGTGATCAAAAAGTAATTGAGGAAAATGAGGCATTTCAAGGTTAAAATGTTGTCGTTACACTTCTTTCAAGGATCCACTCACCACATTTCTCATGACCATTTGGGATCGGGGTTTGAATTCTACCAATATCAGCCAACTGGATGTTGTTAAACTAATTTAAATCATACGTTTCCTCTGCAGGGTTTTACTGTTGAGATGCAAATTGGGAGTGTTGCAGTACACCGTTGTAAGACCCGTGACAACAGTGATAGCTTTGTAAGTAAGCTCTCCTCTTCATGCACTTGATTTTATTCTCGAATACCATTCGCAGCTTTGTGGTCACTATTTGTATTGATCTCCCTTTTTCTCTTCTTCCAAGGATCTGTCAGCTTTGTGACGTGTATGATGAAGGCAATTTTAGTTCAACAAATGCATGGACGTACCTGGTCATCTTCAACAATATGTCACAACTGGTAACGCAACTATTGCTGTTTTTTAAATGTAGTTTGGCTCAAGCAACGACTGTATCACACATGCAGCATGTTCAGAGATAAGATAGACGCTGAATTAGATTTCTCCCCGTCTGTCTTCTCTTGATCTAGTTTGCCATGTACTGCCTGGTGCTGTTCTACAGGGCTCTGAGAGAAGAACTGGGGCCAATCAAGCCAGTGGGCAAATTCCTATGTGTCAAAATGGTGGTGTTCGTCTCCTTCTGGTAAGTCTCGGCATGTTAAGCAAACTTCATGGCGTGACCTGGGCATGTCTGAAAAACGTCCAAGTTGTTTTCCCCTTACTTGTATACTGTATATACGATGGCGTCAGATGGTTGGAGCTGTACTGAGAATGGTTATTTTGTTAACTCTTCAAGGCAAGCTGTGTTCATTGCTTTGCTGGTGAAAGTGGGCTTCATCTCAGAGAAGCGTATATGGGACTGGAACAGTGTGGAGGCTGTAGCCACTGGCTTACAGGTAAGCTAAAGCGTATCTAGTTATATGTAAATATGATTGACGCGTGAGAATAACTTAAATGTCGGAGTTTGATCTTAGCACCAATAGTTATTACATCACTCTGTGGCCTCCTAAATGTTTACACCGCTTTACTTTTAACAAGAATGAAACTCATCCAAACTGTCCTGTCTTCCCTCAGGATTTTATCATCTGTGTGGAGATGTTCCTGGCAGCCATTGCCCATCACTACAGCTTCACCTACAAGCCTTACATCCAGGAGGCTGAGGAGGGATCTTGCTTCGACTCTTTCATGGCGATGTGGGACGTCTCTGATGTCAGAGCAGACATCTCTGAACAAGTCCGCAATGTCGGTAGGTGGAGTCCTAAAGTTGTAAGTTTATCCGGCATGTACTCTCCAACGCCTAGAAGAAAGTAAAGACTTCTTTTTTTGTTGGTCCTCATTCATAGGGAGAACAGTTATGGGTCGGCCGAGGAAGTCCTACTTCGGTGAGGCTCAGGAAGACGGGGAGCGATCTGGCCTGCTCACTTCGGGCTCCCAAGACGCCATCACAGAGGCGGTGTCCAACCCCGTGTCACCCAACGGTCAATACCAGGGCCTGGGCAGAACCCTCACACCGCACTCTCGGTCGGCGCCGGCCGGGCTCAGCTCGGCCCCGTGGGATGAAGGGCACGAGGCCGGACCTGAGGAAACCCTGGAAGAGGAAAGGACCGACCAAACCAAAGAACCGACGGAAGCGGATCTCATCGTGATCACCTAGCATACCGCTACGGTCACCGACAGACTCTGCCTGTTATGGTTGGGCGGGACCCAGTTACAGCCTTGCCATTTTCCTTCAGACATTACAATATTAAATTAACCAGGTGGACCAGATGGACCTCTCTGCCGGGTACAGCTCCAAGAATGTTCAGTGAAGTTATGGCCCTAAATGACTTGTAGATAATCTGCAGTTTATGCCGTTTTTCGTTGCACGGAGGGAGCTGCATGGCTCAGTAGGTTTATGAAGAATGCTTAATTCATTGTAGTTGGGGAGACTTCCCGTCAATTTGAACATGCGTCCCAGCACACTACAGCACACTAATCGCGTTTCTTGAGATGTCTATCCTTTCCAAATAGGAAATGATTACACTTTTGTGTCGTCTGTCATATCATGATCTCAGATGTGACAGTTGGATGAAAAAGAGAAATATGCAACTTTTCAAACACAAAATGTCTTCTTCAGTATATCTTAGTTTAAAGTGATTTTTAGAAGACATCGATTTGAAATGAGTAATCGTAAATGGAAATCTACGATATCAAAGCACATTAGATGTCCTGAATCATCAATGTTTTTGTGTGTGACTTGGGCGGAGGGACGGGATGCGAAGTTGAGATGAACTGTTCCAGTTGTATGTTAGAGCTATGCCTGCTGAACAATGTTACATCACTACAGAATCAATATTAATACGATGTATTTACTGCAAGTGCATTCGAAGTATTAAAACAACGTACCCAATTCTGTCACAAACGGCTTATTCTAATACAGTTCTATTAATGCTTTATTGCATTCAAGTCACTCTAAAGTGTTTCATAGAAATTCATTCACTAGTCTTATCAGATGCCTTGTTCTTTGTGCCGTGGAACTAGTCTGTCCATCGATTTAGCATCGATACACCGGGATCAGATTTATTTTGTTGAGATGTTCACCATTGATTTTAGCTGGAATCATTTTGCAGCTACTCCATGTACTTTTCTCCATAGTTGGAGTTTTTTTTTGTCATTGTGATTTACATGGATTTGTGCTGGGTTATTGACATGTTTATGTACAGTGTGGGATATCAGTCTGTGTGTTTAAAAAGAAAAAGAAATCTTATCAAATCAACAGCATAGTCTTTATCATGTCCAGCTAGATAATGTTGCATTGCCTTATGTATTTCTATCTTTAAAGTAAAACTGACATGATTACATTGAAGCTGATGTAAATGGTTCCACGTGTTAATTTAATTCCATCTCTGACAGTCTCCTCAATAAATCAGATTAACTACATTATCTGACATCTTTTTTCTACTTTCATTAAGAAAATGTCACATTTATTGTTGACGTTTTTTTTAAATGACAGAACAACCACGTCTTTTAGTCATGGAAATATTTGTTTTGTGCCTACAGTGTCCTATAATGTTATAGCACCATTTACAAATTAAAACATGACTTGAAGATTTATTGTGACAAATTCCCACTGACTCTTACAAAGGTGTGGCTCATGCAGGCTTCTACTAAAATCTCAAATCAGAGACTGAACTTTGAAGACTGGTAATACAGTTATGAAAAATAACACTGGAGAAGGTCGATCTTTAAAATGGCACCAGAAAAGGAATGCAGAGAATTCAATGAATGTCCCCATGTGTCAGTAGCCTCTATATGATTGAGGCATGAAAGACATAGAAATTAAACTAATTTCAAGAGATTATTGCTCCATTGGCCCCGGTGTTTTCTCTATATGGGCCGATATGGACATGGCGCTCTTGTGAAGCTTCACATCGAGGTGGACCCAGTCTCCGGCTTGGACCTCCACAGGCTGCTGCAGCACAACAGCTGCCTGCTTCCAGTGAGAGTTCTGGCCGAGGGTGCTGACACTGATCTCCTGGTCCAGGTAGATGTGGTACCAGAAGGGAATTGCAGTTATCCTGCCTGCAGATGTAGCCTGGACCTGGGAAACGGGGATTATGTCATAAAAAGATACGTATGAACAGTCAGCTAGTTATCACGTCAAGTCATGTTTTGCCTCAGTTAGTTTAAAAATAATATGTGACTCATCCGGAAAAAAAAAATAATCAGATCATGGTTCTTTTTAGTTAAATTTTTTTGCATTTAATATTTATGAGTTTAGCATGAAAGTTAAAAGTTCTTCGAAGGGAGGTGTGCACAGTGTGTCTTACTTCTAGGTTTTTGGTGCAGTATGTTTGTGCACCAGAAAGTAGTTTGGGATTTATTTTAGCTTATTAAATTAGATTCATTCCAATCATGTTGGCAGCACCAAAGCATCGCTCACCTTTACTTCTCTGTTGGTGTAGTTTGCGGTGGAGTCCATGAGGTCGAGAACAAAGAGTTCCACAAACTCACTGAGATGTTTGCACTCCAGGGTGGAAAAGTCCAAAAACACATGGACCGGTACCTTAAGAACAGAACAGAAAAACTCAGCATTAGCGATTTGTTTGCATTGGATAAAAGAATCTGGTGAAATTAATAATTACAAACTACGTAATATAAAAAAACAATAAAAGACCTGGGAGGAAGAACTACTGGGATGGAACACAAAACAACGGCTCGTGATGCACAGGTTGGCACCCGCTGCCCACAAGAGAGGGATCTAGCACCAAAAACTAAATAAGCCACACTCCTATGTTTAAGTACACAAGTAAAAGAGACTTTACTATTGTGCCTCCCTCAGCATTTTTAAATGTTGTACTTTAACAAGGCCATGTGCCTTGATGTTTTATGCATTTTGATGCCTCTACAAATACAAAAATAGGTTTGCTTATTTTTGGTCAGAATACTTTTTTTTTTTTTTTTACAACATCATTGTATTAAAAGCATGCAAAAGCTGACTCACAGTTGTGGCTGGCACACTCTGTCCCAATGATTTATTCACATTAGGTTTCAATTCCTTGTGTCATATATATATATATATATATATATATATATATATATATATATATATATATATATATATATATATATCCCTAACATTTCCCCTCAAACTCTTCAAAGCCAGACAAAAGAGGCCGTGGCTGCAGGGCAGCAGACTTGGGAGCTGAGGGAGAAACCAAAGTGGCAGCCCAGAAAGTGTCACAGTTTCCTCTACTGCGGAACAAAAGAATCTTTCCTCCTCCCTGTCACCGTTGTGTAGACTTCAGATCCGGCTGTTTGATGTGCTTGATGTAATGTATACTGATGGATTCAGGTAGGGATGTCCTGGGCCAAGCTGTGTGTTGTGCCGCCTTGTGTGACAGTTGTGCTCGAGAGTGCCCTCCACTGAGGGCTTCAAAGACAACATCTGTTAAAACAAACGACCGTCCCGCGTGGGTCCTACCAAAATTAGAGCACAAACATGATGCTGGGAAGAAAAAGAAAAAACAGACCATTTCCAGACCAAATAAAGAAAAAGAATTCAAAGAGGTTTTGCAGCTTCTGAACACAGCTGGGAATCGCACATCAAAGAGGAGTGCACAACAGAAAACACCGTCCTGGACCTTCACACTCCGAGTGAAATAACGTGTTCAACAAAAGACAACCCAAATAAAAAGGTCTCTTTTTTTTACCTTTCATACAATGTTTCTTTAGCAATCCTATTTAACAAAACTCACAAGCAATAACTTTTACATGTGAATGATGCAAGCTTACAAACACAGCATACTGTCTATGAAAACTGCTAATATTGACATCACGAACATGAGACAGAATACAAGATCCTGAGATGTTCAAAAGGAAGATTGAACAACTTTTTAAATGAAGACTGAATGGAGATTTACTATTGGGTTATTTCAAGTATTATATTCCATTTCTGCCAATAAATCCCCCTAAATCCTAAACACTGGTCCTGTGATAATAAACCCAGCTCAAACATAGTGAGGAAATGTTTGAACGACTCACTAACTGCACTTCAACAAGTCACGTTGCGTTTTATTCAGTTCAATTGTATTTACTAGTCATGCTTAATAAATAGGTTTACATTACAGTTTAACTGCCAGCCCACAATCATTCCCCTTTTTGCTTTGTTGCTCAATATGGAACTTTTTCCTCAGTGACGAGAAAGAGAAGCAGGCTCAGCGTGATCTGGCATCCTTTGCCAAAGTTAAGGTAGCCGACATGTTTATTTCTCTAGAGACCTGCAATGCAAGGTGCCACCTGACCACCAGGGCCTAAACTAATGGACACTCACGCACCAATCTTTCGACTCTAGAAGATCTTTGCATGTAGAGTAATTAACCCTTTGCTTCATTGTAGCTTATGTCGGTATACTTACAGTGAACTGGTTGATGAAGGGAGCGATATTGAATCCCAGTGTCGCCTCCTGACCCTGGACAGCACTTTCCAGCAGCAACGTGTCCGACTCCACCAGAATACCGTGCACCACGATCTTTGCTGGGAAAATACTTCCTCCATCCTCCAGCAAACACCTAATATAGATACATAGAAATATTTTTTTTACTTTAAAATACATTAAAGTGCAGCACTAAAATAATCAAAGCATTATAAACAAAAATAATAGAACATTTCGGAACGTCCCCTTACCTGGCCAGTGAAGCTTTCTCCATCAACTTCTGTCTAATGAGACCACAAGTCTCGACACAGTCCAGCATAATGGCGCTCCACAGCTTCTCTCTGGACGGCCTTTTCAGCATCCCATGCTCGTCCTCTGTGTGGTTGAGCCAGAACTCCAGATTCTTTTCTGGGACATTGTTGGAGCGAGCCAGTCTCTTCAGGACTTCCTGCTGCTTTTTCTTTTCCATGGAGCTGTACGCTTTTACATGACCGTGGCTGGCAGCGATGAGGGAGAGCAGAGAGAAGCCCTCTGACACGTCGAGGACATAGAGCAGGTCACTGACGTCTGTGGAGTCCCCCGATAGCTCTTTGTTTTGGCACTTGGCCCTCAGCTGGGAGATGAGTTTGCCCAGCGCGCTGCAAAAACTCTGATGGTAATCCTGATTGTTCAGGAGCGCCATTTCGGAACATTCCAGCATGCAGAAGTCTTTAGTTTGAATCTGGTCAGTCTGAAGACTTGCTAGCGCGCTGCACAGCTCAGCCTCTGGGTTTTGACTTGAAACGGGGTTTCCAGAGTTTTCCTGCGTCTCCGGGCGCTTGTCCAGACGGATTTCATGGCCGTCTCTCAGCACAGCCACGCTGCAGAGCCTCAGGAAGGCGTCTTTGCAGGAGACTTCAACGATCAGCTCGTCTTGAGGTTTCAGGACAAAACCTGAAAAGAATCAAAAAGAGGAAAGCACTGACTAGGCCTGATTCTTCCAGAGCTGTGCAAACCTCACTTCAGTTTTGGGACCAACTGAAATGCACTGAAGCACAAATAATTGACAACCGTCAAGTACTGAAAGTGGAATTGGTTGTCTGGTCTTATCTGTAATCTATTTTTTTTTTTACATGCCAAATTTTTTGACAGTTTTGTCCATTTTAGACTCTTTATTCAGGTGAACTTTGAAATGATTTAGCTTATTGTGCTTAATAACATATAAAAGATGTTATTCTGAAAAAATTAATCTTGGTATTTATCAAAGTTAAAGTGGCAATTTCGAAGATTTTCATTTCAACAAATGTCTTACAAGTGACTTTTGCCGAAGGAGGTAACACAATGGTGATGAGCCCACTGATGAAAGTATTGCAGTTGTATTGCTATGTACATTAGCAGTATTGCCGACTGGCTGTCTGTGACGACATCACCATATGTATTATAGTGTTTCACCATCTACACAAAAAATAAAAAAAATGGAACAATGCACATAATTCTTAAAACTTGAAGCGAATGTATCAACAAAAAGAGTCCAGACTGCTAAACTCTGAGCCCAATTCCATTGTTTCAACTCAAAATCAACCAGGATTACATTTTTAAGGATTAACAAAAGGGCTTATCTACACCTGCTGCAAACAACTAACTTATGAACACCTGAAATGACAAACAGAAAAGGGGGGGAAAAAAAATGCAGATAAATAAACAATAACATTATTATGTATAATGCTATGCTAAGCCGACAGGGGTCGAAGGATAGAGGGTGTCGCATACTGTACAGACTTCAAAGCCCTTTGAGGCAAATTTGTGATTTTGGGCTATATAAATCAAACTGACTGGCCAATTTAAACACTTTATAAAAGACACAGCAAGTGAAGAAAAAGCAGGAGATGCAGAAAGGGAGCGGGAGAAATGAGATTCAGGGGACCGGGTGCACAGAGAGAGGGGGGGGGAGGCCCAGAAAGGATTCCTACAGGAATAACATCTGCTCACGTCTTCATGTCAGCGCGCCGCTCGTCAGAGGCATTTGGGGAAAATGCATATTTATTGCCTATAAGAATTTCATGAACACTAAAGAGTGTCACAGGCGATCACGCCGCACACGTCACAGCGACCGGGGAAACGGATGTTGGTGATCACCGGGAAAGGTGGCGGCTCCCTCGACGCTGCCGTCGCCAATTAGCGGCTCAGTGAAACGCTGCTGAGCCCCGTCTGAGAGATGATGCACTGCAATGCCAACTGGAACATGTCACCCCGTGTCACTGGCGATTAAGCTCACGGTTGCCTCAGATGATTGCAAAAAAAATATCTTCCACTTCTTTGAGTTTGTTGCTTAACAAATATGACTTTTTCTTTGTTTGTTGTACTGTCTAGACCAGGGGTGTCAAACTCATTTTAGTGAAGGGGCCGCATGCTGCCCATTTTGATCTCAAGTGGGCCGGACCAGTAAGAGCTTAATAACGCATACATAAATAACGACAATATTTCTCTACATTTAAATCATTGGGAAAGCTTTTTAGATGATAAACCCTATTTTAAAAAGGTTTTTCTACAATAAACTAGAAACATACAGACCAGAAATTCAGACATCAGCCCACTGTTTACCTGCCTGGGCTCTCCTCTGCAGATTCCCTCGCAGTTGGGCAATATCTTTAGTAATGTCAGTGGTCCAATCAATTGCGACTGTGGCTCAATGGTTGCGACTGTGTCCGTCTTACAATCAGTAGTTCGAGCCCTGGCTCAGCTAGTTTAAAAAATTTAAAATAAACGGGGCGAATCTGGCCCGCGGTCCGTATGTTTGACACCCCTGGTCTAGACGGTCTGTTCTAAAATGTCCTTTTTTGCATTGCCATATTGTGGACCTCAGTGATGATGATTAAGGAATGAAGTGTGAGCTAAATCTCATCATCATCATAGTGAAGTATTTTCACAATTTTTCACATGGATATCAACTAAAATAGTCAGAAAGCTTGGTCCAAAATTAACTGAAGGCTGCAGTAAAGTAGTGGTGATGATTTGAAAGGGAAATATTTCCCTGGCATTATTTAACAAAGTTAATAATGCTAAATAGTGTATGTAGTCTTCAGCACACACTGCCCTCATCTGATGCAATATGGAAATGCACAACATATCGGAGTAGAGAATACAAGCTGAGCAGATAAAAAATACATTATATTAAAACTAAATGGGGTTTAGTCATAAGAATTTGAAACCACTGGGAACAATTAAAGAACAATTCCTTGCACAAACTGCAACAGATACAGTGCCGATTAAACCAACACTTAAAATGAGTAAACATTTGTGTGACATTGTTGTCGTCTTGCCAAACCTCCCCCATAGCGCCCCCCCGCTGTATGTCCGTTGGCTCTTACCACCGGTGCTGTGGACAGGGTAGATGCCCTGCTCCCAGCAGGTGTCCTCCTTGGGTCCAGTAGACAGACTGCTCTCCTCGTCCAGGTGGAGCTGGAACCACACAGCCAGAGCGTCCAGCTCCCCCTCCTGAGTGACGGGCATGCGGATCTGCTGAACCTCCCTGGAGCTCAGCCCCTCCAGTTCCTACAGGTTACCAACACAAGACAGTTAAAAAGGACAAAGGAGTTGCTATTGCGCGATCGGCTAAAATGAAAAAATTAAATCAAGCTTGTTTGTAAAACAAATAGGTGTACAAATATGCAATATGGGTGTAAAATAAAAAAAATGTTGAAAGAGGAGTTGCGAATGTTATTGGCCTCTGAGAATTAATAGTCGTGTTGCTTGTAAGATGTTGATGTAAGATGTACAAATGCATTTCACAGTGTAAATAAATTAATTCTAGACGGGACAGGCTGCCTGTAGCACCGATATGATATCAGATCTGGCCGGCCTTGCTGCTGGCGAGCACCAAGAACACATCTCTGTCGCACAGAGTTTACAACAGCACGGTATGTAATACAGCAAGCTTCGTCTTGACAGCTAGTGATGAATCACTCTTCAGTGGCGCTCTGCAAGTGAGCTGGAACATTTTAAAAGTTACAAACGAGTAGAACGGATACCCATTAAAGAAAATGTCTGCTTATACTCAATGGGAAAATCCCTTTGAAGCATGAGGATATAAAAGGGGGTAATGCAAATAGGAGATAATACCTCAAACAACTTGAATGGGGAAATGCAATACAAATGGAAACCCTCCAAAATGTGGAAGAACTAAAATGCAAGAGGAACATTTTTATTATTTTCCACTCCTGCTTACCATCATGTTCTTGGGACTGAGACACAAACTGAAGGCTGACGCTGATGTGCACATGAGCACTGAATAACTTACTTTGTTGAGTGCTGAGTTTGCCTCACTGACTCTAGACACATTATCACAGCTCTGTCACCACGTTCGTCCTGACGGTCCCTGCTGGACGCGTGTGGACAAATATTATTCAGTTGCTGTTTGGGAGATAAACACAGTGCCTCCAATCTGCCAGGTGTTCACTGTGAGCTAATAAATCAGGCAACAATCCCTTGCAGGCCTTTAGCTAAATAATAAGCGGCCACTGACGTGCGATATTTTAGCCTGTGAGGCAGCCAATATGTTCGTTTCACGGGACCGATAGAAATATGGCCGGGTAAATTAATTATTTTTGTCAGAGTTACATTATTCTGCTTGACTCAAGGCAACAAACACACATTGAATAATAGGATTTTGCACATGCCTGCATATCAGGCACAAAGAAAATGCAAAAAAAGTAAAGTGAAGTAAAAGCACATTAAATTAACAGCGGCTGAATTAATCAATTTTCATAGTTCACCAGCGTCTGTTGTGTCGGTTTCTGCTCACCTGCACGTTGTTGAAATCTATGTTGAGGGCCGTGAATGGCTCAGTGAGAGCTTTGTATCCCCCCGGCACTCTGCTGAGTCTCTCAGTGGTGTAAGGCTCCATGGAGTCATCCGGCTCCGGGCTGCAGCTCACTGGGCTGCGGAGCTCCCCGGCTGCAGCTATGGACAGGCCGCCCACCTCTGACACACAGATCCTGAGTGAAAACAAAGAGCGATCTAGTGATAGGTCCGGACACTTTGTGCTGCCATTGTGAGACAATCATTACGGGGAAAACAATGATGGACTCCGGGGCCTAACCTGTGATGCCTGCGGATCTCGATGTTCTCAAGAGCAATGCCAAACACAGTGGCTCCAGCGGGGATGACCCGTCCTGTCGCAGACTGATCCTGGAATTCATTCTCGCCTCTCTTTAGGATGACAAACGTGTGCTTTTCATGAAACTACACATGAACATCCCTTGATGACACAGACACAACATCAAAGTTGACTGGATACATTCACCATTAACCTGGCGACCGAATTTGTTGAAATGAGGGAAATGTCACAACTCGTACTGTGATGTTTGGGATCATGAAACGTGCCCCAGTTAGCCTATGAGAGTTGCACTTTTCTGGATGTTCAAGAAGCAATTTAGACTATTTTATTTATTTTTTGGAGTTATTATCGTTTATAAAAATATATATCTTGACAGTGGATAATAAGTGAACAATCGGTTCCTTTGCCTCCTTTTGGTGCTCCTATTGGCATTTGCAAAATTCCACCGTGCCAAAAGGAAAACACCTAATCAGAGCCAAGGAGTCTCCAGCGCAGCAGTCGTTCATTGCTCGGGAAGCAGATGAAGTCCAATCAAACTATGAGCCACTCGTCTCAAATATTTTCAGAAACCTTTTAGTGTACTCGTCCGCTGTAAAATTAGAAAGTTTGTGAACCGGCCACCATGTTGAAAACAGACGAGCGAAAACCAAGCGGCGCCCACTGGCCCCGAGTTATAATTTGATCAGAATTCACGGGCAGCGAGTCATTGGTTGTTTTTCTTCGGGTGTGGTGGAATCCTGCAAATACCATCAGGAGCACTAGAGGGAGGCAGAGGAACCTGCTGTTTTGACTGATTATACGTCTCTTTAGATTAGATTAGATTAGATATTCCTTTATTAGTCCCGCAGTGGGGACATTTCAGGATTACAGCAACAAACAGGGTAAAGTGCACACAAGAGACATAGTACAAAAATCAAAACAAGTAATATAAATAATAAATGGGAGAAAACAGTAAAATCTCATGCACCACTGTCAGGATAAAGTGACAGTTTGAGCAAATATGATTTTTTTAAAGCCAACTGCAGCTTTAAAGCCATAATTAGTTTGGTTCTAAATAATTTCCTGTCCTAAAAAGCCCAAAACTGTGTCACAGCATCATTTACAACCGCACCTTTCCCCCCCCAGAGATTTAATGTCATTTAACAAATTTCTGAATATTTTACAATAACTTTCTTTGGATTTCCAAAACGCTACTAGATTGTGGGTGCCACAAACTCATAGAAACATTAATATTGCACTGTGGCAACTGCAGAATAAAGTTCTGCTTCCTGTTCTGTGTTTGTGTTTTAATAAATGACATTACCTGTGGAGGCAGCAGGAGGTGGTGCCAGGCATGAATGAGACTCTCGATGATACCCTCTCCAAACAACCCTGCATCTACCGTCTCTGTCACCACCAAGGATACTCTAAAAGAAACAAAATATTAAAGGGGATAAAAACACGAGAAATACTACTCTTACTGAGCATGCCTTTTATAACAGCACAAAAAAGATACATTTCTTATTCATGTAAAAATACTTCTCCATAAGTTGCACCTGTGTGGGATGTCCTTTGGCACTTCCATCTCCAGAGACTTCATATGAAGGATCTTGATGCTACCGTCCATTCCATTAGCGCTCACCACTTCACAAGCCAATTCGTACATCGTCTTGGACAGTTCACAGGCGTACACCTCAGCAGCCCCGGCCTTCTTTGCGCACATACTTCACAGAAAGAATCAGGAAATCAGAACAATAACACAGACGCTTTGAAACACAAGTCCTATTATAGCTGTAGCCAAAATAATAAGAACGGGTGATGGTTGATGAGGAGTCTGGAAAATGTCTCACCCAAGGATCCCAGTGCCAGTACCGATGTCAAGTACAGTGTTGCAGCCGCTCTGGACCGCCTTCTGGATGGCTTGCTGGTACTTCCGGTTCCTCCCGTGGTCGTTGAGCATTAAGAAATGCCAGCGCTCCACCAGCCAGTTGGCCACGCGGTAGAAGTTCTCCCTGGCTTCCGGATAGTCTGGTCTCAGCTTCAATGCTTTATGGAAATGACCTGCGGCTTCGTCTCTGAAGCCCATTCTGCATAAGAAAAGGGAGGAGAAAAATGCATTAGTAGATAATTCATCAAAATAATATGAAGCTAAATGATGCTCTCTTACCACTAAAGTGGTGATGAAATTTTTAAAAACACATGTATCTAAGCACTGATAACATTTATATGGAAGAGGAAAATACCTGAACAATTGTTCACCCATGCAGTTAAGGATGACCTCGTCGGCAGGAAACAGCTCCAATGCTTGTTCATAACAGTCGAAGAGGTCTTGAGTGCGGCCCACAGAGTCCAGCTCTTCTGTCCATTTGAAGAGAGTGAACCTGAAGGACTCCTAAAAAATTAAAAGATGTGACAAAATTGAGGTTTAAAAAAAAAAAGAAGAAGCTTTTGATTCTGCTGCAGTAAAAACAGACTGAAGTGTATATGATTGTGGTCATTATGTGCGCACAATGTTTGATTGCATGCAGGCAGGTTATCAGTGTAAACAGTCATTACCCTTGCAAAGTCCTTAAACATAGGCGCAAGGTTGAGGACCAGCAGGTAGTGCACAAACGCGGTTCCGTAGTCTTGGTTGAAAAGGCACTGCTGGGCACTTTCTAGGGAACTAGAGACCAGCTCGTTCCTAGCAGGGTCCTCTCTGCGTCGCCTCCGTGGCCTCCTGCCATGCTTCGGCCTTGCACTGGTATTAGGCATCCCTAGTGCAAAAAAAAGATGATAACGTCTGATAATATAATATACAGATTAATTTTAATAAGACAATAAGGATCCACATATGACTGTACTGTATGACCCACATGGACATGCATTTCAGACAGGAATAGACAATAACAGATGAAAAGGAGTCAAAAGTCAAAATGTTGACTAATTATTTAAGAATTTTGACTTGAAAAAAAAAATTCTGTTAATGGGCTTCCATACTTTAACATTTTGTGGAGTAATGATACTAATCACCATAGTACCTGCAACATGAATAGAAAAGTAAGTGGGCTGTCAAAAACGTTCACAAATATAACGTACCTTAAACAAAATGCTAAGTAATTTTTTACAGGGATTACTGACAATGTATGTTGACTTACTGTATGTTGTTTTTGATCTCAGGCTGTGGTAAGTTATGGGATGGAGGGAGATACACGGAAGAGATCACTGCTGTTTAGTTAAGGCGCTAATTTACGTTAACATTGCAGTCGAGTCCAATAAAGTCGTTAGCATTGTTCTCAGCAATACTTCCTCTAATATCAGCTCAACGCCAGCTCACGTGATACAAATCTGCTCTGACCGATGCTACGAAAGCTTAACTAACGTTACATGTCAAAAAAATGACTACCTGTTAAAATGCACGTTAGAACGGCCATATGCTGAATAAACGTGTAAATCCCATTTCTGATACTCGTTTAGCGAGGTACGTGTCCGCGAGGTAAACAACTCGGCCAGGAACACGAGGCGAGACAGGGTTCCGCGTGTGACTCTAAATAAGTATTATATATTTAAAGGTACAACCCGACCGTATTAGCAATGCTAACAACTGTAGATAACATGGCAAATAGTAGTATCCGTTTGTATTAACAAATTATGCCACGGTAAAGATTCCCGCCTCAGATTTGCCTCCGATGGAACCAATGATAGGCGAATCATGAAGCACAATCAAAGAGCGCAAAGGATTAACATAGTTCCCACCCGTGAAAACTCCCAAAGTAGAACAAGAAGGGAAACGTTCTTAAAATTAGTTCGTGAATATACATTATTCCATGTGCTTGTACCCTTGTTGTATGCCTTGTATGTTGCATTCTAAAAGGTTAAGCCACTTTAGTGCTCGCCAAATTATGTGCTCACACTTGTCCACTCCAAAATCACACCCTATTGGCATTGCTTTAAACTGTATCCTGCATTAAAGTATACGCTTTGTTAACTTATCATATCCACTGTTTGTGATGATCTGACTGACTGAGGAGGTTGAAGGCTGTTCCGGAGCTTGAGCACGTAACCTATTGTAGTTTCATGTTATATACAATACTTTTAGGTCCCCTGTGATTGGTTTTGAGTTGGCTTCGGGTGTTCTTGGTTTACATTGTTTGTTGACCTTCCACAGAGCCACTGTTATGCACTGAAGGATCAATACAGACTTGGTACTATACTGCATCTGAGAGATCAATTGTAATTACTGGAGAGCCTCTCCTTCTCTCCCTGGCCTTTTCCATAAGCCTTAAGCCTGGGGATGGCTAAGCAAATTTGCTTAGCCGTCCCCAGGGCCGTGGTTAGGGCGTCCCATTTGGGTCCAACTCCAGAGTATTTTCTTCTATTTTCTTCCACTTTATACTTCCACTTTACCACATTTCAGAAGGAAATATATTGACCTTTTCATTCTACTTAAATTGCACTACTTTGACCAACTAACTGTACTAATTCAACACTATTACTTCTTTTTTTTTTGCAGCCTACATATGCTTATCTAATTTTTTTCTACACATCTACCAACTT
The DNA here is from genome assembly GCA_038501785.1 of Myoxocephalus aenaeus. Lineage (NCBI taxonomy): Eukaryota > Metazoa > Chordata > Actinopteri > Perciformes > Cottidae > Myoxocephalus > Myoxocephalus aenaeus. The sequence continues at coordinate 5,965,876 of JBAMJR010000089.1, forward strand.
CTTCAACTTTAATTGAATCACATTTTAAGTGTAGGACGTCATGGAGTATTATTCAGTCTGTAATTGTTACTTTACATAAAAATAAAAATATCTAAATACTTCTTCCACCACTGCTGACATCATTCGCCCGGCAATTAACCTTTCTCAGCGCTCACGGGACGAGCGAGACGAAGGCGGAAGTAGAGAAGACTACACTATCTTGCAGGAGCTACACCGTCTTTGGTAGAAGTTCTGCTACATGCACTCAGATGTCAGCAGAGTTTCTCAATCTGTCACTTTGCTAGGTGGAGTACGTTTGATGGAGGGAGGGAAACATTGGACACAGCAACCATGACTGTCTGACAACTCCTCTGAGCCGACTTTCGATGAACAAGCATTGTTATCACCTTCCAACCGTAATACATGCTAGCTGCTCTTTTCGTTATTTGACAACTGTGGAACAACACCCACGCGCCAGTGTCAGAAGTTGCCACGCTAACCACCGTTAGCTGCTGCTTTTTTTTTCTCTCTCTTTTTTTTATTTTTATTTGCTATGTTTTCTCTGTTGGACTTGAAACTCCCTGCGGAAAGAGCAGTCATTTTATTGTAACGTCTTGTTTGTTTGTTTGTTTGTTAGTGTTTTTAGCTTTAAAGTAAGCGTCATTTTCACCGGTTTTCCCCCGTTCCTGAAGAAGCTATCACCCTGTCACAAAAATGGGACTACACCCGCTAGAGTTTAGTGAATGCTATCTGGACAGCCCCGGCTTCAGGGAGAAAATAAAGGCACACGAAGCGGAGCTGGACAAAACCAACCGATTCATCAAAGAGCTGTACAAAGATGGGAAGAACCTCATCAATGCAACGAAGCGTGAGTTTGATTTCGACGTTTTTTTTTTTAAACGTGTGAACTGTCAGAAAAGTCGCAACGCCTTGGGGGGAAAAAGGTCTCGGGGGACTTCCTGTGTCCAATACTTTTTTTTGTAACCACTTCTTCCTCCGTTCTGCCAATGATTGTCGTTTTTTCCCCATTTGGCTCGTGTAAGAGTTACAGAGTTGCTGAACTAATTGTTAAATAAGACCAACGTTAACTAGACCACAGCGACTTTCCTTCTGTTCGAATGTTGCATTATTTTCGTGTGTGTGTGTGTGTGTGTGTGTGTGTGTTTATTTTGTAAGCCCGAACCAAAAGGCCCAGAGTTCCTTGTAACAACCCATTGCAGTATTTGCTCCCAGTCACATACCTCTACAGGGTTAAATGATTAGATTGTTATCTATTTGAACTCTAGTCTTGTGGGCTGGGCTTGTGTGTGAGGTGCCCAGTCTTCAACACATACTCATAAAACATGGAGTCCTCTGCTGTCAAACTGTCTTGTTGGAAACCCCCAACCTCTCCCTTGAAAGTGAAAATGAAAATCGTTTTTTATTGTCATAGTACATACATACATACATGAAATTTGTCCTCTGCATTTAACCCATCCTTGGTATCTTAAGGAGCAGTGGGCAGCCCTGTGAGGCGCCCGGGGAGCAATTTTAGGGTTCAGTGTCTTGCTCAGGGACACTTCAACATGTGAGCTATGGGGGGACTGGGGATCAAACCGGCTACCTTGTGGTTGCGGGGCGACCACTCATCCCCCCAAGCTACAGCCGCCCTGATGCCTTCATGTCATGTTTTATAATTCTATTAAATCAAAGTGCCGTGAAACATCTCGAGTTGGAGAACTTAGTCGAGCAATAGTAAGGCAGTCTTTCAAAAGTCTTTTAACAATGTCAAATAATTTCAGTCGTGTGTGTGAATGTAAGTTATGACACCGATATTTTTTCTTTTCTGAGGTTACCTGCTTTGGTGGTGACAGATGGGCTTCAGGCGTGTTCCGGCAGCATTGCTAAAATTGCTTAGTGCTTACAACACGTTTTTCTCCACATACACTTACTTTATCATACTTGGAAACTATTTAATATTAAAGAGGGTATAACTCCAGCAACACTCGCAGTATAAAGCACCTTCGGCAATGTGGCCTACATCAGGGTACCGGCCACGAATGCGTCACTTTGACTATAAAGTTGACACATACGTTAACCTCTTCAGACTTTTACCCTTCTCTGTATGCTAACTTGTGCTTTTACCCTGCCATAACAATTTAGTTTTGTCATTTATTAAATCCTGAGGATATAATCACACCGTGTTATCACATAACAAGATTGTGTTTTTCCAAATAAAGGATGTTGAGCAAATGGTGGGGAAAAATATGTTCTTAAGTTACTTATTTGAAGAGTTTGATGTTAAGCACAACTGCAGCACACCTGAAATATATCGGTTGTAACTGTGATGGTGATTTCAACAGCAATCCTCAACTTCAGGCCTATTTATGCTGCAGCTTCATCCTGAAGTTGTTGTTTGTTTTTAGTTCGGTTGATCTCTGAGAATTTTGCTGGTTTCTGGAGTCACTTGAAATCACTGTCAGTCCTTCTGAACATCTTGAATCAGCAGGTGCTCCATAATTTGGTGGAAAGAAAACACTCGACACAGGGTCAAAAGGTCACGATGGGGTTTAGCTGCAATGTTTTGGTGTGTTGTGGTTTTCAAATTGAGCAGGAGTGTTTTTTTTATGTTCCTCATGTGTTTTTCAAATGAACGTCTGCATTGTTGACACCAGGTTGGTCACAAGAGAAGTCTGTGCTCCGTCACCCAGCATGGCCGGATTCAGGCGCTGTAGTTCCCTCTACCACACGCTGTCCTGCTGTACTGCACATTACCGTTGTGCTAAGCAGTTATTTGCATACTTGTGGTCTATTGTACCTGTTTGCTTGAGCGAGCGTAGTCGTTCTCCTATGACCTCTCCCATCATGCTGAAACTGCAACTTTATGACACTTTAGATCTATAAATGTGTGTAAAGCTCTCAGGAGGTCGGTTGCTTTTTAAACTTAGTGACCAAACTATGTGTTCAGCATTGTCTGACACGTTCTTCCATTTGTAACCTTCAAAGTAAACAGGAAATACCATCGTGACCTTGTCTTTATCCTTGCCACTTGTGTTTCTTTTACCTGCTCGGACTTCTAGTCAGCCACCTTGAATTACCAGAGCACCGTGGTGAAGTCTGGTATTCACTGTTGCTCACAGATGATTTTAATATTGATGCTCTGCTGTGTTAGTGTAAACTGACACACAGTATCCCGTTTCAGGAGGACATGTCATGTCTTGTATTTCATGCCCTAAATGACTGGCTAAACGGTGTCACTTTTTTTATGTTGATATTACGTTTGTCCAACATGTTTCGTATATCCCATAATTCTATAACAAGGCCGTTGACCCTCATTTTGTCGGTGTTAGCTTCCTGATTATGATGATATGAGAAGAATGAAGGAACCCTGGTCGAACACTCCCATTGGGATTACTGCAAAGTCAGTAGAAAATACAGGAAGGAACTAATGGTCATGTTCTTATGTACTGACATTAATGCAGTGCTCTCATCCTCTTTCGCTCAGTGGAGACGGTGTTTTAAAATGTGTCCGGTCCCTTCTCCCTTCTTATGGCAAATGACTGTTTTTGAAATTCTTTGATAACTGTAATCATGAGGTGTTTACTCGAATAGCAGTAGTAGAGAAACTGAAACATTATCCAATTGCCACAGAAAAACACATGGCCTGGCCCTTTTCGATGTTGGCCAGAAGTCAAAAGTATCCACTGAACAATAAATTAACCAACAGAAATATAATCTGCATCAAAAGATTAATCCTATTCTTTTAGGGAAAATGGAAAAAACGTTTGCTGCTGTTGTTCTTTTACGGTTTTGAGTTTATGATGTTAGAACAATAATAAGTCACCTTTTGCTTCGGTAACTTGAGACTAAACGGTTGATAATGAACAGAATTGTTAGCTTCGAGGACAAATGGAAAAATAAAACAAATTAAATCTTGTGAGCACAATTTCCAATTGTGATTTTGATTACACAACAATAATAATAATAATACAGCAGGACCTTCAGTCTGATAATGTCATGTAATGGCCTAGGGATGGAAGTTTGTAGTCATATATTTTCGGTAAGCACACTGGTATTATAAAGTTCACAGTAGTTTAGCAATAGCTCAAGTACAATACAGAGTATTGTTAATATACACTATTTGGGTGGAGCTCACCTCCTGCTTTGCTCTTATTAGTGGAACATTACTCTGATAATCTCGTCTCATGAGAATGTGACCCTGGGCTTGGTTCTCCTCTTCATAGAGATCATACAAAGTAGCCCAGCAGTATTTTTTTCCCCCTTCTAAATCTGCCTTGTTTGCAGCTTTGAAGCTGAGACAGTTGTTTTCGATAAGTGTAGTTGATTTTGAGGAAGCTAAACTATGGAATCCTCTCTATACACAATTGTCACACCATTAGATAACACTGCAGTCTTGATCCAGCATTCAGAAACACTGGCAGATTTTAGTCTTGCTTACAATGTATAGTACATGTGGTGGATTATGCTCTATTACTTTATGTGTGACCTCAGAATGATCTGCTGTTCGGCCCGTCAAAGACGGTTGTTGATCTCCACATCCCATTCCCCTCTCAGCCTGTCAGTGACTGGGAGGATGTCCCACTACGGAAAGACCTTGGTTCTGAGAGGAAACCTTATGGCGGGGCCCTGGGTTAGAGAGCCATGACATGGAAGTGCCCACTAGAGGAGCAACATGCAGATGTGCTTCTGTTTCAGAGGGATTCCTCCACAGGAACTGTGTCCTGTCTGTTCCCTCTCAATCACCCCTCACTGTTGTCCTCAGCGAACGCATCGACATCTCGTTTATGTACGAAAGTTTGAGCTCTCCATTTCTGAATTTCTTCTACCGTATTGGTTTCATAGTGTTTATTGCACGTTCTGTTATTGCTGCAATCATTGAAAAAGTGAATTTGCAGTGGGGTCATAGTCATTTCCACAGCTGGACTTCCTCTTGGCTCATGAAGCAATATGATTTTTTTTTTTTTTTTTTTTTTTTTTCTTCCTTCACGATGGGTTCCATGAACCCAGCCATGTGAAGGTCTTTTTTTTTTTTCATTGGCAGACAGGTTTAAGAGTAGCCTGCCATGGTGTGCTTTGGCTCACTGCTGCTCTCTCTGTACTCCCATTACTGATTCTGCCAAAGAGCCACATCACAATCTTTCATTAAAATCGCATTAGCACAAGACGAAGTAAAGTCACGTGGGAGGAAGGCTTTTTTGTGTTTTTTGTATCTCTCCCTCCAGAGAGAACAAGACCTACTATAAAAATGAATGCTTGATGGCACAGCTCTGCTTTTTAGGCTCCTTTTTTGGTGCAAACAAAGTGTTGAGAACTATTTGAAGCACTTTGATTACATCATGGACTGTCACTCTTTGAATATGCGCCAACAGATCAGATGTATCTTTGATCAGCCAATTGCTCATTATTGACAGGGCACTGCTCAGCGCAGCCTCACCCTACAACTTGTTTTGAGGATCAGGAAGTCATGGATGAAGTAATGCATGCTTTGTGGGTAGGGATCTGAGGGGTGGGGGGGGGGAAGTTTGTGGGAGGGGATGGGTGGGCAGGCTTTGTTAAGGGCAAAAGGTCGGAGGCGAGTGTGGAGCAGGGATTCGGACTGGAAAAGATGGGAGGGTGGAACAGGAAGGACTGTGGAAAGGCACAGTATGTAAACGCTGGCCGCTGTTTGAGGGCCTGGACCAGGCAAGCGCTGACCTAAGTGGCACATCTGATGAGACTGTAGGAATCATAACAAACATCACTGCAACAGGCGCCAATGAATACACTGTGGACATCTTCAGCAGCTGAACTTTGACTTATACATAGCATTTCTGGTTTGTTTTGGGGAAAAAATACTCCTGTAGCAGCAGAACATGGCAATTTTAAGTTTCCTGCTTTAAGATACATTAAGTGGAAAACAAGTTCACTAACTTTTGTTCTGTGGTAATAATTCCATACTTGAATGTACTGCATGTGACTTTTTGCAGCATGACTGTTATTTAAGGAAACATTCCGAAAATGTTGGAAGAGACGGACAGGCGTGACGTTTATTTAATGTAAAGCCCAATCTCACAGCAGCCTGGGGGTTTAGGCATTTAAAAAAAGGCAAATTCACCTCAGGAGGATTCACAGTAAAAACAAACTTCTGCTTTACGTTGGATAGATATTGGAAAACACAGAGTGGCAAGCCTTGTTTTAAAGGGGTTTCCTATAGTCATCCCAAGTCGGGGCCGATTTGGATTACAGTTGAATCAAATGTTTTAGGAACCTTCAATTATGTGGAAATAACCATTGATACATATCCACTTCATTGTACACTTATTCATACAGAATATAAACGGCAATACAAGAGGTGAATGCAGAGGAATCTTCATTTTCTTTCAGTGGTTTCAACGGGATTGTGGATCTTTCAGAGCAATTTGAGGAGTGTCTCTGGTTTGCATGTTCCACATTTCAATGCAAGTCTGTCATGCAATGTGGGAGTCGCACAAGTCTTGGCTCGGCCCTGCCTCGGTCTCGCCCTGCCAAGGTCTCGACTTGGTCTCAACCCCTCAGCCTCGTGGTCTCGTTACGATCTGGTCTTGGTCTCAGTTTAGGTACAGGCAACCCTGGCCTGTGATTGGTTGTCCCTGTGTCATTCCGGCAATCTGTCCAGGGTGTACTTTACTTTACTATTACAAGTAATAGATGGATTTAAGTGAAAGGCTAGTGTTTAGTTAAATTAAGTAAAAACATATGTCGTTTAAAACTATAATCTCTAGCAGTCATAATCATGACGTTTTTCCTACAAGACCCTTGAAAGTTTATGTTTTTGATTGTTGAATTTGTGATATGTTGATCTAGAAGTTCAATATTAAACTTGGTGACAACATGCGTAAATGATCTTAACTCAAAGGGGCACACACTAGCTTTATAATGTTACAACTAAACTAAACGAAAAGCTAGGAAGCGAGTGTCTGAGATTATTTGACACGCATGTATTTTCTATTAGTTTTTACCTTGTGTCTGTCGTGTTTTGGCAGTAGTCTTGTTGGGGGAAAAGCCACCCCTGCTTTGGTGTGTGTGGCGCTCCATAGTAACCAGATCCCTCCCCATTGCGTCATCTTTGTTTTTCTTCCCCACCTCCTCTGAACAGGGCCACCAATGTTTATATCACAGAAGTAGGCATTTTCTGTCATGTTTTTCCTATTACAAAACAATATTGCCTGTAATATCAGACACAATAATAACAGTAATAATAATACATTATATTTGTATAGCTCTTTAAAAGGTACTTTACATGGTAAAACAATAAGAGCAAAGACAATATAAACAAGAGAGATGACATAACAATAAGAAACAAAATAAAAACATACATAACATATCTATCTACATACATAGATATATGTACGGTGGGGTCTGTATGACTCACACGCTGAAGCCACTAGACTGAGGTCTCTGGCTTTCTGCAGAGAAACTAGCCAAGTTTGACAGTTCCCAGGTTTGCTCTGAAATGCCTTGCTTTAAAAGGCAAAAAGCAGGAGAAGCCGTGTGTGTGTGTGTGTGTTAGTGTGTGTGTGTGTGTTAGTGTTATTTCTATCTTGTGATAGTTCTTTCCTCCAGGATAGCAGCTATCATTTCAATCTGTTATGCAGACCTCTCATCTGACACTTGTGTTTATTACTCCACTGATTGTATCCAGTTGATCAATGCTGTTTTAACTTCAATAGACGCTGCACAGGGACAAGAATGTTTTTTTTCCTTCTGTGAATGTTGCCTGCCGTCGACTAACTCCTGGAGCTTCATGTAACCGGATAACATTCATTCTTTATGTTTTGTGTAATGAAGTCCACACAGCTTGGCCTCATATATTCTCATATTAACTGTCCACCCTGCATCGAGTTAAACATGCATGCAGCCTGCGTAATCAGATTGTGGATGGGTGTGATCTGTGCACCACGCTCGCATATGGCTCCAATAAAGAGCTTGCAAATCTATCCCTTGACATCATCGCTCTTTGAGTACACACTAATTGTCCACAGTGACCTGAGCCTTGATGCCGTACTTGCTGAGATACCCATAATATTATCATAATGTGCCATCGTAAAATGTATAAAACCCCAAATTTGCTTTAGATATATCTGTATCATTAGAAGTAGAAGAAGGGAAAAACTAGCATGATTGTGAAGCAATGCAACATTAAACAACCGTATTAAGTTCATGCATTTATTATGCTCTGCATCGGGGCAGTAAAACACCGAAGGACTCTTATCACACCTTAAAGAATTTCTGAATGACATGTCATAATCCCATCAGCTCTATCTTTTACAATACAGAGCGGTTGAATACTGCCCTGACTTCACGTCAGCCACAATGCAGTGCGTTAAGGCCTTGTTAAGGTGTGCCAAGGTTCAGTGTAATGTTGCCAAAACATGTTTTTACTATCTGGGGCAGTAGCTGAACTTTCCACTCTACATTCACGTGTGTTTTGATCATTTGAGCACTGGCGTTGACCAGCAGTGATTCCATAAAGGTCACCGATTACCCATCTGGCTAAAGGAGGGTGAGAATTGATGATGATTTTTTTTTTTTTTTAATGCTCATTTTAACAATACAGATCAACACATACTACTACTACTACTACTAATATTACTGCTAACAACAGCAGATTATAACATGTGCTTTTTTAGTCATAACATGAACACCTTCTGTAGTTGAAGCTTCTACTTCTGCAGTAAAAATAAATATTGCTAACAAAAGCAAAAAAAGACAAGTAATAGAGTCAAGGTATGTGCAAAAGATAAAACAATATACAGCCTCTAAAACTGCTTTTCTATCAAAGCAGGGATTTAAAAGAGGACACACTCATCTTCCCCACATTCCTATGTCAGACTGCTTCAAAGCACCGAGAGCAGCAGACTGTAGAAACCTGTCAAGTCTACATATAAGGATCATTAGAGGGGCAAACAAACACTACTACTACAGCAGTAGAGTTACAGCAATTAAAGTAAACGTATATATTTTCAAAATGATGTCACTAAGATGGGGTATCGTGATGGAAAACATTAAAAGTTAGCAAACAGTTGCACAAATGAATTACATATCAAACAGTCACTGAGCAACAGTGGTTTTTATTTGGAGTTGTGTTTCTGGCCACTCAACAAATGCAAGTCTAACCTCCTTTTTCGCTGTTTTGAGCTCCAACAAATTTGTCTCTTTAACGTCCAAGTTCTCCAATATGTTTTCCAGCTGTGACCGGGAAACAACACAGAGGATCGCAGTTAACCAAAACAATTAAACAAAAATAATGTGCTCAGAGACGCTAAAATGCCCTGTAGACCTGGTGATAATTCTCTGTGGGTTCCTCCCTTCAAGGGACCCATCTCACTTTGCATAAAGACATTTGATCCAATGGTTTTATCAACGTATGTATCAGTTCTGCTTTAAGGAAACTGGTAGTATGTGTGGCTCAACCTCAGCCCCAGAATGAGGTTGTCATCAGGTCGAGCAGTCAGCGGGATGAGGAGGATTTAAATTGGTCTGGCTAGATAATCTCACTAATGTGGTGAGCTATAAAATTAAGTTAATACAGGGTTTGCTTAAAAGTATGTGTTTTGAATATGCTATTACCACTAATAACACCTTTTTATGTTGAGGTTTCCCTTCTGATAAAGCTAATGTATTTTCATGCCAAAACTGTAAAAAAAGTAAATATTTATTTAAATAAAATAAGGGCACTAAACAAGGAAAAAGGAATGTGAAAATCAGATTTCATGGTATGACTGTGCTTTATTGCTGGTGAGGGGTGTGGTCAGTGATTCCTACCACTCAAAGGCAGGAGCTTACAATAGCATTACATTACATTGATTTTGACAAGTGGACAATAAAAACCAACAGTGGTTATTATTTTCTTAGTGGTGCAGTCCGAACTAGAGGCCTTAGGTCATGCATCTAATAAAGCCTACCAATTTAAATTAGAGAAGCTGTATTAAGATGCTAGAACCAATGAAAAATAAGTCTCCATCCTGCTTACTGGACTTCTAAAATTGTAGAGTTTGTGATAGACCATACTAATATAGCTTTGTATGTTTTGTCTGCAGTCACTCCATGTGCTGCAAATTAGGGACTGTTTCCTACACTAGAGTGACCAGAATCACCTTTTATGGACTTGCACACCGTGGTCTGGATTTTAGTTGTCTGTGTGGTTTGGATTCCATCTGGATTTCACAGTCACTTCAAAGGATATTGCAATGTTCAATATAGTACATGTTTGCTCCCAAAATGATGCCCTTACAGGCTTTTATAGTGGCCATATCTTTATTTTGGAAATAACGCCCGTAACCCGCACTTAAATACTCCCATGTAGCAGTTCACCAGGTTGTGTTTACACCAGCTAGAAGTCACCTCTGTGGCAGAAACATGTTTTTAGTGTATTAGTAGTAGTAGTGTTAGCATTATGAGCTCCATAATGATTTGGTGTGGTTGACAGAAGTTTACCTTTTCTACTCTAAACCATTGTCTAATGAATTCTTGCAGGAACTCGCATCTGATTTATAAGCTGACAATAACAAGGCATCCCATAATACATCTCCCTCTTCAAACCTCACTAAGATACTGTCGTTAAAGTGGTGCCTGAGACGCTCTGCTGCTATTGTTTGTCAGTCTCCTAATGTTGCTTGTGCAGTGGCCTGATTTTGTTTACCACGTCTCTGTGGTATCTGAGGAAAGCACCAATGTAGAACCTCTCCACTCTTGATTGATTATCTAAAGTTAGGTCTGTGTGGTGGTTTGCAGAAGTTCATGAGCCAAGAAATGAAGTATTGGGACCAATAAACAAGTTAGGAATACTTTTGTTTTGCATACTTTCATTTGTGTATTAACTACATTCCTGTGCAAAAGCTGCACCTGGTTTTTAGTTTTATTACTGCGTCAGTTTGCTTTTTTTATTTGCTCATATCTTTTTTTTTTTTTCTGCTGCTGCTTATACTTTGAAAACAACAATTACCTCACCCATAAGTAAAGAAGGAACATTTCCTCCGAGTGCTATATTTAGACCATCTCAAAGAACAAACAATTCTAAATGCTGTAATACTCAAGCCGTCCCATTGTCTGCTTTGCATCCTTTAGCTTCCTGCAGTTCGACGATTTACACAAAATTCGCCAAAGGAATCGACCACACAGGTGTTTACTTGCCCATATTTCCTTGTATACTTTGGCATCGTCAAGATTTGAGATTGAGCTAAGGAGCGACCAGCTGTGGATCTCAAGCTGTTTGAAATAAATCATTGAGGCGGAAGGTTTGCCCTTTGTGCCAGGCTCAGGCAGACATTGTCCAACTCCTCTCACATGTTTGGGCTTTGGGCCTTGAGCCTGCCTGTAGATGTAATCCATAGCATGCGTACACACACTGCTCAGAGAACCTGGAGCGTGTGTAAGGAGCAGGCAATTAACAAGACATAGCTCAAATATATATAATTATTGTTACATTTTATTATTAGCTATACTACAAACATAAAGGACCTTAGTTGTAAAGGTCTTGGCAATTGTTAAGATTCTGAGAATTCTGGGCTTTTCCATCAGAGAATATTGGATAGCCTCTGCTGCTGTTTTTAAGCAAAGCCTGAGTCATCAATACCAAAACTATGTGAAGGTGTTATGTGTGGCCTTGTTGACAAAGATGCATCCCATGTTAATACAACATCCCCCCTTTTTAAATCCAGTTGGGGGCCTGGTAAAATGTAGTTTATCAACAAGATTTATAATTGTTTTCAGGATTCTGTCAACTGAGAGAACAAAATTCAAAGACTAAATATTGAATATTATACTGAATATTATCTGAAATTGCTCAGAGATATAATCATTAGTTTCAGCTCTGCATTCCAACCAGCTGTTGTGCTTTTGTAGCTGTAACGGATGCTCAGCAAAGCCAGAGCTCTATTCCATGGTGTAGCTGCGAGTTGATTGTTCCCCGTAGAGTCCCAGCTTTCTGCCCAATCTAATGGACACTGCTCCTCGGTGTCCTGCTCACAGCTCCAGTCTTAAAATACCCGAGCTGCATTCTGTCATGCTTCCCTCGGGGACAGCCATGGGTCAGAGATCCCACTTCGGGGAATCTCTTCACTGTTTGGAAATAGATTTGGTTTGCTGGTGTGCAATGGGTGTCGTGGAGGGTTAACTTAAACAGCATGTATCCACCTCTCCAAATCATCCATTTATTTCAATGTAGCTTTAGGAGCATTAGGAGTATTTATGCAGGGTTTACATGGCTGTGTGCACTTTTTAAGAGAATAGTCACCCATCTAAGGGCTCCCCTGAGGTTAGGCTTGGCATTCATAACCATATAGTTCTGCCATATATTTTAAAGAAGTTAACATCAACACTATTAAATGGATGTAAATTGGTTTCCTATCCTGTAGATTTAGGTCAACAGCATGAGGGGCTTTCGTGAGAGATGTATTGGTTGTATTGCTTCGTGTTCCTGTTGACTACTGGATGATTTATGATGTTTTTAGGGTATTAGGGTTGGATAATACATACTGGTCAAAGTCAAATTACATATTTCACTGGCAATACGAAGGGATGTGTGGTATAAACCAAATAGGAATAGACTTTGCTTAAAAAACCCCAAAATGTTGCTAATTTAGTGGTAGTTTTATTCAAGGAAGGTCTAAGACTGACATTACATTTAATTTCGGTTACTTAGCTGTAAAAGCTAAATACTATCGTATATCTTGAAAACTGACAAATAAAAATTATATTTTGCCTATATTGAACAACTGTAGGGTATACTGTCCACTTCTGGGGCTATCCAGCATTTGGGTAATATGTTAGTATCATCATACTATTTGTTCTCTCTTTATTTGTGTAAGCTATGGCTCGCACACAGATGATTAAATATAGTATACGTTCTTGGCGTTTGCTAACCTGTGGTAACTACCCTCCTGATACCACAGGGGCTTGATGTGCAACAGGATGTAGCAGACTGCAGACAAACAGGATGTTTGCAAAGTGGTTAACTGTGTGACCTGCTCTTCATGATGGCTGATATTGTGTGTAACTTTTTACAAACCCCTAATCAAGACTGGACAGTACAACGTTTAGATCTAGTCAAATCTTATGAAGCATTAAGCACATATGTTTTTTTGTGTTTTCTTTCAGAGCTTGGGATGGCACAGCGAAAGTTTGCCCATTGCCTGGGAGAGTTTCAGTTTGAGTACGTTGGTGATGCGAAGACCGATGATGAGAAATGTATTGGTAAGTGTGGGTTTTTCAATTCAATTTACTTTGTATTGCCCCAAATCACAAATTCTCGCAGATGCATGTGTCGCAGAGAGAATTAATTCAGTTTTATTTTTTATTTTTTTTACTTCAGATGAATCTTTGCAAGAGTTCTCCTCATTCCTCAAGAACCTTGAAGACCAAAGAGAGCTGATGGTGAGAACAACCAATCAGAACCTGCTTGAATGCCAGGGGAAATACCTGTGTGTCCGTCTGTCTCTCTCTTTGTCTGTCTGTGGTGTACTAAATCTAAATTGTTTAACTTTGTATCCTTGCACTGTGTGGATTTCCAACCAGACTACACCTATTACTGCCCATATTTGGTACTTGCATCTATTAATGTCTGACTCGGTCATCCGCCAGAGATCCAGACAGGCCCACATAATATCATTTTCTCTGACGTACAGTACAACCACTGCATCCAGCAGGCAAGGCAAGCCACCTCCCTTGTGGGTAAACATATTGATAGTGTTCAAACAGTTGTGCTTGTCTTATTGTCACTCTCACAACTTGTCTGGGAGTGGCTGCAGAGAGGACAGGATCCAATTTATCACAGCCAAGCTTTAAATACCACAACAGATTCACATAAGCTTCTGCACCAAGGTCCACAACAATTCAGCCCTTTACGACCACCATAAAACTAGCTTCTGTATCAGCAGCAGCGTTACAGTTCCTAATTTATAAATCACATCACATGGAAGAAAGTTCAACCTTCTCAAAAGATCTGTAATGGTTACACTGGGTTATAAACTGCTTCCTGAAGTGTTAAAAGTTCCCCACTATTAACTACACTGTGGTATTAGGGATGGTGCACTTTCTTGTCATGTGGTTTATTTGTGACCTCCGTAGATGTAATGTAATCGATTTGCTTCATCAAAGCTCCTCATTTGACGTTTTATTTCAATTTACGCAGTAGTTAAATGGCCAGTGATGGTTGGGGGGAAAAATACTTTCAAAAGAAAAAATCTAAAACGTTCCACTTCTTTGGACTGGGATAGACAATTAAGTGCTATCGACTTTCTATGAACAGCCACTCTGTTGCAATGTCTGTCTGTCTGTAGTGTCTGAGGTTAGGGAGTGGGCCCATCATCAGTAGCTGACTGAGATGACTGTTTTAGCGCCTGGCTCAGACCATAATGGTAAACATTGCTCAGCACAGCACGGCTTATCATAGTGGTATGACATCACAGTGCAAAGTAAGGAAATGTAGGATGGGCATGCAGGCACAGACATGTCCTGCAGCAGGCACAGCAGAGCACAGGAGGAACGAAAGCAAAGACATTGACTTTATGAGTTTCTTATTGGAAGACAAAGATACTTTTAGAACAATAGTAATATCATTGTAACTATGTAAACGAGCCACTCTTCCACTGGAAGATGTTGTTGTGTCATATGAAATATCAATGGGGTTTGTCACCAGGTTGAGCAGTAATGAAGGCTTTGTTGTGGTGTCTGTCTAGATGAGAAACATCACAGAAACCTTAATGAAACCCCTGGAGAAGTTCAGGAAAGACCATCTTGGTACAGTCAGGGTAATGTATGATGGTTTCCCTTCCCAAAATGTGTTGAAGTGCTTCGTTGATATGTTTGGTGTACCCTGATGATTACATGTAAAAATCTGAATTTACAAAAATATGTATGTCACAGTTGGATGCTAATAGCATATCAATTGTACTGCACACACAGCTTTGATTCCTTTGTCCCCAAGAATAATTTAGTATTTTGTTTTCCTTTTATATTCCTTCTTCAGGCGGAAAGAAAGAAGTATGAGAAAGAAACGGAGAAGTACTACAGCTCTCTGGAGAAGCTTCTGAATATGTCAGCAAAGAAGAAAGAGCCACAGCTACAAGAGGTATTTATCCTTGCCTTAACTCTCCCGACAGATTTGTAACATGCAGAAAATAGCGATTCATAATGACAGCAAAACGGGTATTTTGTGTAGTCGAGATTCCCTGTTTTGTTTTTTGCCTTTGGTGCCGCCGGGGAAGAGCCTCGCTGCAAAGCCTGTTGGACCATGCAAGTTTCCACTAACATGCCTTGCAGCAACAGTTTTCCTGGCTTGTTGGGAAAGGAAATGTGTGCTCACAATGTACTCAAAAGTGGTTGCTGTAGTATGGGAACAATCCATGCTACAGTGCTATAGCGTGGGCATTTTAGATTGTGGAGAAGTTAGCAACCTCTCACTACACAATGTTTCTGCCTTCTTTGTCTTTGCCATGTAGCCATTTAAGGCTAAACTATATGTTGTATACACCAATCAGAGAGGACACTTGAAATAGTTGACACGATGACTGCAGGCTGTTCTGTTCTCTGTGACTCTTGTGGTACCAACAATGATTTCTATGAGACTTGAATAAATAGACCCAGTGATTCATTCACAGGCGCAAGAGTCATAAACTTCATCAGCACCCCAATGAGATTTTTTGGTCAACTCAATGAATGAACTGCAGTATATCTCTATATGAAAATCACTGCTACGTGAATGCTGATCTTACTCATTTCATAGTGATGAGTCGCTGATGTTTAGTAAGAAAGGATATCAGCCAGTAATCTTGTTGCAGTAAGGAGGTATATCAATAATTACAATTAAAGATGCTTTAGTTCTGTTACATTGCAAACGGGTGTACTGTTATAAATAAATTAATATATATATATATATATATATATATATATATATATATATATATATATATATATATATATATATATATATATATATATATATATATATATATATATATATACATACATACATACATACATACATACATACACACACATACATACATACTGTGTTTCTTGGATGTTAACTGTAATTCTGGGGTGGCACAGTGGTTAGTGTTGTCACCTCACAGCAAGAATTAAACCAATCCCCCCCTCACCCTGCTGGGGCTTTTCTGTGTTTTAAATCTACCCCCCCAGTTCCTATATATATGTGTGTGTGTGTGTGTGAAGCTTTTCTTGATCTGAATCGGCAGTATATGGATGGAGGGTGTGGCATGGTGTACAGATCACACAGTCCTCTGAGACATCTTGTTATTTGGGTCTATATAAATGAACTTGATTTGATCGACAGTATTTGATATAGACCTCACCACCTTCAATATCCCCTTTCGTAACAGTATAATACCAAATTCCACTGTGTCAAAGAGATCTCAGTGTTTCGTCTTTGCTTCCGTGCGTCTGTCCGTCTCTATAATCATCATTATGTGTGTTCTCCACCCCCGCAGGCAGACATCCAGGTGGAAACCATGAAGCAGCACTTTCAGGAGGAGTCACTGGACTATGTGTGCAAACTGCAGGAGATCCAGGAGAGAAAGAAGTTTGAGTGTGTGGAGCCGGTGAGTGACTCACTCACCTTGGCGTCTTGTCAGCACTGACGTGGCTTTTCTTTCACATTAATAAAAGCATCAGTGCAATGTAGGATATGTCACATGGACATTAACCAAACAGTGATTTTTGTTGTGAGTTTTTCTTTCACTTGCTGACTCTTGAGATTAACATCCTGTATCTGTTTGTACCTGTGTTGTGATCTTTTTAGATGCTGGCCTTCTTTCAGACAGTCTTCACCTTTTATCACCAGGGCTTCGAGCTCGCCAATGACTTTGACCATTATAAAAAAGCACTGCAGATCAATATTCAGAATGTAAGGAATATTAATGTTTTCTTATTATATTTGCACAAGGACGATTCTAAGCATGAAATCAATTGCTTGTGTACAATTTGTGTGTTCTTGTTTTGCCTA
The DNA here is from genome assembly GCA_038501785.1 of Myoxocephalus aenaeus. Classification (NCBI taxonomy): domain Eukaryota; kingdom Metazoa; phylum Chordata; class Actinopteri; order Perciformes; family Cottidae; genus Myoxocephalus; species Myoxocephalus aenaeus. Next base: position 5,982,836 of record JBAMJR010000089.1, read on the forward strand.
AAGAAGAGAAAACATCTTATACGTAATGGGTGCCTGAATGAGAAAACAATAAAAATAGTTGAAATCTAAAAGGCAGAAAGGCCCGTGAAACAAAACCTTGATATACGATCACATTATCAAGTTCTTGTAGATAATAATTTCCTACTAAACACAACCACTTTTTTAATTTACCTTTTTGTCTTGATTTGGCCACCAAATCTTGGGAACTTTGGTTCCTTTTATTCTTCAGTGTCATTACAGCCTTATCTTGGTTTCATTCTTAGTTTTATATTACTGCCAACTATTCAACTGATGTCATGGAGCTGAAGGCATTTCCAAGGGAAGCTCATAAGTTTGGAGTTGACGTGACCTCTCATTAGGAAGGTCTTGCTACCTATTCACTGAGCATCGGGAAGTGACTTCCTGGAGCGTATGTTTACCCCCCCTCCCCTCCAGACAAGGAGTCGATTTGAGGGCGCGCGGTCAGAGGTGTACGAGCTAATGAAGAGGATCAGGGAGACGCCTCAAGAGTACAGACAGACCAGTCCTATCAGTTGTGAAGGTTACCTCTATGTACAAGAAAAACGTAAGTTTTCTATGTATTTTAAAGGTGTTTTATTATGGGGTGTCATATTACACCCATTCATAACTGTTGCAAGGAAACCTAGTCCAATGGCACGGTCAGAAGGGGTCGTTTACCGCTTTACTTCAACTTCAAAGTGATGAAGTGGAGTGTTTTTTCACATTTAAAACACAACTTGTGAAATGTATTCTGTGCCTACTGTATGTGATATTATCTAAAGTCTAACGTGTTGTTGTGGCAGGGAGGTTTGGTTATACCATTTATAGTCTCACTAAAATGGAAAAAACGTGGAGGTTCAAATGCATTTTCAAGCAGCAGCAACAAATGCACTATGATGCACTTGCAAAAATGTTGCTAAAATATAGACAAAGTGAACAACTTATTATTATAATTTAAGTGGCTCTACTTGCTGTCACACATTGTCATTATGTTGTCTTCCCTGATACTACTTTGTGAAGCAATACTGACTGTTACTCTGCGAATAGTGTTAAAGGTCTGTGTCACACGTGTGTTTCTGTAGGGCCACCTCCCTTTGGTTCCAGTTGGGTCAAGCGCTACAGCACATTTGTCAAAGAGCAGAAGATTCTGCACATGGTGACCTTCGACCACAGATCTGGTGGCAAGATTGTGAGTACTCCGACAACACATGGAACAGTGGGTTATTGATACAATTGGTTTTGTATGAAATCTCAACCACTTTGTTCAATATGCCATTTTTGGGTAATTTTTTTTTTGTCTGTACAGTAAAGGCTTTCTCTTTTTTTCAGGGGGAGACCGAGTCCGTCACGCTCAAGTCCTGTCTCCGCAAAACGACGGACATGTTCGACAGGAGGTTCTGCTTAGAACTTGACATCACAGATCGGTACATCTTCCCCTCACACTTTTTCCTCAAACGCACTGTAATGCTGTATGTGATATGATAATGGTGATTGTAGTATAATTCTACATTATGCCACTGCCTCGGAGGGCTTTACAATCTGTACACATACGACATCAGTGTCCCGGGACCTCACATCGGATCAGGAAAAACTTTAATTCGACATTAACAGCTTTGCTAAAGGTCTCAGTTCCACACATTCAGCTTGCTGCTCTATGTGTTTTGGATGTCTGAGGGCAGGACAGCAGGATTTGTGTGAGAGGGCTGCCTCACACACTTAGCGAGGAGAATTTGTCACACCCTGCTGTGCCGTGCTGTAATAGATATTTCATTTTGACACTCGACTTAACTCTGCCCTGCCTTTTTTCTTTCTGAAGTATTAATAGATGAGCAATACCCCAGATTTAGTATGGTAATTTGAGTCCATGCATCCATCTGATTGGGATGAGTAACTTGATATCTATCTGGTCCCACGTGACTTGTAAGTCTCATAAACCTGCATGGACGACTAATGGGGCTCATATTTGTATTTTGTGAAAATCCGTTCTCTTGATTTTGCGTTTTTTTTCTTCTTTCTTTCAAAGATTGCTCAGCTCATTTGATGTTTTTATATTGACACAGTCTAATTCCTACTACACTGTACCCGTAATGCTGATGTGCTATGCCTCTCTTTCAGGCCAGGCACGGTGCTGACAGTACAGGCTCTGTCAGAGGATGACCACAAGTTCTGGATGCAGGCCATGGGTGGGAAGGAAGCTGTGAGTCTGCCACCTGCACTGTGTCATCTTGGACCACTCACACTTAGTCATGTAGCCCTGCTGTTTTCTATTTCACTGCCATCTTGTATACCACTATTATATTTAATGTAATACACTTCCACATACCTGCATTTTACTGTGTATCACAATGTTCAAGTATACTTTATAAACTTATTTTTTTTAGCCTGGACACTATCTTGGGAGGACTTATTCTAAAGAAAGAGGAAGTAAGCAAGATTTTGTATCTGTAAAAGAATATCATACATTTTCATGAGTTTCCTTTTAAAAAAAAAAAACATTTTCCTCTTCCATCTGCAGTTGATGCCCAGCTGGATGATGTAGGTTTGAGTTTTATGAAGAACTCCATCAGCGCCATAGAGACGAGAGGTGAGCCTCAGATATGTAAATATAGAAACGCTCAGTTGAGAGAAGGTCATTTATTTGGGGAAATTTAACATGACGATTGGTGAATTGGAACATGGGTGCAGTATTGTTATCTCTACACAAGGGGGCAGACTTGCTCCAATAGTGAAACGAAAGGCTGACTGGGCGGTACTGCAGGCCTTTCATTATGTAGCACCAAAGTTCTTATTTGCTTTTAATTTTGGACTACGTAGTCCCTCTCAACGTTTCTTTCTTTTTAATTCTTACTGGAGTCGGTTAAATTGCAGTGACATATTCATGTATCTGATGTATAGTTTCCAATTACAGGGGTGTGTGTGTTTCTGTTTGTTTTTGTTTGTCTTTTCATTTATTGTCTGCTTTGTGTGTTCTTTTCCCTGTAAAGCACTTTACAACCTTATTAAGTGCAGTGCAATACAAATAACGTTTCATTATTGCTTTCAGGCATTAATGACCAAGGCCTGTACAGAGTTGTTGGGGTAAGCTCCAAGGTCCAGAAGCTCGTCTCATTAATGATTGGTAAGTTGAATTATATTATTTTCTTTTTGCGCTTAAAATATATTTTGCATAGAGAGGTGCTGGTAAGAGCTGAATAAAGTTAACATTTTAATTTATATGCTACTGCACTATCTCTGCAATATTAGGTCGCCCCCAGTTAGCTGAATGTGCTGACGTAATGGATGTGTCTGTCGGGCCGATATTAAAAAGATAGTGACTGACAATCAGCCCATGACTCAGCTTATCAGAAGCATGTCCCTCTAATGTGCAACAAGTGCCCGGGTGAATCTTTTCCTCACTTAATTTCAGTTTTATATCCCCCAGACAGCCAGACAGGGTCCCTCCCATCCACGTCCTTGCACATTTTAGCTTTCGCTTCATTAACACGCCACTAAATCCGCCTCTCATGTACTCGTGGCAGGCTATCAGTCGTCTTTCTCAATTTCCTTTATGCCTCTTACTTGTCTTGAAAGCCTTTCACTCAACTAATTTTCTATAGAGCTCGTCCTCTGTCCTTTCCATGGCTCCCTGTCTGCTCTCTGGTTTCCTGCCTTCTCCAGCAGACACCAGCTCACTTTCAGCTCTGTGTTCAGAATAACAACAAACTCAGACTCCCCAAAAGCCTCCCGACCTGCCGACTCATACTGTGGACTCCATTAACACTCTGCTGCTGCATTCTAAGAAGTTTCTTTAAAACCTGAATAGTAAAAGAAGCATGCGTCTGTGGGCTGTGGACATTCCACATATTATTGTGAACAAGGGGAAAATACAGATATTGCTTGCACTTTAATGTTTGCAAATGTTGGTCCACTGATCGACCATATAGAATAAGATATTTTCATTAAGCTGCCTAGGAAACTTAGATTTTATCCCTGAAACGCCAGAGGTAGTACTACTACACAAACCAACACATTCACAAACATTTATTCCATAGAACAGTTCAGTGAGTGGGTGAAGCGAGCTTTAAACCCTTAAGAAAGTCTTCGTATCCTCCCACTCCTCCTCCTTTTCATCTCTCACCCACCGACATGGCCACGGTCCAATCGGAGAGGACAGAGTGATAGAAAACGAGCCTCCCATCACATTACAGTACAAACAAAGAGAGCGGGCCGTATTGAATGTCAGGCAACAATATAACCGGAAGAAGTGAGCTGCATTCTGTCTCTGACCTGTCTCTTGTACAGTAAGGTGTGTGTGTGTGTGTGTGTGTGTGTGTGTGTGTGTGTGTGTGTGTCTGTGTGTCTGTGTGGTGTTGCTGAGTTAGACTTCCTGGTTCTATAGATATAATTGCAGAGTTAGGCAAATTTGAGGAATGGTGTGAGGTGTTTCCAAAGGACTGCTCGATTCATTTTGCATTTTAAGGCAGAAATGACTATTAATGCGGGCCATTAATGGTTTATTACACAGAGCTGAGCAGATGCTTAAATGTGTTTGTTGCTTCCTACTTTTGTTAAATAAAATCTGTTAAAAAATAAATCTTGAAACAACTCTTGATGACTTTAAAGGGTTAGTTCACTTTCCAAGAAACATAGTTTTCCACGGTGACGCCCACCAGACTGTGGTTCGCCTCTTGGAGTTCAGCTCAGACCGGGTCAGCCTGGGCTCTCGAGGCCGCTGGTTTCCAGCCTGAGGGTCCGGATTCCCACAAGAGGTTGCAAGGCAAATGAGGTTATTTGGCCACACATGAAGGAGGAGCTAGACGCTGGACGCCCTGGAGAGTAAAGAGACGCAATAATGCGCAGCATACATTTTCAGATGGTTTCCTTTGGAAGACATTTATGGTGTTGCACTCATTTGTTCCTATAAAAAGAGACAGAAATAGTTTCATAAAGAAGGAATAAAAGGAGCGAGGGAGAGACCAGTTCAAACTCTGCCTCCTTACTCACTTCCACACTGCTGGCCAATCACTGTGTGATGTGGGCGTGAATGACGGAAAGTTAAAGTAATGGTCGGACACAGCCCCCCCTAATCTGACGTTGGGAGTTTACAGTATATACTAATTTACGATTAGAACCGAGATGTTATTAAAGTAAGCTATAGAATCTGCACCCTACTGTGCATTTAGTGACGTTTTTGTAGGAGAGGCATGTCTGCTTCTTGAGCCCCTTTTTTTAATCAGCGACGGTGAATTTTAAATAATTACAAACCAGTTTGCCGTCTCTTTTCCTTGGATCTGACGACCCAATGCATTTTTATTCTTTACATTTGAAGCTTTGATTGAGGTTTTCCAATAAAGCTTTGAACGCCTTCCATATTTTGACATTATTACCCTTAAAAATATGTTGTTGTTTTTTTTGCTGCTACACCACCCCATTAATACAGATGTGTACCTCGTGGGAGACATTTATTTTTGACTGCAGTGGAAGATTTTGTTTTTGAAAAGCTAAACGCCAACAAATATGGATTGAAGGAGAATATTTTGTTGGCTAAAACGTGTTGTGAATTTTGGAAAGTCCACAGCACACATGTCACACATCCATGCGTTGCTTTCATTGATGATAGTGTGCCGATTTACACACCCCACTGTTTATTTGGGTTAAGATCAATGCATGACATTTAGTGAAGGTCATCTTGGACTTAATTTCATATTAATTAAACCATTTTGTCATTTCTCCTTCCCTACGTTTTGAAAAAGCAAGACGGTTAGGACACTTTTTTCCTAGCTTAATCAGACCTGCGTAATGGATTTGTATTGCAAAATGTTTTTCTGGGAACTGCAGTTCTAGCTTTAGCTGCTATGCTACAGTCGCCACACAGTACAGTCGTGTCCCCAAGGGCTTAATGCCGATAACTAAGGTAAAAATAACAAAGAACTATATCTTTGAACTTGCTGCTGCTTTATGGTCAGCAGTTTCATAATCAATGCTACTCCAACTGCCCCTGCCAATCATTTTCCTTTGTGTCCTTGACCTAACCAGCTCCAAGCCTGTTTGTGCTCGAGCAGACTACAGAGCCTGTACAGACCCCATTAATCTCAACACATACACACTTGCAGAGGCGCAGCTCTGACTACAAACGCTCTTCAATAACATTTGCTCTCAGAAGTTGATATTGGACAGAGCAGGCAGAGAAACACACAGTCCTCCTGGCTGCAGTGCTTGGAAGAAATAATATTGTATGTTTTAAAGCCATGTAACACAGACCACCTACCACCTAAGAAGCTTAAATGTGTGTGTTGACCTGAGCCCTGTACAGTCCATGTTACTGACACGTTACACTTCCACATCCTCTGTAATTCATCAGAGGTTACTTAAGTTAGTGACTGTCGTGATAATGTGCCACCTCAATTTTCAGCAAAACACAGCTCTGGAGTCCCTGTGGAGTGAGCAAAGTAGTGAGGGATTAATTAAACTTGTAATGAGTATAGAACCAGCAGCCCTCCACAGAACCTGTAACCTCCTTCCATATCCACTGAGGCTAGACTAGACTGGACCCCCAAGGCTAGTAGCACTGCTTTTATCCTCATATGACTTGTTACTAGTTACATATTTATATTTCATATTTTGACTTTCTAGGCTGCCCACAAAATCACACAGAGCATTTGGCTGCTTAATGTGAAAAACAATCGTTAGCTGGTGTGTTGTGTTAATATTCCATGAAGAACATGTTTTTGTGAATGTTTATTTCAGATGAGGAGAGCAACGAAGTGGATCTGTCCACCAGCGAGGACTGGGACGTAAAGACAGTAACGAGTGCACTGAAGCTTTATCTGAGGTAAGGATACGTGGGATTTAAGACACACATGCACAAATGTAAACCATCTGAAGCTGTCGAGTAATCGATTAGTTGATTGACAGGAAATTAATTGGCAACTAATTTGATAATAGGTGCATTTCTTTAGTTATTTTCAAGCAAAAAATCAATTTGTGATTGAAACTGAATATCTTCGGACCTTTTTGACAAAATAAATAAAACGAGAAATCTTTGACCGTTTTATTAATTATAACTGACAGTTTCAATATTTTCTGACATTTTATGGACGAAACGATAAAATAAAATGTTAATTGATACTGAAAATAATCCTTACTCGTAGCCCTCAAATCATCAGTTTCTAGTCCGTAAGTACTGATGCTATTGTTGGTTTGCTAATAATTTCTTGAACCTCTGTTGTGATCAGTTTAACTCTTCGTGTCTCTCACAACATTGTACATTCTGATTAGTACCCCTGAGCAAATTTAAATTCAGTTTCGTAATTCCGTAACCTCGTATTGATGCATTCGGAGGATGTGACGTGACTCCTGGTGCATAATTGATTCAGAGTTGCTGTGTGTCTCAGCAAATCCACTTCTGACTTAAGACAATCCCAGTGGTTAATGGAACTTTTTTTTTTTGTATATCTCTCTTTTGATGAATATGATAGAGGCTCTGTTCACTTAAATATGAAACATTCAATCCATTCTCGTCTCTGTCTTTTATATAAAATGAGTTAATTATGCAAAGTGCTACTGCATAATTAACTCCTGAGGTCACATTGCTTACTGTATGCCTATTCCTCATTCACCAACTCCTTCCTGGTTGACAGATAGAGTGGGTGAAGTTCAAAGATTAAAAATTTAGTTTGGTTGTAAGAAGCTGAGGGAGTTTTCATTTAAATGCCAATTTGTTTTTGTAAACATGTGCGGTTAGCAACAAATTAAGTTGGCTTTGCTTATTAAAATGAAAGCAAAGTTGTATGTTCTGAGTTTGGAGTTGGTCTGATTTCCTTATTAGGACAGTAAAAATACTCGAAGAAGATTTATTTTATTTGCACACACAAGACTGCAGAAATCAGAAATGTGACAGAACAGGTCAAGAACCCACAGGCTTATACAACGCACCTCCCCCGACCCTCTCAAGAAAATCCGACAATGACATAAAAAAAAGGAAGAAAAAAAAAAAAATGCTCACATAATTTAGAAAAATACAACAAAAAATTAATGACAAGAAGCTTACAAAATAAGCAGCAAAACTAACAAATCAGAAAACAACAAACCAATTATAAAAAAATTTAAAACATACAATCTTAATGTGTTCATTCATTATTCAATTTTTAAGAAGTTTTAGAAGTTATCATTGTGAAAATGATCAGATCTAAATGCCACATTGAAAAAGTAAAATATTGATTATGATCAAACTATTGCCAGCTATTTTTCCAGTAATTGGTAGTAGTTTAACTGAGTGCTAAAACCTAAAATAAAGAATAACAACATCAAAACGGTTGATGCTCCATTTAGCTTTTCTCCCTCTGTTCAGTATAATTAAGTAAGTGCTACCTTGAAGTGTCCACTGCTGTACAACATTGTGGGATGAGACTATCCTTCACCAACAATTATTCTGATCAGGGAGTAAACGACAAGTCCTATCCAAAGGGGTTAAGATCTTGTTGTGATGGGCTGATGTTAAGCTTTGGCCTTTTCAAGGACGTGGTTTGTAACGGGACGTGAGGCTCTGTCACACTCAGTCTCCTCTGGTTTCAAGGGTATCATCGCCGTGTTTAATCTGGCCAACACCGTTTAAGCTAACCTATTTTATCCGTATTGTTATGCTATATTAAACCATGCTGAGCATTGCTCTGACATGTCTTTTACTTTGTGGCTGGCCGGCTGAACAAAAAAAAGCAGGGTCAATCTCCTCACTTTCCTCTGAGGCTAAGTACCTTTGGCCACGTGCCAGCTCCAGTGTGGAAGTACCTTCAGATGAACTTGGTTATCTCAACGTGTGCACCATCTAATTCCATCCCCTGGCCCGGTCACATTAATCATTGCTGTGTGCAGACCCTATAAAACAGTGTGCCGGCTATTTCTGTACCCCCCTCGCTCACTTCAGCTCTCGCTTCTCCACCCACCCTTCTCTCTTTCTCTCTCTCTATCTCTGTGAAGAAGCCTTCCTGAGCCGTTGATGACCTATGGACTTTACAAAGAGTTTATTAGCCCTGCAAGTAAGTTTGACCTCCTCCTATACCGTCACTGAGTATCGACCATAACAGTGTACCCATGTGTTGTTCAGTTTAGGAGTCCAGTGTTTCTTCTCCTTCAGTGAGTTATTGAAAATATGCAGTCAAGTGAAAACCAGTTAAATCACTTTTATTAACTTTTTGTAAACTTTGTAACAATTCTTTTAAGTGGGTAAGGGTGGCCAATCCTCTTAAGTAAAGGAGTCATAGTCTGAAAGCTATTGGTCTGTGTGTGTGTCTTGAATGCTGATTAGAATCTATCCACAGTTGTCTTCATTTTCATAGGGGTCCCTAAAAAGTATAATGTATACATTATTACAGTATGTTTATGCCTTCTTACTCAGTTTCCTTATTTGCACTCCCAAAATCCACGAACACTGTTATTCACGAGAAAATGTGATTTGAAGAATCCTTTCAGCCGACTACGGCTTTGACATACAGTTTTGACATTTCAGTTTATTTTCCATGCCCATCTTCATCTAATTTCTACCTGTGGCCAAATAAACCATTTAAAGTGAAAGCTAAAAGCTTTAAAATGATAAATATGCTGTAATTTGCATGACCTCAAATTGTCCAGTGTGTGTGACCTTGAACAGCGAAAAGACACTTTTTTTTCTTCTTTTTTCGCCCACATAACATCATTTATGTGGTAAATGTTTTTTTTATTTTTTAAAGCAAGCCAAACTTGAATCCTATTACAACAAGTGCTATAATTGGATCAGGTTGACATTTTTATCAGGCGCTTGCAATGCCCTCATAACAAGGGGGAAAAAATGGATTAGCAACGAATATTTTTTTTGATGGATGACAGCATCCATAAGCAGCTTTTTCCATGTTTAAATCCTTGTCGTTCCCATAGTAATGATGTTTTATGTGTCTGTGTGTGTGCGTGCGTTTGTGTGTGGGCGGTCAGATGCCCATGTGTGAGGAAATGTTTAAGAGATGATCTTTGGGGGTTTTAACACAACCCTTTTATACGGTAGCGACAGTAACGTAAAGCTATCTCCTTTGCCAGCATAGTGGTCCCTGCTGCCAAATTCTGGGAGGCTACAGACTATATATCACTTTCACACCCCTTCTTCGCTTATTTAACCTGGGATGTATCATCCTCCAATCCTTATACGTGAGGTGATAGCCTCTGATCATTGTGTCCTTAAAGGTCCACTGACTTTTTCCTTTTTGGGGGTTTTCCAGAATGTATCCAATTAGTTTGTTAAGACTTTCGAAGTAGTAGAGACTTCAATTATTCTGCTGAATTACTTTTATTTGGTGTGGTGAACCAGATCAACAGTGTACGTCGTGTCTCATCATCTCTTTTAAATTTGCTGTTTGCTAACAGTAGTGTTGGCCCTTTACCACCTGAGGAGATCAGATACATCCTTGTAGTTTAATTCAAGTGTGTCGCTGCTCCTGCGTTTGAACAGAGGGCGGCAGTCCAGAGTCTCGCATCCAAGCCATCCACTGCCTGGTCCACAAACTACCGGAGAAGAATCGAGAAGTCCTCGGGCTGCTCATGAAGCATCTGGCCAAGTGAGTGTTCATAGTTCCTTGGTCATAGTTCAGCCAATCTCCACCCCCTCTCTCTCTCAGTTCTCTCTTTCTGCTCTTCCTGTCTGTCTCCTCATTCTCACTCCACATGCTTTTTCTCTATCTCCTTCACTCCCACTCTCTTCACTCCCCCTTCCCTGCTGTCACTCCATCTCCTCTCTGTCTACTCAGTGACTGATGGCTAAGAAATTTGATGCCGCTAGCATTTTAACGTTCTTTTTGAAAAACGTACCTGTTTTAGAATCTGGTTGGTTGTGCAGCTCACCAGGGAAGTGAAATAAAATGCACCTCTCAAATGAAGCTCTGAATGTTGAGATTACTATATTCACCCCTGGATAGACCACTATTGTGCATCACTCTATTTGTGAGATTAGATAGGAAGAGAGATTTATGAAATAATGTTCGCTAACATTACAAGGTTTTACCTCAGCAAGCTTTTTATAAACTAAATATGAGCAAATTGAAGATAAGTAAATAATCCCTCTTCCCTGAGGCAGTGAAAGTCTGGTGGATCTTATTTCATAGAAACCCGCTGCAGAATCAGGCTCTGGTAAAAAGGCAGCGCTATTGAAATTGAATTTGGATTATCCAGCGTGAAATTCTCCAGACTGGAGAGACTCGAATATTTTTCTGAAGTTGGCTTGTGTGCATGTCCTGCAGGGGGAAGGAAGCAAAGCCAGAATTTCACACTCCTATCTGAAATGGTTTCAAAGATGTTATAAATGTGAGTTGTCACCAATGTTTTTGTCTTCAAAGGCATCCTTTGAAGCTATTTAAACTGTCCCAGCTGCTCTACTGCGTATCATCATATTTCGAGTGTGAAGTCTCTTCACCTGTCCGCATAACTTTCTCTTCAAATTAAGTTTTTATTTTTTTATTTCTTCACATTTTTGACCTGGCATTTAAGATAGTTTTATCTACTGAAGGGGTTGCATTTGCAAAACTAATCCAGAAGAGATTAAATACAATGTATCATTCCTCTCAAATGTCATTAGTATGTTGTAAAATAATCAGAAAAGCGGCTGTCAGAAGCTCACAGGGCAAACAATGGATGGGAACTGTATGCAGGACAACTTCATATTTAAATTGAAGAGGTTTTGTTACAACTTACTGTAGTCATAAAATGTGCTGAAATCCCTCTTTTTTTTAGTTTTCTTATTTTCTCAAAATAAAGTGGCTGCTTTATGTATTCACAGTTTTCAGCGGCTCTGTGATGTGAGCGACATCACTAAGCAACGATACACTGAATCAAAAAGTTGAATCCCTAAAGATAGCAACATCATTATTTTTTTCTTGAGCCACTTTGGACTTTCGATGTCGCTAAGTGTGAAATTATGCATTATAGGAAGAAACAATGCATTTTTTAGGGTTTCCTGCAGCGCTTTTTAGCAGCAGGGGCTTTGTGGAAAAGAAAGACCACCTCTCATAAAAACAACTACATTAAATCACAATTTGATGAATGAAACATTGAAGTTTAGGGGGGAAAGAGCAAAGGAGCAATTTTGCACAGTAAATGCCGTCTGTATATTAATTGAGTACTGCTGTCACCTCGAGGTGGCTCAACACTTCATCTAAACAGCTTGCATGGGGAAAATCTGCACTGTGGGTCGTGTTTTTCTTTTTTTCAGGAAGCATTTGACGCTATGTATTCTTCATTTTCTTGTTTGCTCAAATACTTTTCATTTTATTTTCTCAAACTTTTTATTTATAGCAATTGAGTGCTGAAGGAATGAGTTGTAAAACGTGGGATGAGCATTTTTCCACATCCCTCGACATGAAGTCAGTGTTTTTTTTGTGGTGTTCTTTTATTCGATGCCTAAAATATGATTTGTGGTTAACACATGCTTATGAGATTTTAACGTTTTGTTCTACAATATAAAATATGTCAGTAAATACCCATTTAGAATTTTGAAGTATTTACGCGTTTTCATAAAGACAGTTGCTAACAAGTGGCTGAATTCGACTACAAAACATCATCAAGCTATTCACTAGTCCGCCTTTAACTTAATGAAGTAGTGATTTAATTCTAAAATTCATCTTGCTAGACAAAACATGTACGTTTTGTTTTCTGCGATAATTACAAATCCAACGCTAGTTACCATATTTGCAATAAGGAGTGACAAAGAGACGCCATATACGGCTCTGATAGCAGCAGTGACCTGTCAATCACAGTAAGCCCGCCCTTAAGCATACTCCGCTTTATGGTCTATTTTACTCTGGATAAATTGACCATAATTTACTAAATAAACATCATGCTGTATTAAAGAAGACTTGAAACTAGCGATTTACACCATGAACTCATGTTTACAATGTTTACTGAGGTAATAAATCAAGTGAGTCATTTTCTCATAGACTTCCATACGATCAGACTTATTTTTACAACCAGAGGAGTCACCCCCTGCCGGTCAGTAGAGAGATTGCAAGTTTTCAAACATCCCTGTAGCGCTCTATACATAACAGTTACAGTTACTTTTTTTTATTTGTTCTGACTTAATCTATCCCTTTTTCTGTTAAGTGTAAAATGTGTATAACGCGAAATGTTATCTTCCTCAGTGTGGCGGCTCACAGTAAACAGAATCTGATGACCGTGGCCAACCTGGGCGTGGTGTTCGGCCCCACATTAATGAGGCCACAGGAGGATACTGTCGCTGCCATCATGGATCTTAAGTTCCAGAACATTGTGGTGGAGATCCTCATTGAACAAAATGAAAAGGTAAAACTCAAGAATGGGACATGTAGGGCAGTATGGACTGTACTATTGCAAAGTAATGCCTTTGAAACTGAACATGCAGTGTCTAGTCATAGCAGTATAACTTCCAGTGGAAGTAATTAGTAGCATGTCTGTAAGAACAGAGACAAAGTATTTTTGTTGCATTATGTTCTATTTTCTCTCAAAATGTCTGTTTTTGATTGGTCAAATCTTTACTGCACCGACTGCACTTTGATGATTCATTTTGTCAGTGCAACATTGTGCGTATAATTGTTTCCACTTGCCATCCACAACTCTATTTACTAAAAAATTGGCGCCCTAGGCAACACAGGGTACAATGATGACACCAAGTCAAATCTGAATGCGGTGACACACAGCGCCTTTGTGTTGATCTACCTTGGTGGCGTGTAATTACTTGATACTGAAGGATAATAAATGTGCAAGCAAAGCAAAAGATTGAATGTTTGCAGGTCCTGGTCTCTCAGCAACTTAGCGCTTTCTTACAATGTTTAGAAGTTGTTTTTTTTTCTTGTTTTTTTCTTTCTCTTAAGCTTCAATTTGGCAGTTTCTCTTGGCAGAGAAGTGCACATACTGTACTGTGTCTGACACCAGAATTTCTTTTGGGCAGAGTAAGAGTCTCAATTGGGAAGCTCTTCTTTTCCTCTTTTTTTAGGCTGTTTAGTCTCCCGTATTCTCGTATCAAAATTGTGCCTACTGCACCTTAAATTAATCTTACTTGAGCAAATGTTTTAGCAATGAAAATGCACTTAGTGGTCTGTTTTTGAATACATGTGTGTTATGTTTATTGCTTGTTCTACAAAATAATGAGCAGAAATAAAGTTCTCAGATAATGAGACGTGTATCACATTCAACTTAAAGCCTTGGGGCAGCATACCCTTCACTCAGTTGTTCAGGTACAGAGGAGCAAGACGGCAGTTTCATATCCATAATCTTTTATTTGGCCAATAGGGGGAGCCCCAATTGCTCACACTGGGATTAAATCAATTTTATTCTGTTCATTTTCAGTAGGTTGGCTATTCTGTAGATTATCATATACATTTGATTTAATTTGGAAGGTCCTTTGCCTGCCTCAATACATGTATTTTTCTTATGAGTGGTTTCATAACCTGTAGTTCATGGGATCATGTAATCTCAGAATGTCATTAATCGTGTCAATCCTCAAAGGGGGATAATTGTCTGTCACAAGAGAAAAAGGTTTGAGATTAGTTTTCTAATCTGTTTGGAGCAGCACTGCACTCTGGTTTCATCTGATTCCAGACAAAGAGCTTTTAGTGTTTTTTTTTTCTTCTTTTTATTATTTTCCTCCAGCTTCATTAAATGGAATATGATGTGTGCTGTGAATAATAGCTCCACCCAAACTCACAAATCTAAAATGGGGTGTGAGAGAATACAGAGGCTTGGTGAAACAACACAGTGTATACTGCTAGTCTCTGAGACGACCCAGAGGTATCCAACACCGTCCAGGTGATAAAGGATGTAGTGTTAGAATGCAGCAGGAGCATTTTGGAAAGTACAGCGTGTTAGAGCAGGGGAAAAGTTGAGCAGACAGACAGGCAGGCATTAACTTCTCTCACAGCTTAGTCCCACTCCAGACTGTTGATACCCCCAGATACCAACAGTAGACTCTGTTTTACATTCACCTCCATCTGCAGAGAGAGAGAGAGGGAGGCAGCAGAAACTCTCAGCCATATCAGATTTCTCACTTTTTCTATCTGCTTTCTCCTGCAAACTTTCTTTCTCATAGCCCCCTCCTCTGTGTCTGCCTCTCTCGTTCACACTGTCTCACTTTCTCTGCCACTTTCTCTTTCTCGCTCCCTCTCTCTCTCGCCTCCCTTCCCTACTTCCCTCCTCTCCTTGTCTGTGATCCT
Organism: Myoxocephalus aenaeus; assembly: GCA_038501785.1. NCBI lineage: Eukaryota > Metazoa > Chordata > Actinopteri > Perciformes > Cottidae > Myoxocephalus > Myoxocephalus aenaeus. The sequence goes on from JBAMJR010000089.1 coordinate 5,998,012, forward strand.
TTCTGAGGCTCTGCTGAGACTTCCTCTCCTCTGCAGCCCTATTCTCTTTTAACTCTACATCAGAAGTGTATATGTAAACACGGCCCGGTGTAAACAGGCTGCGCCAGTTGGCCGGCCCGCCTCGAGTCTAAACCCTGTTTATTTTACCCTCCACTCTTTCAGAGAGTGGGTCAGTTTCTCTGCGGAGAAATGCCACCTTAACTTAGACCCAGATTTCTGGACGGGGTGCGATTGTGTTACATGTGGAGCTGCTCTCGTTTATTTTGGCACAAACAAAATCTGCTCACATGCAGTTATTAGGGTCCAATCAATGAGCTGCTCGGCTCTCCCTAGGAGCACATGCTGTGGCTGCAAATGGCCTTTTCCATTAATTTACCACTACATAAAGCCTGTGAGTTTCCAAAGCTGTTCACTAAGTGAGGTCAGTTAAGGACACGCTGCTGCTCTACCTGCTGCTGCTCAACTCCTAACTGCACTGTGCTTTTAGTCTTGCTAGGGACTTACTGAAATCACATTTTGTATTCAGATCTTTGCAGATGCTCCAGAGTCCGGCCCTCTTTCACCTGCTGCCCCAGTATTCTCTGCTCCCACAAGGCAGTCCAAGAAGGTGAATCGACAGAATCGGCCCCTGGCTGTCTACAATCCACAAGCCCTAGACATTCAGAATGGTAAGAGACGTACACACCTGCACCTGTATATCTCTACACCTCTGAATATATTAAGGGAACTCAGTTGGACAAAAGCCTCATGAGATCATTAGGCGATACCTTAGCAATAAGCTTTTCATGAATGAAACTACCACAGTGATCCAGAAGAATGCAACTCAAATATTTATTCATTTACGGAGCCGAACGGGTATCGGGGGGGGGTAAATTTGGTCAGTAATTTGTAATTTATGCGGTTTACACAAATTAACAGAACATATAGGGTATGTCATCCTGTAAGAAATGTTTAAGAAATATATAATATAAGATTTTTTATCAGAATGTATATTATCCTGGTAATCAGCATGAATAAAAATAAATTTATAATTTAGCTTCAATTAACTACATCCTTTAAAATGACCATGAAGTTGAACCAACACATCCCTATAAACATTATAAACTCCCAAAAGGTTGGATGTGACGCAGGGCTGTTGTGTTCAACTGTGTTACTGTAGTTTTGGCTAGTTGTACCAAATCTCCGGGCATCTGAGTGCATTTACTCTTGATTCCTGCTGGGCTTTGAAGTAATTCACTCACTCATGGTTAGTCTGTTACCTAGTGACCACTATGCTCTCGTAACAGTTTCCACAGATGACACACTGAACTCAGTCGCCTCTTCTCTGTGTTACTGTGTGGAGAGATTTGCCTTTGTGTGTTCATTTCTTTTAAAATTGTGTTCAGTTTCCTCTAAAAATTGATGACATGAGAATGATAGAGGCCTTCTCCTGTGCGTCAGGTGAGCTGATCACCTGACCTGGTGGCCCAAACAATCTGACCTCAGCAATTTGTGATCCAAGGCCAGTCAGATCCCTACCCCCCATACAGTAGGAATCTAAATCTGCTTACCAGATTGCCTCTCTTTCCCGCCCTCGCGCCAGCTTTTAGCACGGGTTATATTAATATCAGGGATGAAAGGCCGTAATCCTTTTTTAACCTTGGTGTCTTTTTATATGAGTGGCACATAATTGTTTTTAAGTAAGTTGTCTCGGCCTTCAGCGGTTGAAAGCAAATTTTAAAACGCTGAAGTCAGAGAAAGAGAAGAGTGTAATGTATGCGTGTGAGTCTTCTTTTGATAACCCAAGTTATCTGTCTGCTGGTGCTGAGCAGGTAGAGAACAGTTGGCTTTCACTGAAAACAGCAGCCGAAAACTATGCGAGTGAACCAAAACAGTAAAGACATGGGCCGGACAGCTAAACAATGAGCTGAAAGTAAAGCTCCTTCAAGTCAAGGGGAGCTGCAGATTTGGGTGATAATTCTCATCATGTCTGCTCATCACCACAAGTGACCCCTCACATTATATTCACATTTTAATTAGATGCATTTTATAATTATTCTGGAAAAGATGCGTTTTCCACGGAGCCGCAGCTGTAGGAGTATGCCGGAAAATGTTACTAAAGTGTTTTAAAAAAGGTTTCTGGAATGGATGCTCTGGATTAAATAGAAACATTCAGAGGAAGCATTAAAGTAAAAAAAAAAAGAAAAAAAAAAGGTGAGTGGCAAGCTCACCTACGGACATAAGCACACGTCGACAGCGTTTATGTAATTCATCTCACGGCCAAAAAGGAAAGACAAATGTTCTACTCCTCAGCTTTAAACCTGAGCTGAGGTCTAATTAGTCACAACTGACAACACCTGTGTGAACGTACAAAGCATTTCAATTAATGAGTGTCATTCCTTAAAAAGAAATCCCAGTTTAAACCAAATACAATAAACAAACTGAACAGTCCATAAACCAAGTATGCCGTGCATCTATGGGCCATCTATAATGTATAAATGATGGGATTACATTTGATACTAATTAGGTCCATAAGCCTAGCAGCAGTTCAAACTTAATCTCAATTAAATATGGGCTTTTGATTTAAATGCTTTGATATGTGAGGGGGGAAAAAACTTTTTTTAACATTAACAGTTTCTCTGTGTCTCTCCCTTCTCCCAAAAGCAGGATATTTACTTGACAGTCAAATTGAAATAAAAGAGCTTGGATCTCTCTAGTGTTTCCTGTCTACGACTGCAGAAGTGTATTATCATGAACAATACAAACTTGGTTGTAAATCTCGCCTGTTTTGACAGTAGTTTGGATTCATAAAATCCCCTGTCGATGCAGCATTGCCTTATCTATTAATAAATTATTCAGCTGTTTTATCAGGCAAGCTATCATCAGTAAGCTGGCATATGCTGGGATCTTTTACTGTGGAAAATGTAATTAAAACAAACTATATACAGTATATATTTTTCATCCAAGTGTCAGCAGTGGGAGATGGTTCCAGTCTAGCTGCAGATGAGACATCAATGGGCAGCAATGAGTCCGTATCGTCCCAGTCTTCGTCGGCCTCGGCCTCAGAGATGCCTGCAGAGAAGAGTGACCATGTCCCACTTAGCACCAGCCTCAGCTCAGGCAGCAACTCCAGGTCAGTGGCTCGCTCTGCCGAAGTCCCAAATCAATATGCGTCTGTGCACCACTGAAGATGCAGGAGTTTGGTTCAGAAGAAAGTAGAGTCCTAAATGAATCCAAATGTGGGCCGTGTGCACTGTATGGATTGCAAATGGAATTTTATATTTTCAATATTTTGATCACTATTTTACCATCAACGGTTAAAGTTGCTCAAAGGTGCATCAAGTGAATTCTACCACATTCACATGTAAACTGTCCAAATAATCACTAGTATTTGATTTGAGCATTTTGTTGTTATTCACTGGGCTCTGATTAAAAAACATTGTTGTTTTGGAAGTGGCCATTTCTTTTCACTTCATTAATTTACTATATGAATTTGCTGAACATATTGGTGATGTGGGCGGTGACTCAAATGGTTTGTAACCAAGCTACACAGCTTGGACTTCCAGCAAGAGCACTTTCACTACACAGGAAACTGCATGTATAGTGTAAAGACATTTTCTATTGTCGGGATTATTACATTTTATGTGGTTTTATTGTTATTATCATTACTGGAATTTTGTTAGTTATTAGGGACCTTTTATAGTTGGATTTGATTTATATATTCTTTTAACCTTTTGATGAAGACCTGAAGATCTTTCATATTGCAGCAGAATAGGATGATGAGAAAATGTATATTATCTATATTAACAAATCAGCGTACTCAAAAAGAGCCTGAAAATATTGTCTCTTAAATCTTGTGACCAGTGAAATCCATTTGTACTCCTACGTAGCATCATAGTAGCAGCTACACTGCACTGCGTAGTTGTAACACAGCTCTGTCTTTTCCTCCTTGGTAAAAACGAGTATTTAGCAAAGAGAAACCATGTCACAGTTATTATTAACGAACAAGAATTGATTTTTCTACATTGTTAATTGACTCAGAACAGAAGCCAATAAGCATCTCAATTCTCCTGTGAATCATTTAGAGTTAATCAAAAAATTAAACAAAAATTAAATGAATTAACTTTTCGTGTCATCCCAAATGTTAATTATTTGTACTCTCTTGGTCTCTTGCAAGAATGCAAGATGGAAAACCCTTCAAAAGTTTGGTGCTTTGCCTCTCTGGCTTCTCCTTTCTGTTCTCACTCTCTACTAAGTCCTTGGTCCTTTTTGTTGTTTTTCCAGCCCATGACTTGTCTTGAATGCTGATGTGAGATGAATTATTGGGTTATGCTGCAGATGTTAGACTCGCTGCTGTGTCATGTCTACAGATTCACCTTGAAATAGACTTTTTCCTCATTCATTGTCCCCTTCTCATTTTCCATCAGCTGAAAAGAGCCGTAAAACAAAAACAAATCCACCTCACAACTCGACAGAGGACAATATGATTCCTTTCTCACTTTGACCTCTGTCTGTGTGTGTGTGTGTGTGTGTGTGTGTGTGTGGGTGTGGGGGTCAGGCAGGTGTGTATCAAGTGTTTTCTCGAAGTTGCAGGATTAGGTGGACAAGGCTCTCCAGTATTTTACTTATGTAACCAACTTCGTGTTTTTTTTCTCTCTCTCTCACGGGTATTTATTTATTTATTTATTTTCACTTTCCCACATATGTGGCATCATGTTGGAGGACGGAAGGAGCAACCAGGAGGAGGTCGTAAATCTCAGCTCTTATTTGTTTGGGAGACAGGTGGCCGTGCGTTGGCCGTGCAAATCGTATTGACATTGGGGATATATTCATCTTGTTTACCCTTATAGCCGGAGCCCCTGTCCCTTTTATGAAGACTTGCGCCATATGTCACAGGGTGTCGCCCTGGCGTTGTTCACTCATACATCTTAGCATGTGAGATGGTGGAGACCTGTTAGCACAGCACCTCTCTGGCTTGGGACCCAGGGATCCGGCTTCAGTCCTGGCCAAAAAGAGCAGTAGGGAAGGAAACTGCGAGAGTACTTCCAGCCCCTCTCAGAAATGTATTATCTACACTCTGGTGTGTTCAAAAGTGCACCTGGAAAACGGCATTTCTTTTCTTCTCTTTTTTTCGGTTTCCTGCAGGATAGATGCAGCAAAATCTGCCGGGTCATACACAAGTGCGTCCTGACTCACTATATCATGCACTGACTCTTTGGTGGACTGTGGCATGATTTATCATCTCCGTCATTTTCGATGTCTTGCCTCATTTCTCCTCTTCTCCCTAAATTCAGTCACAGCTTCTCCCAGTGGTACTGTTGCCTCAAGTCCTGCCCAATGAGGTTACCTTTTTTTGGCCACTTTTCCTTCCTCTCTGCTGCCCTACCTTCAGCCCTCCATGGTTCTTGCTGGCAGACAGCTGTGGATCATAAAATGGTGGATCAGAGCTTATTTCCTGCCCACCCAAACTGGTGGTGGCTGGGCGCGCAGCTCGGCTGTTGGTTTGATCCCACTTTCTACTAGAAACACTGCTAAATCCCACCGCTGGCCTTCTGTCTTAAGTTGAAAGACAGTCAATAGCCCCGCTCATCCCCACGCCAGGATCAGCAAGGCCTGCATGCTGCAGGGTGAAATTCCTGCAGTAATGAGAAGCAGTCCTCTCTTGTTGATGAATTTCTCCCTGCTACTAACCTGGCAGCGTGAGATAATGTACGATAACCCTGATGGTTGAAATAATAATCCAAATGACCTCCAGTTGCACTTCACTTTGGAATTCGAGGTCATTTGATACTTTTTATATGATAATATATAATTTTTCTTGCATATTATGTTATATATGCCAAAAAACAAATCCTCACATCTAAATATTCTTCAAAACGTGTTACAAACATCGCAAGAGTTTTTTTTTTTTTTTATGAGGGCCTCACATACAGTGCATTTTCACGCGATTCCCATTTACTGTATTTAATCATGTTTGTAGAAGAAGCTTAGCTAGGCCTGTGATGGGGGGAAAACAACGGATGAGCAATTCAAAGCTTGATGCTATTTTTGTTGAAGAGAAATGGCAAACGATTTCCCTCGGTTTGGCTTAGCTATAATTGTGAAAGCAATTTTGGGATGAATCCATTTACCTCTGGTACATTTAACAAGTTTCTAGGGCAGCCATGTGGCATTCACTGAATTTCCCTTACTGTTTATTCTATAATTATTAAGCTATCTGTTTATGTCGAAGATCTTCAAAGATCTGTTTAATCCTCTTCCAACAGAAATAAGCGGTTAGATGTCAACTTTTCCTGTGCGTGTGCGCATGCATTTGATTTTATGGTAGTCAGGGGGTTTTGCATGTCTCTGAGTGGGTTCACCTGCAGGTGGGTGAAGTGTTGGTGCTCCTCTGCTTGCTTCCCCCTCTCTTGGCTGTGACCCAGGCAGACAGTGGTTGTGCCTGGGCCCAGGTTAATGAGTGGATTTGCTGCACTGCAGCGCACTATCCCCCCATGCTGATGTGGAGCAGCTGAGCACCACAGTGGCCCCCACACTGCTGCAGAGCTATAAATCACCCACAGTCAGGCCAGGCCTGAACAGAGCAGCCACCGCTGGGGATGGACAAGCGCACTGAGAGGGAGGCAGGGGGAGAAATGGAAGGAGGGGGTGATGCAGAAGCGTGAGCCCAGTGCCGAGTGCTCACCTAGGTCCACATACGATCCCCTACCATGTTTCCCCCTTGAGGCCACGAGCTCTCGCTCTTCCACCAGTGCCAACGTAACCGCTACGCACAACATCCTCTCAACCTCCAGCCCCTCCCCAACTGCTTCCTCTAATTGCCTTTATTAACGTCTCTATGGGAGCGGCAGCTAGGAGCAATTTGCTCATTATGTACTGTATTAGCACTGGCCCCGGGGCAGACATGGAACACAGTGGGATGCCTGGCTTAGACTCCTGCTCCTCTCTGCATTTACCAGGACCCCGACCGCCACCCTGTAGGTCAACCAGGAAATTGTTGGCCCTGGTACCAGCCAATGTAAAGCACAGCTACTACTGTAAAAGATGAGGCTGATGGCGAAAGGGTCGGAGTGCTATTGTTTGACGTTACACATACAGAGTCTTGAACATCTGCCAACGTGTTTTTTTTTTTTAATGTCTTCCAGAATTCATGACTGTTGGAAATCATCTGGGTTGACTGTATTGATTGGGATGGAATTCAGAATGGATTCAGAATGAGCATTGTAGACTGAAAATGTATGATGAGCCTGTTTTTGTTTGCTTTGGACGAGTTGACAGGTCGGGGGTTGAGCCAGTTGAGCTTCCAGAAAAGTTACTAGCTGGCTAGAGATATGGATCACAGGAAGTTGATGCAGAAGTTCAAATACATTTCTTGGAAATTTCAATTTCACCCCTCCAGATAAATATATCAAAGTTTCTCTTGATCACTACCTTTCAGGTTAATGTTGACTCTTTGCGAGAGCCCGTCCTCCTGAAGAGGCTCTTGGGCAGATGGGGTTGGATGAAGAGTGGATTGTCTCTTGATGGAAGCCTGTTGTCCTTGTTGTTGGGATAAATGTACAGCTGGCACACAATGAGAATTCAAAGTGCAACTCCCCATGCATGTAGCTGCTGGAGAGTAGAAAGACGAGATGGAGCATTTATTATTTTTTTGAGTGAAAAGTGTGATCCATTAGTCCAGGGGTATTCAATTAGGTCCGTAAGATCGTGTGTGTGTGTGGGGGTGGTAGTTGGTAGTCTGTATGCAGTCAACCACTAACTGTCAAATAACTAAATATAGTTTAATTTAATAACCTCTCAACAATATGTATAGGCAGTTTTCAAATTAAACTGGATGAATTCTAAATATTACATACTATATGTATGTAATTATAGTTATCTCATTTCAAGTCAAATAAAGGCTGGATTTAAAAATGAAATACAGAACAGAAAGCATTTCAGAAATATGCGTGCCATCTTAAAATAAATAAGTTAATTTTAAGCCCACCTAGTAGCATTACTCAAACGTAAAACTTATCATAGTAATTATGTTTTCTAACTTGTTTGGTGGTCCGTGTCTTCCATTGACCTCAATCTGCAATGATTTCATTCCTCTTCGATGTTGTGGACATGTGGAGGCGGCTCGTTAAAATTATGCTTGTGGACGGCGTCGAAATCTACCAGTGACTTCTGTTTTGAATTCCCACCCTCACGAGTGCTCCAGATTGGTGTAGAAATGTGTTCTCACCTTGTCTCCATAACAACAGGTTGCTCAGTTTAGCTCACCTGTTGCTCTGATGCCAATGTAACGGTGTAAGAGAATGCCGCATGAGAGCACGGCGTCTGTTTGTCGCGGTGAACGTCTCACCTTCTCCGCTTTGCTGGAAGAAAAAAAAACTCTGGGTTCAACATTTTTTTTTAACATGACGCCACATTTTCACTGCCTTCTGTGTGTATTCTTTTTCTAGCTAAAATATGTGGTGGTGGTTGAATCTTCAGGGCGGATATGCCACATTTTCGGATCTGTGGTGACTAAAAACATAAATAAAACGCACCTTTTTTAATCTGCAGGGCCCCCATAGCAGGAGCCTCCAAGTCCACTACGGGACCCCCAGGAGAGGGCCAAGCTGTTTCCACCACAGCTGCCTCTGACGAAGAAAAGCCAGAGGAGAGGTAAGACAGGGCTTCCTTTTCGGACTATGTGCTCGTTTCCCTCCCAACTGGATTTCATAATTGCAGTTGACTACTTTGTCTCCTGTCTTTCTCTCCGTTTGGTGTCGCAATCTTTTACACTTTGTACACATACTGGCTGATTGTCACACTCTGGGTTTCTTTCTCTCTCACTTGCTCCATTACTCGCTCGCTCGTCTTCTCTTGCACGTTCACCCAACAGAATCACCAACTCCCTCACTCGTCGAACATCTTTCTTGCAGTCTTGCACATCGGTATTTTCTCTTTTTTTTTATTTCTCATATATTCACCAGCCTTTTACTTTGGTTTGAGGGGTCTTCATGCAAAGTGTTGGCTATAGCAGCAACCTTCTCTCCTTTCAGTAAAACCCCAGATACACACAGAGGAGTCTGAGAGAACCGGATGGACTATACAGTATGCCCATTACACTCATCTATTGCTGTGCTTCCTTGAGACCAAATGATGAATTCATTTTCAGTGCTTTCAGATGTTACCGAGAAAAATTGTAAACAGCTCGGCCATTCTGTGGGCAATCCATTAATGTTATTTTTCATAGAAATACAAATCCTCATATTTTTTTTTTTCAAATGCGGTTCCACGAGAGTGCATTTTTTTTTTCTTCTCCAAATCTGGATTCAAAAACTCGGCTGAACATTGTTGTATTGACAACTCTGTGGTCACAAACTTTTTTTTTCAGTTTGTATATCCTCTATTCTCCTTCTCTCATCCTACATTGTTGCTGCTCTGCAGAAAGAATATGAAATATTTATCAGGACATCGTGTGTTGAAGGCACAATTTCTACATGGTAATGTTGCTGGCATTCGAGATAACGGTTTGCAATGGTGGGCAAAACAACCTTTCTGTGGAAACGATTTTTTTTATGTTTTCCAGAACGCAATTGCATAAATACGCCTTTTTTACTAACGTTTTCAGAGCGATGAATATGGTTTCTTTGATGGCGCCCCTTTTTTTACATCAAGCTGATTTACAATGCAGCTTCAACGCTCACAAATGTGAATTTAAAAGCTGAAGCACCGTGGAGGAAATTTTTTATTCCACCTCTGTTTGTGTGCAAACCTACTTTAGAATCCCCTCGCCACTTTTTTTAATTATCTCACCAGAGTTGGTTGTCTGCTGTGCGGACCCGATGTGTGCCTGCCTTTTTTTTGGCTGTACAAAACCTGCTACAAACGGCGCTGCATCTCATTGTGTTTGTGCACGCACACGGGTGCACATGGGTCTGTTCTGACTCGCTCGCTGGTCTGTCTAGAGTGGAGATAGGGCAAAGCAAGAGTGTGTAGTGGCCCGGCTCCTCTCTTAGTACTTTTGCTTATATTCAGGCCTGGCCCATTTCTGCTGTTTCAGGCTAGTGAGTGAATGAACAAGCAGGCCCCGGGCCCAGATTGAACTGTGCGGTAATCCTCCCCAAAGCTCCGCCAGCTCACTGATTGCCTTCATTTTTCAGTGTCACCAGCAGGAAAGCCAAGGCAGTGTACCCATGTGAGGCTGAGCACGACTCTGAGCTCTCCTTCCAGGTCGGCGCAATATTCAACGCCGGTAAGTGTTATCGCCTACACCAGTCGCTCACTTAGAACCAGCCCTGGCATATTGGATTTGGAGGAAAACCGAAACACCCAATCTGATCTTCAATCGAACAGAGAGATGAGACGAGGAGAAGGAGAAGGAGAACGGGGAGGGAGGGCGGGCAGGAGACACAGATTTGCTCCTCAGTGTGTCTGGAAGAAGCTTGACTGAGCTTTAATCACTCTCAGAGGAAATGAGGATTTTGTAGTTCCTTTTTTCTTCTTTTTTTTTGTGCTTTTTTTTTTTGTGAGACACAGACGCTATAGAAATGCTGTAGTCTTCACTGTGAAACATGTGGTGATGTCTTTTGATAAGATCCCACAATGCATTGCCGTTTATTGTCTTTTTCTTTCTGCTTTAAAGCTGCAATCACATCTTTTTTGTGATGTTTTTAAACCTCCACTGTCCTGCCGATATAACCATTCTCCATCAAAGATGTACTGATCCAAACATCAAAATCTGCCACTAATATATATGGATTAGCGGACTGAAACTTCATCTTAATCATATTTCTATCTACTGTACGTACACTATTTCCTGTTTTGATGCCTGCACATGAAAGCCATCAATGTTTCATTGATGGTTGAAAGTCAGGATACAACATTTCATTTATTAGAGAGTGGATTTCCAAATCATTAATACAAACTTGTATTATTTTAATAAATATAAAATGAATGAAGTCACGTTTTTCAAAAACAAAATTAGATTGGGTTCTAAAGGCCATTCTCTTGCTCTGACATTTTTATTTGGAGCTTAACTGTTTTGTATTACTGAATGATGTGCGTTTCTTTTGGATCTCTGCTTAAATATCCAGTTGCAGTAGAGTTTGAGGAGTTTAAGTAGTTTTCTTATTCTTCCTGTCCGTCAACACTTCAAATAAAGTGAATGACGTGTTACATAATAGTTCCACGATGCGGTTGTTCTTGACTTAACATCTACAGTATCTTGAGGACCCTTGACATTTTGCATATTTTGCCACGCTATTCAGTTATTTCTAAATGTATTAATTATATTTTTTGTCTGAGCTATGTGCATAACTAATGTGCAAAAAGGTCAAGAGGTCTGAATATTTGAACAAGCCGCTGTACATACAGTTTGTCTAAAGGAAAAAAATCAACATTTGTCGATGCTTCCTGACCCTTGACTGAAAGGACAACTTTTATTTTCTTAAAGTAGCAGTCTGCACTTATTTGTATTTCTGTTGGTTTGGTTCATTTCACTTTGGGTGTGTCATTAAAAACAGTGTACACATGACAGACTCAGTCATATACTGACCAAACGTAGTTTCTTCAGTGTGAATGTGTACACAAAGTATGGAAACTCAGGTGAGTGTAAAATAAAAGTTCTAATGTTTTTAGTTGTGCTGATTATAAATGGTACAGTGAGATAGTGTGTCCTTCCATCTAAGGATAGGCTTTATTATTTATTGAATAATGAATGAAATATATAAAAAATACATTTGGTGATAAATATCCTAACAAATTGCAGTAAAAATAATTGCATGGCAGTTTGTTATTGTACTCGTGTAGGGGTGGGGGTCTTTGTTTAAACAAGTTGTAACAACTTTAATAATGCAGAAAGAGTTGTTTCCTTGTGGTAGCATTCGTATTGGAGGACCTGTCAGTCAATTTGGAATTGAAAGCCGGTTCAAATCCTGCTTTGAATTTTGGAGGCTGATGAATCCTTTTGATCACACCTCTATAAAAGTCTGGGCTTTTTTAAGTTCCTTGTTCATTTTGTGTTCAATAGACACAGAAGAGCACCGTCGTTAAACACATTTCTTTGTGTCCCGAAGCTGGCTGAGACATGTTATGATAAAAAAAAAAGAAAAAAGTATTGAATAAGTTCATGTCTTGATTTGGCCTTTTAGAAGTTCTCACTGACAATTTACCTATGCAACTGCTGACTTGCAAGTGCACTCAAGATTTTAAATTGGCTCACTTTGTAGGCAAATAAAGAATCCGGGGAGGATTTTTGAGAATGCTTCTCTGACACGTCTGTCATAATGAACGGCTTGCGAGAGCTCCGTTTTGCTGCGGAGGTTAAGCTCGGGGGGACGTTTTTCAGAAAAATAGGACGAAAAAAAAAAAAATGAACTTGAAATGTACAGTGGGCTTTAGCGTCAGCACATAATCACTGTATCCGCTTCAGACCTGCGCTCTGTTCGCTCTGACACGTGCATATGCTGTATACTCACCGGAGGCTCTGTGTCCTCTGCCTGTCCCCCACCCTCACCCTCCCTGTGCTGTTGTCTCCCCTCCCCCGGTGACGCTGTGTCCTCTCCTGCAGTGACCCAGTCGAGAGAGCCGGGCTGGCTGGAGGGCGAGCTGGAGGGAAAGAGGGGCCTCATCCCTGAAAACTATGTGGAGATGCTGTAGCGCCGAATGGGAATATTTATGGACAAGTTATCACCTTCCACCGGGGAGAACTCTGCGGAGATGCATGTGCCTCAACTCTGACATTCACCACAGAGCCTTTGTTATCCAAACCCCTGAATTCTCTCAAGCAAAGTGACATTCTGTTATTACTGGTGGACCATTCTCGATACACAAGTACATGCGTTGTTGGCTGGCAAAGTAGACTTTTGTGATGCATACATGTGCAGGCATGTTTACTTTGAGTGTCCGCATGGATTCCAGCATTTGTAATTTACAAAATGGGTTTGCACTCGTACTATTCTTGCCATCGCCTCTAAACATCCAGGTAACTTTGTAGCAGCGGCTTCGAGGCCTCGTGCTCTCTCTCTCTCTCTCCCTCAGTTATACATGGTATCCATGAGCTCCCAAGTCGAAACGGCGATCCTCAGAAACTGCAAGGAAGAATGTCAGCACTCGAGTCACTGTAATCAGTTTTCATTAAGACGTTTTTTTGCACCGAGTCCAGCAGCGTTCGACCCTCTTGACAATGATGCACAGTTTTGTTTTCAGCTTTTAAAAGATTAGAGATACTTTACTTACCGTGCCTTAGACATCAGAACACCCAGTGTAAATGTATGTACGGGTATGTATGTATGTATGTAAATGAGTTGTGGTGTTACTGCTTTCACTTTTAAAATGTTTTTATTTTTTCTGTCATTTAAGAAATATTTGGATATTTGAAAAATGAGGCACGTCGCTATTGTAATTTTATTTTTATTTAATTGGCACATTGATTGCATGACTTTTGAATTTTAAATTCACTCTGTACTGTCTTGTTCTTGGTGCACTCCTATACAGAAACACAATGAAAGGCCTATTTGATGACTGATGAGCCTCTTGAGTGAAACACTAGCATCAGACGGGGTCCGCAGAGGAACATTTAAATAGGTAGTAATGAGTGGAACCAAATTGGGGAGGTTTTTCGTGTCAAATTATCAGTTGTTTTTGTTTTCAAAGCGTTTTTTTAACGTTGCTTGGTTTCCTCTGAGCCTCTGAGACACTCCCACAAACCTGAAATTTTAGCATTATTTTATCTTCAACCTCAGGAGAGTAAGTGATTAGAAATCCAAGTTTTATTATCAATAGGACCACAAAATGCAGTATTTCAAAGTTTTACATCCGTTCAATTTATATAGCCTAAATATTGAGAGCGTTATGAATGCCAAGTATGTTTTACAAGTCTCCTTTACGTGATGGACAGGTTATAATATGGATTGGTTTTAGCATGTATACATGTCTCATTGCAATTCATCCCTCGGCTGTTCAACGGGACGCTTTAATATTTCTGAGAGCTTTGGTTCAGCAGCAGATTTATGACTTTTTCAAAGGGCCTTGACTTCTTTCACTTTTATACCTTTGGGTATCCTCTTGATCAATGTTAAAGAAATAAAGATTTTTTTTTGGGGATCTTTACTGTATTTTGTATTCTTGCCATGAAATAAAGGTGATGAATGTTTAAATTTAACATTTTAAACATTGACGTCTTATCAAATATTTTAATCAACTGATCTCATGTACAGGAGTTTCAGAGTAAGCCAATTAAGGAAAGCACTGCAGTCACGTTTATGGACACCTTTTGGATGACTGAGACTTATCATAACTGTCAACTTTATGTGGGGAAAGTTACCAATGTCAAAACGAGCACTATGTCTAATTTTGTGATGACTCATCTCTTGTGTCAGTGAGAAGGTCCTCAGTTTCCCACAGAGTCTAAGAATACAGCGACGGGTGGAGTGAGGATCCGGTACCGTTACACTGAGCCGTGTCGTGGAGCGTTAGCCTTCCCGTCCATCTGGCCAAAGCCGATGGCAAAGCTACTCAAATAGATAATAATCTTTAATAGAGAAAAAACACACACACACAATGCTCCTCCTCCCTGATCCATTTACCTCTCAGCCTTGCGCATGTTAATTGTTCGACTAGATCAGTGTAATTAATCAACACACCAAATGGCCTTCAGACCCGGTGCTTTGGCCTCCGTTACGTAACACGCATGAGTGTGCTGCTGCACTATTTAGAAGTATAAACACACATGCTTTGTCCACAAATACCAAAGGTTGGAGCTGTGGTTTATGTCCACCAGCACCCTGAAACAGGCGGCATGGTTACATAATGAAATGAGGCAGAGCTAATGAGATGGGCAAAACTATTCTCCCACTATCACCAGCACCATCCACCCCCGGGGCCCTTCATCATCCTCTTCCTGCTGCCAGAATACTGCTGAATCATACAGACATCCACTCTGCCTGCCTCTGACTCTGCTTTGGACTGTCTGTCAGAGTGCGAGCCATGATCCTCTATCTGTCTGTCTTCCTTCGTCCACCATACCTGTCTCTCTCCTCCATGACTTCCTACCCAGTTAGTGCTCCACTTATTTTCTGGCGCTCTCGTTGTACTTTTTTTTTTTTTTTTATGAACCCGGTTAATCAAGGTGCATTTATCTTTCATCCTAAATTTGGGTGAGTGACGCAATGAAAACGGTGATAATCTGGGTAGGTCAGCCTGCCAGCTGCCCGAATATCTCTTGAGACTGAGGTTGTGTTACCTGTGGGGATGTCTGCATCTCCGCATGCATTATGCATCAGCGTCTATCAGTACTCTGTATACATCGGTGTCAGCGTGTCGAATTAGACTCGATGTAGTTGTGTTTGAGCAAAAACCCAGATGGCTGTTTACATTTCTCATTTCCCAGAGTTCTGGCCGTGTGCCAGCTGTTCTCTGGCTCCCATGACGCAGTGTCCTTCAACCGCAAAACACAGTTCAGCGTCGTGACTCAGCTTAGATCAAAGCCCGGCGCACGTTTTAAGTGATGAGCAAATTACACAATTTAGGGATTCAAACGCGTTTGAATTTCCGTGTGGAAGGAACACTAACCTAATCCGTCCCTGTGTCTTCGTGCGGTTTCTTCCGACTTGATGTGTTATTGGGGCTGAAAACTGAGTGGGAATTTGGAGAAAAGTGAATTTCCAACATAAATGTGAAAGTGTGGAGGGGTAAAAAAAAAAAAAGAAGAAAAAAAACTCAGCTCAGAGAGGGCCACAGAAGCCGCCATGTGCGCGGGCGCAGCCGTGAAATCAGCCTGATCCAATAGATTCTGTTTATCTGGCACGACTACAAGTGAAAGCAATTGGAAATCTGGGGGAGATTTGGAGAAAGCTGTGGATTCAGAGAGAGGAAAAAAATGGAGGAAAAAAAAGTAATACTGTCTGCTCTACAGTCTGGCAAAGCAGGCGTGTTTTCAGATCAGCCTTTAACAAGGTTAATGGTGATTTTTCTCCACAGGCACCGTTTTACTGTAAAAGCCTCATCCTCGCTTGCTTTATCTCTGTCATTTTGACTCTCTTTCCGTTCCTCTTTGTTCTCTTCATCTCTTCTCCCCGTGACTGCTGTACCTGCTGCTGCTTCACATCGTTTCTGTTTTTCCATGCTAACTGTGTTTTTTTGGCTCATTATCCTCCCCAGCCGCCAAATGCAGCTGTTTTGAATTCAACCAGATCAAACAACCTATTTTTTTGAGGGCACATTTCCCTAGCTTCTGTCTCGTGATACAATTTTCATCTCACGCACACACATATAAATACATACATACACAGACAAATTACGCCACATCAAATGATCAATTTAACAGTTTTATTAGAATTTTGCAATAGTTTTGCAAACACAAGTATGGCAATATCTGCATCAAGATATACAGTAGTAACTGGTTTATGGTGAAGGATGTCTACTGTATGTTTGCTGGATAGTTGCTGAGAAATATTGTACAAAGCATCTTGAGTAAAAAGTCATTTTTGGAATTGGGAAAAAAAACAAAACATTTGTATATATTTATATATTAATAAGAAATGCACTGCCATGGCTGTGGAGATATGGCTTAGTCTCTCTACACCCGATTCATTACCGTGAACAGAAAATGGCCATGACGTGACTTCACATACAGCGACGCGATGGTGTACTGTGTGACAGCAGTCAAACACATTCTGAGTCATTCATGCCGAAAAGGAGTCCATTTTATTTTAAGGCGACAGCTTTGAAAATCATGTTGCTATCTTTATAAGAGTAACGTTTTATTTTTATTTTTGCCATGGCCGGTGATTAATGACCAATAACTGTTAATGAATGCATCATTAAGTCAATAAATTAATAGTTTGACATGTTGGGAAACACACTTCTTGCTGAGGATTCGATTAGAATATTGATACATTAGCTCACTATTTTATTTGTACAAAAACAGGAGTCAAAATTACAAGTTGTGGTCTGATGAGGGATTTTGTGCTGGACTATTTCCTGGTAAACCACAGTAACTTCCTGCTTTGACAGTCGAGCACATAAACAAACTGTCATTTTCACGCTTTTTCTTCGAGTTACACAAACAAGATGCTTGTTAATGACTGAGTTTTAAAGGTGCTGGTTGGTGGATTGTTTTAATCCTTGGGTACAGCCAGGTTTGCAGTTTCCCCCTGCTTCCAGTCTTTATGCTAAGCTAAAAGTCTCTTAGCTGAATCCTCGTATGTATCATACTGACATGAGCGTATCAATATTCTTATCTAACTCTCAGCAAGAAAGTTAATAAGTGTATTTCCCAAAATGTTGAACGTTTCCTTTAAAGAAAAGAAAATAGCCAACCTTCAAAGCCAAATATTTGGAGTGCAGAAGGGTCATACGGGGGCTTGAGAAAATGATTATTTTAAATTACCATTCTTTGGGAAATATTATTTTTCTTTTATGATTTAAACCTTTTTTGGCAGTAAGTGCAATATAATTGCAGTTAATAACTGGTCAAATTTGAATCTGCAAATTTCAGGTCTCCAGCCTCTACATCCATCATTTCACGTTGTTTTGTGTGTGCATTAAGTTTCTATATTAAATCTGATAAGTCAAGAACTTGCTTTCACGTATGCCAGTTTCAATAGTCTGTGATTTCTTGATTTTATTGTGATGCTCATCGACAATACCGCCACGGGTTAGGAAATCATTTCAACAGCAACAACTCAAGGATCCATCACTTGATACATCTTGTTACAAAATAAGAAATACTTTTTGATTATTATTATCTTTTGTTTGAGCCACTTAAACAAAGATGCAAAAAGTAAAAATAAAGTAAAGATGCAAAATCAAATAACTTGACTTAATAAGAAGATAATACATGTACTCTCTCTAACATTCAGGTAGTAAGTTCCATAAGTCTCTCACAATGTATGATACATTCATTTCTCTATTTGGCCCTTTCTGGCGCCAACTCAACTGTAAATTCTTCTCTGTGATCCAACACACAGAACATGGCGAGTGGGAAACACACATTTTTCCAATATTCCAACAAGATGATTAAAGTAGAAATGTTTTATACTATACTCAACATAAGGACTTGCTGTATTATTTACAATATATACTGTAAAATTGTAAATCAGGTGAGATAAAAAGGCACAAGTTTCCCTTTTTTAAATACAATGTAAACATCTCATCAAAAAGCATGCATTAACATTTCATTTTACAAAAAGGATATCATTTTTAGACAAAGTACTTAAATATTGTTTTCCAGCAAAATATAATTCTCTCAAAAATACTTTCCCATTCATCCTATGAACCATTTTTTTTTATTCTTCAAAAAGGACAAAAAAGGGCCAAAATAAAAAAAAGAAATACGGTGAGAGAATAGCTTAAGGGTCCTTCACAAGCTGAACCAATAATGCACAACAAATACAGTTTGTAAAATGAGGCCTTTCTGACAAGGGACTGTACAAAACTTATTGGGCAGGAGACGTGGACTGAATCTTATATTTATATCTTATGGAAATCAAAATTTGGCAAAACAATAAAATAGTGAAAATACAGCCTGTCTCTATTAATATAAGAGCTGCTCAACAGTTGGGTTTGTAAAAGCCAACGAATAAATCATCTGATTAAAAAAAAAAAAAAAAAAGAGAAGCAACTTGGGATGAATGAAACGCTTATATAATTATGGGATAATTGAAACACCCTCCTCTATATAAACTACCCTCCCTTGAGCCAAAACTTCAAATACAGAACCCTTTTCTGAACCCCCGAATAACTTTTGTACAGTCCCCAACGACATTTGCGATCATGCCACCGCCATCTTTTTGTCCACCAATCTTCACACAATTACCGCCACAGAAGAGACCTCATATATAGTGCAGCGCGGCGTCATCGTCACGAGAGCCGAGGCCACGAATACATTACACAAGCACCCAGCTGTGCTAATGATGTCATGTTGTCTAACTTTAGGCTGGGTGACCATGCAGAAAGTCTTTTCCCGCATCATCATAGTTGCTTATCAAAACAGACAATTCCTGCTAGCTGCACTAATGCCTCATTTCACATTGTGTCTCCTCTGTGCAAATTGAAATGTAGAAATAGGATATGGCTAATCCTATAACATAAATGCATAATACCCACACTGAAAGAGCAGATCAACTATGCACACATGCTTGCCAGAAAAAAAAAGAAAAAATAACACACACACACACACACACACACACACACACACACACAAACTTAAGCCATTCTCGCGCCATACACAAATGTAAATACACACTCACGGGGCACCAAAAAATAAAAAGACAAATAATCACACGCCCCCACTGTTTTTCTTCCCCAGCGGCTCTATCGCTTTTCAGTAGCATCGTAGTAGTGCTCCTTCCACAACCACCCAGAAACCAGTGGGGTGTGAGACAAGTTAATGGTCCAGATGACTGGGCATGCCATACCTAAAATAGCAGTAGCTTGGCCCAAAGATAAGAGTAAGGAATTAAACTAAATTAGGAAAGGTGATCATAGCAACAGTTCTTCATTGAGCATTCATCACGACGTACCTCAAAACATTTTCTGTACAACCGCTGAATAGAATGTGTTAAAGAAGTTGTTAATACCTGTACACATTTGCCTGGTTTTTGATACATTAGCGGTTTGCTGTAAGCACTGCAGAGTAATGCTCCATTTTGGAATATATCAACTTTACAGAGTATGTGTGTTTTTAAACCGCGTGTCCGCACAGTGTATCGCATGGACTGTCAACACCTTACTGTACATGTTATGCTTTGCCTGGCTTTGTAGAAATGAAGCACCTTAATGTAAAATGACTGGCTTGTCAAAAACTAAACCTTTGCAACACACTTTTATAAAATGCTTCTTATTATTTCTGGGAAGAGTAGATAAGTGTTGGTTCACAAAGGGCTGGTTTTGCTTCATTGTGAGTAAAAACAGACATTTGGACAGCTGCTCTGGAGATAACACAAAACACAATTACTATGGATGCACCTCAGTCAAATCCATTACCAGCGGACTCCACTGCAATCGTTTCAGTAAATGCATGATGTTTTTCCATCCTGCAGCACTCCTCACCACTTTTGCACAAAGGTAAAATCGTTCATCAATATTGTCTTAATTCTACACCACAATGCCTAAAAATAGTGACTTTATGACATGGGAACTTCACGTGCAACCTTTCTTTACACAAGAGAGACATTTCTTTAATTTTAAAACAGCTTTAGCTTTGGACTTTTGCATATTAGTTTTGATTGTTTTACTACATATTTCAATTTAAAAAAACAACTCAGTATGTGAATGTTAATGATGGCTGTTATGAGACCGATTGAGATTGAAACTTGGACTTTGTTAGATTTAAGTTAATTATTCAGTTTAAGATGACGCTTGTATAGCCCTTGAATAATATTCAAATAGACCTTTCGCCTTACCGTCTAGAATGTCTGTCTCCTCATAATCCCCCTGTTGTCTTGCAGTATGCTGCTACACTGCAAAGCGAAATCTAAGTATTGGCATATTTTCTTTTTGTCGTGCTATTATTTGTGAAAGACTGCATAAGCCACAATGTAATATTTGCAAAAACGTTCTCTCTAGATTTGTACGGGATTCAGATTTTAGTGCATGTGGAGTGCATCTGTGAGTTTTGTGTGAAGGCATGTTGACCGCATGTGTATCAACTTCCCCCTGTGTGTGTGTGTGTGTGTGTGTGTGTGTGTGTGTGTGTGTGTGTGTGTGTGTGTGTGTGTGTGTGTGTGTGTGTCTGCACGCAGTGAATGTATATAGCGCATCCTAAGAAATGTATGGCTTTATCTCCATAGAAAATACTGTCTTTGGGGAAAGGGTGGACAAAGGAACACGGGGTGGGAACTTCGGGATGCTTTGTCACATTTGTCTCAAGTCCTTCTCGGCGTGGCGTGCTCGGCTCCGCGTACTATTCACAGCTCTGACCTGCTCGTGGTGACCGCAGGGTCAAATCAGTTCTCCCCGTTTCAATTTTGTCACCACGTCGCGTAACTTTCCCATCCAAGACGAGGACGACGCCGGCAACACTGGGCGACCGGGTGCGGGCCAACTGGTCTGGCCTTTTCTCGCACTTTTTCTCTTTTTGAACTTCTTCCCCATTTCTTCCAGGTCTTGATGCGGCTTCTCACCCGACTGTTTAAGGGAGTCACTTCTTGTGGAAGTAGATTGTGTGAGTGAGGCCGGACTCCACCTTTGGTATCTGGTCACTGATGATCTCCACCAACATTTCGGGGAACTCCACTTTCAGGGCCTGGGACTCACGAAAGGTGTAGAAACAGAAGTCCAACAGGTTCCCCACCAGCTGGACAACACAGACAGACAGACAGACAGGTTGATGGGAAACATGATTTAGATGTGGCTTTTCATGGCTGACAAAAAAAATAGGATATAATCATATGTTAACATTATTCAAAAAAATTGCTAATTTAAAATGTTATGAGTGTGTAGGGGCACTGACCCCTTTACAATTCTTCCTAGCTCACCACTGGAGGGCACCACTGATTATTTTTTCTGGACAACCCTCCTTTTAAAGAAGCGTCATCCTTCCAGCACTAACCCCATTCACTCATTTGGGTCATTGAATTCCTGTCATTTATCTCTGTGACCTCCCACTTGCTGACTCCCACTTCTTGCGGCTTTGTCTACACTGTCGTTATGCCACACACCATACCGGTTGACCACTGTGTACTCTGCTCCAATAAGCTGCGAGCTTGCATTGATCCCCTTCTGTTACATTCACCAGTACGGGGCCGGTCACTACCTCTTCCAAAATAACCTCCCCCGCAGGACGCGATTGGGATGCAATAATCTTTATTCCAAGCCACATCACCATCGAACCGCTAAGTTCCCCGAATCCACTGTGCTGTCATTGTATTCAAAGCAGTGCCGCTGGACACCTCGCTCTGTGTGTGTGTGTGAAGGCATGGCATACCGAGAGGCTGCCAAGGGAAGCCTGTGCTGTACTGTAGGCCATTGGCATGGGAGGCAGACAGGGCAAGGGTACTTACATCATGCATGGCGTCCAGTAGCTTGGTGAGCTGGAAGAAGCGCTGCCAGGTTTGGCCAGAGTTGTTGGTTGCTTTCCCCACTGAGCGCCGGAGCTCCTTAATGTAATTAACCCTCATCTCCTCGAACGCCGCCTGGTTCTTCAGACCCTCTTTGGGAACTGGGAGACAAAACAAATCCTCTCGTCATCAACTGGATTTGATGATCATTCATGACCCAATATTGGCAAGAAAAACAACAACTGATATGAGATACTGGGCAGGTTGATTCCAAATGATTTAAACGTGTTAGTCATTTGTCATGATTGATGTGAATGTGTCTTACATAATCATCATATTTAATAAAAGAGTTAGTGTTCTGCAGCCAACAAGCCATTATCAGCCCTCAAAGTTTATTTGTATGTTTTAAAAAAAGCAACAACAAAAAAACATACATAATAGAAGAATATAAAAATTAGGCTACTAAATGCTCACTGTGATGGTTTAGGTTTCTTACGTTCCAAGTCTTTCTGATTTGATTTTCCTATCATACGGAAAAGAGTGCCAATAGCTGCCTGCAATGTAGGGCATACATCCAAAAATGTAAGGTGAAAAAAATTCCCATCTGCAGTTAATGGGCCAAGCCAAGCAAAACCACCGGTATGTGCCTTTAATGTGGAAATGTGGAACCGTGTAAAGGGTGATTAGAGGTGCTCTGTAAATCACGGTCGGACTCCCACACATTAGCGTTTTTTTTTTTTTGGGACATTTTTCCTGTGTTGACAATCTAAGCCTATTTAGTAACTCATTAAAACAACTTTCACCATTTCAAGAGCTAATTAGTTCATGTGTAGCTACTGATTCATGAACGACAACCGATATACTGGAAGGCATTGATTAAAAGTTATCTCAGTGACGGCGACATAAAGGGAACAAGGGTGCGTATGTGTGTTAAAGAGCTTAATCATTTGTCAACTAAACCTCATTTATCAAGAAGTTTGATCAATGACCAGAGCTCTTAAATTACTCCAACCTTCAGTCACACCATAATGATTTGGATGGTGCATTTAAAGTAACAAAAAAAAGGCCATGTAATGAGAGAGATTTAGACAGACGTGAAGAATGAGATACGGTAACTGCACCACGAGGATGCATCGAAATGTCTGCAATATTTTTCTCTCTGCCTGTGCAGGAGAACAAAGTCACAGATGTGGACGTCTGCCAAAGCTCCTCAATGACATTCAGCTGCTGGCGACCAGATTAAAAGACACCTCGCCTCACCAAGAGCACACCTCAAATCAGTCTGAGGAAACGCCCTCAGTTGTCCTTCAGCCAAGACTTAGATGGGATGATAAACTTCTCCTAAGACGACCCACAACATGACTTTGTCGACAGTCAGAGAAGTTTCAATACCCATCTCGACACACCCATCATTGTTATTAAATTCCCTTAAATGTTCCTACTATGACAAGTCAAACTGTCTGCCTTGAAAAAAGGTCGGCTGTCGTCACCACAGCAGTGATCAGGCCTCTGGGACTTCACGGCAGGCTGAACGTGTCGAGAAGACACGGCGGTGTTAACGTCTCGTACATTTTCATCGTGTTTTTGAAACCTTACAAAAAGTATCTTTTACAGCAGAATGTGAAATTGTTGGCCCTAGCGGCTGTAGCTCAGGGGGATGAGTGGTCGTCCCGCAACCACAAGGTAGCAGGTTCGATCCCCAGTCCCCCCCATAGCTCACATGTCAAAGTGTCCCTGAGCAAGACACTGAACCCTAAATTGCTCCCCGGGCGCCTCTCAGGGCTGCCCACTGCTCCTTAAGATACCAAGGATGGGTTAAATGCAGAGAACACATTTCATGTATGTATGTACTATGACAAATAAAAAGGATTTCTGATTTTTCTAAATGACCCCCCCCTTTTAAAAACTAAATCATGTGCTTTCTTCGGTACGTTTGAGTACAGTCATTAGCAACACTGGCAACAAGCCGTAACTGGCAGAACCTGTTTTGCGTTCTGCAGAATCAATAGCCCGAAGCAGAAACCTGCTTGTCATGTCAGCTTCCTGAGAACGGATCATTGTAGGTCAATAAATCTGAGAAGGTGTGTTTGTCTGACTTCCTCCCGTCCTCTCTTTCTATGTCTTTCTCTTCACCGTGCTTCGATGTAGAGCTGGGAGAAAATTCAATATGATAATATTGTCTCTCAATAGACATTACAAATCAAAATATCATCAGACACAACTACATTGTCTACGTTTATAATATTATATTTTAAAATCTGATCATGTTGCACTAAAGTTCTTCTCTTTTTTTTTTTTCAAGTATTAAAAATAAATACATTTAAGAAGATTTTTCGCCATATCCACAATCACCTTCAAGCATGACTTGCATGCAGTTGAGGAAAGCAGATATGAAAACAGATTGGACCCCGGTGCAACGGCTGTGATTTCTGTGCTTCATATCATGGGCTGACATGATGAGAACGTGCTAAAACCCAGGACTGCATTTGAACCTTTTGTTTTCCTCCCACTGACCCACATACGCCCTGATTATAAACCGACCCTGCCATTAAAGGGCCACAAAATAGGTCATTCATACCAACGCGATCGGTGTCAAATGGATGTTCGCTGCAGGTAGAGAGCTTCTTCTTTTTTCTCTCGAGCCGGCCATATTTTAATTTTATGCAGCTGTACCAAAAAGCCCAGAAAAGCTCTTTTACTAATGCACGCAACATAAAGAGGCGAACATAACTCGTGCAGTTTGGAGATGCCATTAGCAATGTCGTTCACGGTCATGCGGCTTCCTGCTCTGGGTTGCTGGTGCATACCAAACTGACAGGGTGGCTCTCGGTTCAGATTTAACGCTGGGAATTCTACAATTAGCGTGCCTACAGTAACTAACAGGAACAATCACCCAGGAGAGTAATGACTGGTAAGATTAAAAATGATTACAGTATTTCAAAACAATCTGGCTGTTGCGTGACTAACTATAAAACGTGTCACACCGCATGCACCCATCACCTCGGTTAACATACTGTACACTCGCCCCACCTGGAATAAAGGCTGTTTGGTAAGAGAATGATTGAGATAATCCGGCAGTACTCTGTCTGTCTAGAGGTGAGGAGCGTAACTGGCTTGAGCAGGCCACTGCTCCTGTTCCAAATCCAAACAGGGTCATGAGACACCACAGGCTCAGTGAAACCTTAGCCAAGGTCAGAGAGGAATAACAGCCCTTCTCTCTTTTCTCTTCATCCCTCTCTCTCCTTCTCTCATTCCCTCTCTCTCTCTTTCTCTCTATTTAATACAACATTTTTTAAACCAGCCCAAAGGCAGGCAGGCACACACACACACACACACACACACTCAATGACTCTGTAGTACTTGCTCAGCTGACAAGTTCTGACAACTCTTCTGTAAACATTGACGCCGCTACTCCTTCCACGAGGTCCTAGCATTACTTTGGAATGACTATAACGAGGAGAGCTTCGGAAAATCCAGACACGGATCACTTTAAGTGCTTTTGCTGGAATCTTTGTCGAGCCTCCATACAAGTGGAGTACAGTTGCTCACAGTTACAGGAATTTCTCTGCTGCACATTAAAACTGCTGACTGATTATTTTCTTCCCATCCCTGGTATTTTCCCCGCTGTATTTTGACTAAATCCAATAACCAGAGCAGGTTGAAATTCCCTGTTTCAATGCTGTATGCCAGTTTCTTTCATCCACACCCTCTCCTTCAAAATTCCTGCCCGGGGTTTGAAGGAAGTAAAGAAAAATAGCAGGTCTTGGAGAGCTGCCTGGCGCTTGACTGGCCTTTATTAAGTACAGCAGGACTCTCTGGAAAATCTCCAGAGGACCAGCGAGAAGAGGAGAGGGAGGCCATGGCAACAGAAGGACCAGCTCTGCCAACTCCCCTTTCCCTTTGTATTCGGTTTCTTTCTCCCTATAGCTATGCACCTGTTTCTTTCTCACTAACACAAGCTCTCCCTGTCAACATTTGTCTGATTTCACTCTTTAAATCTTCCTTTTCCCCCTGGTTTCCCTCTCTGTACTTTCTCTCCCTTCCTCATCTCTTTCAACATCCAATAGCTGAAGTCCAGCTGGAGCTCCCTGCTTCCACATGACTCAACAACACTGAGTTTATGTCTGTGTTCACTCCACCTCTGTACTATGAAGCCAGAGCCACCTTTATACCAGAGGTCAGGGATAGATTGTAATGTATACAACTGGAAGTACTTCACAATTTTATTTTATTTTTTACACTACTCACTACTCACTAATCATCCAAATAATACTTTTATTTACAACATTTAGGCTTAGAAACTGCAACTCTGCATTTAAAGTCTGACCTATTTTTGAAACTGTATTACAAAAATGCAAGTGGGATTTGTTACAAAAATTTCTGGGCTTCACATTTGATATAAAAGGTCATCTGAAAACCATAACATTAAAAAATGAAATAATTACCTTTGAATAAATAGGATTACATTTGTCTCATCAATCAAACATGATTAGTTCAAAGCCACTGACATGTCTGCAGTGTTGTATAAAGTACCCAAAAGCCGTACTTGAGTAAAAGTAAAGATACCTTACTGGAAAATTACTCCAGTAAAAGTAAAAGTCACCTATTAAAATACTACTTGAGTAAAAGTCTTAAAGTATCTGATATTTTCTGTACTTAAGTATCAAAAGTATTTTTCTGATATAAAATGTACTTAAGTATTGAAAGTAAAAGTACAAGTACATGCTTTTAATAAAAAAGCATTGGGTCAGAGTTTTGAGAATTATGAAGTTTATTCTTTTAAGTACTGTGGCCACCGTGACCAAGGACCAGGAGTTGTGATCATCCATATATATTATGTTCAACATAATATATTGTACCTAAGTATACTTTTGCATCTACTATGAACTTATCATCATAATTCTCCAAAAAGCAATATGACACTATGAAGGAGTTGTAACAGTGCAGTATGCTCATTCCGCCCGGAACAGAAAGAATGAATGAAAAAGTTAAATTAAAAAAATCAAGTCCGGAAAAATGTTTTATTGTGCAAAATTACCAGATACATCCGTCTGTGGTAACCTCAGACGGAACCTCTTGACACATGTCAATATGTCACGTTACTCTAAAAATGAAACTTAAATCTGTTTAACTTTGCCGGTGTTCTGGATTAAAACCAAGGCAAAGTATCCTGAGATCGCCAAAGAAAGCATGAAAACCTGCTTCCATTTCCACATCCTGTCTTTGTGAAGCGGGTTATAAGTTAAGCAGTAGACTGGACTAAAGGTTTAGTTAGGAGTAGACTGGACATAACGAACACACGTCAGGTGTCGTTGTCTCCCGTCTCTCCGAGGTCGGACCCGGTCCGTGACAATATTGTCTTCACGTAACCGGTCCGTGACGCATAAAGGTTTGGGAGCGCTGGACTAGAGGATGTAGAGGGAAATGCATAATATTGTGATTCGCAAAACCTGCTTCGTGGAGTCTGTGTTCCACCACAATCCCGGATGTGTTTTTTTTTCTAAAGATAGATTTGATTTTGTAGCGAGTAACAAAGGTTTCAGGGGAAATGTATCGGAGTAAAAGTATCAGTTTTCTTTGCAAAATGTAGTGAAGTAAAAGTAAAAGTAAACCGAAATATAAATAGTAAAGTAGAGTACAGATATCCCCAAAAACTACTTAAGTACAGTAACGAAGTATTTCTACTTCGTTACTATACACCACTGCATGTCTGTGACATTGTCTGAGCTATTTTGACCTTTTAATTGATTGTAATGCCAATGGAACTATAAACTCCTTCTATGGTTGCACTCATTATAACTCATTTTGGATTACGGTGTAACCTAATTGAAGAACTTATAATGCTAGGATGAAGTTTAGTTTCACATGGCTGAGTCCAGAATTCACGTAGCACTTTTAGAGGCCTCGGTAACTAAAAATTTAATTTTTTTTGCCAATAAATATTTCTTCTGATTGGTGCTGAAGTTGAAAGAGTTTGAAGTCTGGCTAGCATGCACAGACTCTTCAAATAGCTTATATATAATATTGAACATCTATTGACACAAAGACACTCACAGATAAAGGCCTTTCATTAAGCATATGTATAAGTACAAAACAGAAGCAGGTCTCGCATGTAGTTTTTTTTTATAGCTGCGAGTGGGTGTGGGCGGTGAAGTTATGACACAGCTGCCGTCACGGAACCTTTAACTGTTACTATTGAACTGAAGGCAGCAGCTCACAGGGTGTTGAGGTGGTGGAAAAAAAACAGTGCTTTTAGTTTCCAACTGAGCTTTGGGGTCCAACACATCCTCTCTGTGAAGCTGCAGTGCCTGTGGGTGCCGTTTGGCAACACGGTTAACCCTCTTTAGTGAGTGATAGACATTCTCTTTATCCATGGCCAATTAAAACAATATAAAACAGAGTAGCTTTCGCTCAGAGAATGTAAACAAAATAAAAAGACACTGCCCCCCTTTCTCTGTTTGCATATAACGTGTTTTGCTACACAAACAGGTGCATGCAGTATCAAGTCTATTTCCACGCTTCTTATGCAGGTTAGCGGATTACCAGCAATGATAATCTAGCAGACTTTAAAAAGACAAAATTGTGCCAGGAATGTATACGAACATTGCCAAAGCAGTCTCAAGGTGTGCGGTGGATGAGGCAGGACACAAGAAACCGTATCAATACGCTTCCTGTGGTTCCTGAGGAACGTGGGAGACGTTGAGTGGCTCAGACCGTTACAGGCGTCGCACCTTTCCCTGTATGTGGCGTAAAGGCAGAGAAAAACACCTCTCCTGCTCACAATAAATGACAGATTATCAGAGGCCTTAAAACATCTGGGGATTCTGGTGAATCCTGCCTGCACCGCCATCGTGGTTGAGTCACGGTACACGGAGTATCACCTATTCACGGGACACGTTCTCACAAGAAGGAGTTTGTACTTTCAAAGAGGACGACAATGTCTTTGGGTTGACTTTGAATGCAGCATCAGAAGAAAGGAGCATCCTCCTCTCTACGTGGAGAAGCTATACTTAAAGATAACGATGTCTGCATGGTTACTTTAACTGGGATACTCCATTTCAATAATTGCCGTGACATGTGGTAGTTGTTGTCACGCACAAAGGTCTAAAGTGGAATTAAAGAGCAGTCTCTATTAGTAGTATCGAGGCTGCACACCTAATTGCCAGGAAATTCAAGTGTATTACATCTACAGCATTCTTGTTATGTTTGTTAGTCAGTTGGAGTTATGGATAGCCTGAAATCTAAATTAATTCTCGCTCGGAATGATGACAACATAATGTTTTTTTTTTTTTTTATATATATATAAAATGATTTCCAAATGACATTTCATTACGCAATAAGTAATTTGTGCTTGCGGGAAAGAAAAAATAAATAATATATAATGAATAAATAAGTGCTGTTGCAGGGCCTGTAGCTTACTGCCTACCTGTGCTGAGAAGCAGAAGGACTTTCATGGAGAGGTATTCATCATAGCTCAGCTGCAGTCGTAGAAACTCCTGGCTCACCTGCCTCATGCCCAGACACAGGTCGTACATGGCCGACTGCTGCATGCGGTCCCTGGAGAAAGAGAGGGAGGAGGGAGGGGAATGGAACAACACAAACTATTTTAGCTTCACAATAAGTAGCATTTCTTTCAGGACAATCCACCCTCAGTCAGATTTTATGTCATCATTTTATGTAACTTACTTGAGCCCAGTGAAACTATATTTCCACACAGTGCAGAGGAGGATCCTGCTAGTCTGGGCTAAGAGCAGAATACCAAATCCACCCGGATTGCAGAGCTCTGCATACAGTATCACAGCACAGCTGCACCACTTTCCTAAGGCTGAGGCGGCCTACGAAAGACCCCATATCTAAACCCCATCCACCAAAGAAACATACTTCAGGAGGATGTGTATGATTCAGCACCTTCATGTTGAAAGAAATGACACGCACATGAACATATGTTAACTACACAGAGATGTACATGATTACTCAACAAGTTTACGTGCATTGATGTGTTGAAAAGACATCCATTGCGCATGCTTGTCGTGCATGACACGTTCTCACTACGCCTCTCTCTCGCACACATTTTATCAGCAAAGTAATCTCGGTTACGTCACAGACTTCACAAAAACAGGAAAGAAACATTATTGGGGATAAAGCACGAGCCAATCAGATATGTGCTCTGCAGATGCCACAGATTCAGGGGAATCTCTGGCTTTAGATGCCACTTCTCCTCGCTATAAATCACCATCACATTGGGGCGGCAGTAATTAAACGCAAGTGGTGTGGCTCGACTTGAAAGAGGTTGACATTTTTCCCACAGTACACCGAAATCACCGCATCATTACATAGGCAGTGAGGGTGGAGACTTCGCTCTGATAACAACTAGACTAAACATTCTTTGGAGGGGACCAGAAGCAGCCAATTGGAAAGGTGTGCTTAATATTCAAAGTGAAGCACAAGACAGATTTTACAGTATTTACTGTACGGCTGCGTCTGTCGGCCCGACTAAATAACTGATAAACTGTGACAACGTCTGGGTGAGGAGCAGAGCCGTTTCCCTGCTGAGCAGCACTGTGGATGTGAGCAGTTTTGCAAAGTGCAGCATAACATCATTTGATACAACTTTGGGCTGGAGTTTCTAAAGTCCCCACACGTCTCTCTCTCTCTCTCTCTCTCTCTCTCTCTCTCTCGCACTCTCTCTCTCTCGCACTCTCTCTCTCTTCCTGAAATCAATTTTGCTGAATCACTGCCCAAAATGAGCTGCTGGTTTTGGGGAGGGAAGAAAAAAAACTGGCGGAAATCTCTCCTTCCCACCTTCTCCCTCTGTTTGTATCTCTCTGTCTGGCTCTCACTCTGTTTTTCTCTCTCAAACTCACTCTCTTTCTCTGTTTCTATGCTAAAAGATTCAGAAAGTAGCACAGAACCGAGGAGGAAGGAAAGTTTCACCTTTGGTTGGAAGAAGCCAGAAACATTTAGTTTATTCAGAAAAGTATGTACAAATCAAACACTTAAAAGTCTGAAACTGAGATCACCATGACTCATACCCGCCACACCTTTACAGTCAAATAGTGTGGCAACATACTGTAATTGTATTGTTCATTTTTATTTTCTCTTTATTAGGGGAGTTTTTCCTGATCCGATGTGAGGTCCCGGGACAGGGATGTTATGTGTACAGATTGTAAAGCCCTCCGAGGCAAACTTGTATTTGTGATGTTGGGCTATATCAAATAAACTGAATTGAATTAAAGAAAAAGGTGAGGCACATCAAAAATGATACCTTAGCCTTCAGCTGTCTGAATGGGTGGGCCCGTGAGTGTGTTTGATTGACAGCTGAGCTGGTAGGGGAACACTGACACAAAATAAATCATCTTGCACCGGTGACTGCAGTTCTCAAGCCAAGGACAGTGTTTTGTTAGCAGTGGTATTGACGAATGAGGACGAGACTGAATGTGAGCTGACTGACACTTACACTTGCTGGTGAAATGTTAGCTGTTCAACGTGCTAATTATCTGCAAACAGACGCCACACGTGTATTTTTCACTGGTGGATGCTGATGTTGACGTGTTACCAATGATAGAGAAGTTGCAAACTGATGTCTGTGATTGTAAGTGTTTAACATATATATATTCAAATGAAAGGATTTGACTCGCCACTGCTCTCTACACATAAAACCAACAGTGTTCTGACTAGAAAAAAGGCCCAAACAAAGGATGCAGTCTCTTATCTTTTCTGTATTGTCTCTGTGTGCAGTAGAACTATATGTTGCATTTACTTTCTGCCGTTACCCAAATCGCACATTTACTCAATCACGAGTGGGGGGCCTAGAAGTTTTAAGAAAATAGCTTGGTTTATCGGTTTGCACATCAAAGAGCAAACGAGGGCTTGCTTTGTCTTGAGTGTAAAATGCACATCTGTCTTTGCAGTATTTACGCTCAATCAGTGACAAATTCCACTCTCAGAGCTGAGTGAGCGGACAGTCTATTCAATAAATGCCTTCATGCCCTGTGTCAATAAGCACTAAGTAGCTATGGAAACAAGTGTACGCTCTCCAACCCCCTAAAGGCTCAGAGGACTCGGTTTTGTGTGCATTTTTGACAGCATTATCAACAACGGATGGACTTCTTAATGTTGACAACATGCAAGCAACACACCTCAGCCTGATAACCGGCCCGAAAAGACACAGTGCAGAAAGCAGTGACATCCAGACCACTCTACATCTCATCTCCTCTGTCAGGTTGAGTACCGGGCCCATCCGTCAAAAAGGGACAGGCATGCTGTAAAAGCATCACATGCAGCAATGGCAGCATACAGAGTCAAAATACATCTTAACTTCTCTGCAAAGCATACATATTAATCTGTCAGATAAATGCATGTGTATTTCACATATTTCTATCTGTTAGAACTTATTCCAAACTGAACTTGCCAAATGACACAAACTATAAAGTCTCTGCCAGAAAATTGGATTTTCTCCAAAAGCTGTTGTCATCGCACAGAAGCCAACACATCATTCTCAAAGAACTGTGATCCAGTTGGCACTAAATTGATTAGAGGATCAGATGATCTCTGGTGTGGCGTTCTCACGCTTTACCAACTGTACTAAGCTCACAGTGATACAACACAGCCTCACAGAGTCTGAAGCCGTGTTGCACAATGGCATTTGAGCTGCTGTTTATTTATTTGTTTATTTGGGAGAAACTGACCCACTGACATTGACGTACACAAGCTATTAGTCGGAGCTTTTAAACCTGGCCCTAACTGAAGCCGCTCCTCTACAGCGGGCTGCCTATTCTCCTTTTTGATTAATTCTACAACATTCAATTCATCAGCGGCCATGCGCCACAGCTCCAACAAGAAAGGGCCCACACACACTTCTTCTCCACTTGCTCTCCTGTTCCGACATATTAACACAGATCAAGTGGGCCATTGACTGCACTTGCTACGCTTTGATCGCCCCGTGCCTATACTGCATTCAAAGAACTATCCAAATGTACATACAGTATTTCTCTGGGAAGTGCCAGAAATCAGGTGCAAGATAGGACCTTGTTTTCATTACACCATGACTTCCTAACAACAACGTCATTACCACCAAAACTCCTTTTGTCCCTTTGAATAGTTTTCAGGTATGCAAATGGTAAGCTCAAAATAACACGGAAGGAAAACACACTCCTTACTCTCCAAATTCCACTTGCAAAATTGATGTTTATGCATAAATTTGCATCTGGTGAGCAGCTAAAAAAAGGCAGACTACTAAACACTAAGAGAAAGCCCAACTGTTCAACCAATTACCGTATCTGCTAATTAGCCACCCTGAAAAACAAATGATTCTTTCTCACATCTGTATGTTTGTGTGTTGGGGATCCCGCAGGACATCAGACAACATCAAATGTATTTTATATTATATATATATATATATATATATATATATATATATTCTATTCACAGAAATGCTAAATAGTGTCCCTTAGTAACCCCCTTCTCTTTGTTACATTCTGAAAATAACATCAAATGTGTGTGACATAAAATATTTAACATTTGGACAACTGCCAAATGTCAGCACTGGTACACTTTAATAGCATCACGATGTGTGTGGGACACAGCAGATATGGAAGCTTGGACCTACTCGTTAAAGACGAGGTCGGGGGCAAAGTAGAGCATCTGTCCATTGGTGTGTTTGTAGGAGCGCCAGCTGAGGCAAAAGGAGGACAGACACATCCATGAGTACTGGATCAGGGTGATTTGGTCCTCAATGGGCAGGCCCCGGAAACCTAACACACACAAAAGCAGACATGGACGAAGCTGGTGAGAAGAAAGCAAACTGACAATATTCACACGTTGATTCAAAGCATTTGGACTTAATTAAGCACTGACTTAAAATACATTTATTAAGCTGCATGTGTGTACCTTCGTGTATGCTCACGTGCACTACGTAGCGGTTATCTTTGCTACGGTGAGCTTTTTCCGAAACGATAAGCACGGAGAAGTGTTCACCCATTCTTGTTTTATGCTAATCCCACAAGGCCTGCAGTTATTGGCGCGTTGTCTATGGAGCTCCAAAAATAGAGTCAGATAGAAAACTTGCCAAACTCTCAATCAAACTCTGGCAAGGAACTCCTCCTCATGCAAAACGTAGGCAAACTGAGGACACACAAGTCACTTCAAGGCTTAGGGACTATTTTAGTCAATATGCATGTAAATCTGCAACATACAATGATTCGAAAAATATATATTTCTAGAAAAGGGATGTTAAATGCCCGGCTTGACAATGTGTATTCGTTAAAGGTTGGTTGATTTTTATTTTCCAGGCAATTTGACAAGGTTCCTATCAGAAAAAGATGTGCTAGCAACGTTGCTCCCATTGACAAACAAGTCTGAATTCCCTGCAAATATCCGGGTCGTACTGACAGTATTGTTCCATGTTGCACTGTGTGTTGGACCTCCTTATCCAAATGTTAGCTGAATGCAGGCGGTGGCATATCTGAAAGTCGAAGGTACTCATTTTGACCCTTGTGTCTGGCTCCCCTTCTATTTATACGCCCGGATATGGCAAGCAGACACCGTGGAGGTATCAAATATTTGCAATACAGCAAATTAAAAAGCCTCAAAGAGCTACCTGTGAGGCATCTTTCAATGTCTCCCACTGACTGGCATTTTAGGGGGATCTTGTTGTGTTTTTTATTTTATTCTAGTGCTGTAGTTGATAGGTAAAAATGAATGTGAGAGAGAGAGAGAGAGAGAGAGAGAGAGAGAGAGAGAGAGAGAGAGAGAGAGAGAGAGAGAGACAGAGACATCAGTTATTCTGTTCAACATAACATCTGATAACGATAATGTAAATGAGTTATGTTTGGAAATCTTAATCTTGATTTGTTTTAATGGTTAAATTGGATTCCCTTCCTAATCTCGTTGAAGCTTTACAGGATCATTTCCTGACCTAATATTCAAAATGAAAATTCGGTGTCATGACAAAACTAAGAGTGTTGCATTCTCAAAATGTAGAGATCAAAAGATACGGGCATGTTATCTTCATAAAACCCTGGTCCACAATAACAGTATAGGCTGCCCTGATTCATCAGACTGAGGCTTTTATCACTTTCCATTTTCTTTGACAACATTTTAATTGTTTGTTAATAATAAAGCCATTATTCATTAATATTTCAAATGTAAAAATTTATGAAATGCACCTGGTAAAATACATTGTATTGTGCTAAAAATATAAAATGTATTCCATTTCCAAGCTATTATAATCTAATGAATTTAAATCTTGTAAACAAAACATAACTTTCTTATAATGTAATTCACACAGCTTATTTCCTTTACACATATCTGTCTAATTATGGCGTAAAAAAACTCCCATACTGCATTTGGGCCCAACGCTCAGCTGGTCACTAACCTGGAAGTACTTTGGCCCACTTCACCATGCGGACCATCTGCTTTCCGGCCAGGCGGTTGAGACTGGACAGCAGGTGGTCGGTGGTGTCGGGCTGCGTGTTGTCATAGCCAGAGTACACTTCTTCAGGCTCAATCAGCTCCAACACACTACAGATGGAGGGCGGCAGAAAAGGTGTGACATGGGGCACCAGGGCATTGGCAGCGCTGGCGGTGAGCTCCTTCTCTGACGACAGGTAACCGCCTCCAGCGCCACCTGTGGCCGTCTGGACATCCTTAGAGCCCTGCAGGTCCTCGCTGACACCCTTCAGCTTCCCTAACTTCTTGGACTTCCGTGCTGTGGGGAACACAACAGCCTTCATTAACACGTTGGTGGCATTTCTTACATTCACAATCTGAAGTTATAATTACCATGTGACATATGCTGTGCAGGTATAATTAAAAGAACAAATATAGGTATAATATGTGGTATGTGTGTCTGCTGTGTGCGTTAACAATATAATGTGATGAAGTGTTTCATTTTA
The DNA here is from genome assembly GCA_038501785.1 of Myoxocephalus aenaeus. Taxonomy (NCBI): domain Eukaryota; kingdom Metazoa; phylum Chordata; class Actinopteri; order Perciformes; family Cottidae; genus Myoxocephalus; species Myoxocephalus aenaeus. Next base: position 6,033,863 of record JBAMJR010000089.1, read on the forward strand.
AATCAATGGGATTTTTGTTCTTCTCATGTCAATGTTAAAAGGTCTGCTGGAATGGATTCTAAATGGTGTGATATAATAAAGTCCAGTAAAACCGAAGGCACATTATACTGTAGCACAATAACCATGTTTCATTTCCTGTGTATTGATTATTCATACACAGGTAGACGGGGATCTGTTAGGATTGTGAACAAGCAAAGAACACATAAAAGACAATTAAAGACAATTAATTAAACACACACACACACACACACACAGTATTTGTAATGTATATTTAACCTTCCCTGTGCAACAAGGTCATCTTTAAAAAAAAGTTAGATTATTTAAATTATCTCTCAGTTCTTTAACATTAAATGTGCGCTACTGTTCGTTGCTGCCGGTATTCCCCAAATCCGTTTGTTGGATGTTTATTCAATGTTGGTCCACAAGTTATCGACCTCAGTGGTTGGAAGGAGTATTCAGATATTTGCTACAGTTTAGAAATACTACATACTAAAATACTAGAAGTTCTGCATCAAGAACAATTAATAAGGTACCAAAAGTAAAAGTAAGTCCAGAATATCATCATATTATATCATACGTTTATTTTTGAGTGAATGTGTTCATCACTTTAATTTTGCATCTGGTAAATATGGAGGATTTTTTTATTATTTATGTATTCTTGAATAGCTTAATCTATAGTTGTGTATCATAATTTCTTGACTTATTCATATTTTAAATCAACAAATTACATTATGCAAAGTGGTCTAAAAAGTTTGATTTAAATAAAGCATAGAAGGGAATTTTAAGTAAAATACAAGTACCTGAAAAGTGTACTCAGTAACTTTCCACCAATAGTGTTGTCACAATACTGGAATTTCTTTCTATGATAAAAGACCTTGCGAAAATCTCGATATTTGAAATCATATTCGATGATACTAGTCTACATTGGCAGTAACATAAACATGACTTTACACAAGAAATTAATTCACAGAAATATTTATATACTTTACCATTTGGGAATCTGGCAGCTTTCTTTACTTGTCTTAATATCAAAATCCGATCCACACAGCCGAGCTCACATTTAATAGACGACTCCGCTGCTACTCAAACACTCATTGGCAACCTTAAGCTTTTATTCATGACTCATGGTCATCTGCTGCTTTTCAACACTCCATAACATTTCACAAAAGAGTTGTGTTTACTCCAGGTCATGATTTTGTGCCTGTAATATGCTTAAGTTAATAATTACCTGCTGCTAAGTTGACGTGTCTGTATCTGATTGACACATGGTGGATTGGTGGGTTTGAATGAATCCCTTTCAACCAAGCTGTTGGAGGATCATGGTCAGAGGCTAACCTTCCAGGCTATTACAGCTGTAAAGCTAATGTCAGACTCAGTATCTAATGTGGGTTTCAGTTTTCCGTCACTCCCTTGTTGCCTCTGTGTGCTCTTCTTGGTGTATGTTCTAGAGGAGTGATATTATACAGTGGGTACGGAAAGTATTCAGACCCCTTTAAATGTTTCACTCTTTGTTTCATTGCAGCCATTTGCTAAAATCAAAGTCTTATATAGACAGGTGTGTGCCTTTCCTAATCAAGTCCAATCAGTTTAATTAAACAAAGCTGGACTCCAATGAAGGAGTAGAACCATCTCAAGGAGGATCAGAAGAAATGGACAGCATGTGAGTTAAATATGAGTGTCACAGCAAAGGGTCTGAATACTTATGACCATGTGATATTTCAGTTTTTCTTTTTTAATACATTTGCAAAAGATTCTACATTTCTGTTTTTTTTTTTCTGTCAAGATGGGGTGCTGAGTGTACATTAATGAGAAATAAAATGAACTTTTTTGATTTTAGCAAATGGCTGCAATGAAACAAAGAGTGAACATTTTAAAGGGGTCTGAATACTTTCCGTACCCACTGCATTGCATTGCATGAGTTATACATGCCTGATTGAGTGACAGCGTCAGTCTTTTGAAGATGTATTTTATTGCGGCTACTCTTTTGCTCGGTTCTGCTCTGCTGTCGCTGCATGTATATTGCTCCAAACAGCACTTCAACACTGCTACTCATATAGCATGTCACAAGGCCACCCTTCCCCCTGGTGGCATCCACCATAGGCTCCTATTCCCCTGTGAACGACTCTGTTACTGTCACTCTGCTGTCTGCATGAACACTGGACATGCTTCAGGAGAGTGACGATGTCAATGCAAAGAATAATGGACTGAAACTCTGGATTATTCAATCTATAATACATCCCATTCCACAGTAGTTTTGTTGACTGGAAATAAACAAGAAAGTCCAATTCGCCATAACAAATATATGTTCGCACCTTCACAGTGCATTAAAATGGATCATAAAGGGCTTTTCTGGAATGTATTTTCAGTGTATCAGTGCTCATTGGTTTATTTTATGATGTACTATTAGAGATTCGGATTGTCTAGAGGATAAATGTGTAACATTCAGAGGCACAGGAAACAAGAGTAACCTCATCGCTGACATTTTTTTTGCCATTTTTGCTCTCATTATGAGCACTTTTTAACCTCATTATGAACACTTTAACCAAGCAAAAAAACAAGCAATCTAACTGCTGATTTAGAAATCCCGTCCCAGATGAAACACATGTCATAACTGCACTAACAATAGCAGTTCTCTCTTGTTTATTACGTTGCATCATTAATTGAAAGTGTTTATTTTCTGTGAACACCTGGGTTTTCCCGCATTTAACACTGCACAACAACAAGTGTGTAAATGATCACCCTGATACATGAAGCTCATTAGCGTCATCACTTCATCAGAAAATAACTCCTATTATGGAAAATAAGAAATGAGATCCGTATTCCTGTCCCCATTTACTAAATCATTGCTAAGTTCATAAAGGACTCGAGCCGCAGTGAGCCTGAGATGGGCTTGGAGCCGTTGCTGTTGTGGGCCTGTAAAAGCCCTTTACATATTTTATGTGATATTGGTCTAATTAAACTTGATTTGACATAACAGCGGACATTTCTAGTGCATTTGCACATGACAGACTTTTCATAAACCAGTAGCCTATTACTGAACAGTACTTTAGATAATTCACAGAATCTCTCAAAAGTGCTGAAATATTTAGGATTAATATATTCAATATTCACTGATTTCACACTTTCATCTCATTGCATATCCGAATAGATCAAATCCCTCAACATTTAGTGACACAAAAATGGTGCAACTTTGTTGTATCACATGCCTCAGGGTAAGATGATACGTAGCGGGGAGGATAAGGATAGGTGATGATCATTATTAAAAAAAAATACTTAATGATAATGATCACAGTGCACAGCAGCACAGCTAGTCTGAGTCTAAAGTCTGAAGACCTTTCCATAGGCATATATTAAATCCTCTTCCCATTGCTATCGCTCCACGTCATTCCAATTTGCAAATATTTCTCTTTGGATTAATTTGGAAGACAAATAATTCACTAACAAGCATGAAGCAGTCAACTCCAGCTACGCTCTATAACAGCAGCAGCAGCTGTAGTGTGCATGTTCCCCCTTTGGCCACCTTTATTTTAGTTAGTAATTTGACAGCCCTACCACATATTTCTATACATTTACATTCTCATTTGAATTTTGTATCCTTGGGGAGCATAACATTTGTAATTTAAATTACTCTAATGGACTGAAAACCTATCAAGCATGTTTTTAGCCTTGTATATGCCACTCCGACTCTAAATTGGAATAAGCCAGTGGCAATAAATCAATTAATTTAATTCCGAATTCCTCTCAACTACAGTGTCATCTTACCTCATAATACAACACTGTAACTTTGTCAGCTGGCATCATATGGAGTACTGTAGATCTACACTTGCTGTAGATGCATGATGCACATTGTGCTCAGATATAGGCTACTATATGCACACCCATACACACAAACATCGTATGACTCAGCTTCCTTGGGCCTCCTGTGACGACAGCCAGACCTACTTTTACACATCTATCAGTTCTCATAAGCGGAGCAAGGATGACTCAAATGTCACATCTGAGACACGTGACAGGGAAAATCTGTAATCAGGGTGTGACTCCTCACCTCCGAGGTTCATCCCGGCCTGGAGACACTTGCGTACGCGACATGCCGGACAGTTTTTCCTTCGGATCTTGTCAATGATACAGTCATTTCTCCCGGCACACAGGTAGTTGTGCTGACCTGCAGAAAGACAGGACACATTATCAGAACGATGGGAAAAAAATAATACAAAATAGAGCAATGAAGAGGAAGTTAAAGAAACAAGCTTATGTAATATGGAATCATATTTGTATGAATGTGATTTAAATGAACAGAAGTGAATGTTTGATTCTACTGTAGAGGCTGTTTTATAATGTAGGTCAACACAGAAACCCGTGAAATGTCTGGCAATATCAGAGATCTACATTTCACGACTTTCACTGTGAAAATGATCAAAATTGTGATTATTCCGCTCTCACATTCTAGAACACATGACTAATGGTGTATTTTACAGTATATGGCATGAGGGTATTAATATTCACTGGACCCAGGACACTGGCTGCAGCTAGACTATTCCTGACAGTGATGCTAACATGGCGAGAATCCCTCCTGCCTCCTGCCTAGCCCTTAGCTAAACCCAATGATCTCCCATTTCAGAGCGCTTCCTTCCGCTTCACTAGTTCTTCACTGTACAGCTCCTCTCCTCCTCCACTCTTCTCCTTCTCTGCGACTCCATCCCACTTTTTTTTCTCCCTTTTTCCACACGTCCACCAGCCTCAGAGCGCCATCCGCCCACACACAGGCAGGCTCATACTCGTGCACACATACAGTCATTCACTTGCTCACTCCCATACACACACACACACACACACACACACACACACACACACACACACACACACACACACACACACATGCACGCCCATACACACACACCGCCAAAGCTGCTCCACTTGGCAATTTAGAAGAAGAAAAAATGTGAATGTTGTAGCTGCTTTCACAAACAAATACACACATGGACTTCACAACACAACCCAGATGGAGTGGTATAGTGTGGTGTAGTGACCCCCAATGACCCCAGTACATGGCTTATCTCTATTAGTGTTGATTTTAAAAATTGTGTGTTAATCTCTGATGGTGTATAGGGTTCTGTGCATGCACATACTGGCAGGTCAATGTATATCTGTGTGTCCTTGCATGTTCGTCTTCATCTTCGTTTGTTACCCGATATTTCTGGCATGAAAGCTTGTGCGTTGTTTACATGCAGTTTGTTCAAACATGTGCATCCTGTGCATCGCGTTTGTTGCATCTACAGTACAGTATTTGTATTTGTGTGTAGGACTGAGCAGAAGTTGTTTTCTGAACTAGCAGGAGTAGTGCACAGTGTGTCTGTCTGGCTGCTGCCAAAAGCCAAGGAACCGAGCTGCAGGAGGAGAGGCAGCAGCTGTAGCCCCACCACTATTTCTGGCTAAATCACATGACCGTTACATAAGCCCATTTTTCTTGCTCTAAAAAACTGTAAACTGCGACACAGGAAACACAACGCAGCCATCCCCTTCCCCACCCCCCTCGTGCACGGGCGCACACATGCACATTCACACACACACACTCGCTTGGATGGGCCGGACCAATTGGCGATTCTGAAAAACTCTGGAGCCTTCCTGTCAACAGTTTTGCTCATTCCCGTGAATCTTGTTAATAATTGTTAGAGTGAAATACACTTTATGAGACAGGCAAAGTCATAGTCCAATGGTGTGTGTGCGCGCCACTGTGTGTGTATCTGAAAAGAGAGTTGTTTATTTATGCACTGTGTGTGCATGCACTCGCATGCCCCCGCACAGCGTATTTACCTCTGAATATGTGCATTTGCTTATCAACCTGGCATGCGGCGAGCTACTAATGAATGCTACTTTTTTGGTCTTACCTTGGAAATCGTTTTATATAAATAAAAATAAAAAGATATAATAATTTCATCTCCTATTAAAATGGTTCATTTATGAAGTCTTTTCGACTCATATTTGACATGCATAACCCAAAATTCTGTTTAAAAAAAATTATATCAAGATATTTTCACATAATACATGAAATAGATGAGTTTAGTCAGATACTGTCATGAACTTGACATCCTTTTCCAAACTCTTGTCTGCTGGTACAATGCACACTCTGTCAGCATTCTCCATTACATGGCAACCCTAAGAGTTTTTTAATGGAGTCCACTCACGTCTACTTTTAGCTAATGATCTCACAATCTGGCAACAACCCGCTGAGTAGTCTCTGTTGTCTGTCAGCTACAGCATCCTCAATTATGAGGACATCCTTCTGAAAGGGAATACTCTTTCCTATGGGGACCCCACTTTAAGAAGTGTAATCCTTAAAAATAAAAAATAAAGGTCCTCCTGCCTACGGCACAGCTACAGTGCATCTGCTGTACAAACAGAAGTCAGACAGACTTAGGGCTTTGCTAAAGTATAGCCTTTTAACCTGACATTTTTGAATAGCCACTAGACACAAGTGGTCAATAGCCTCTCAGATACAGTAGCTGACCCACATTAATATTTAGTATTTATAGTGGCTGCAGATTTCTTAGTTGCAAGCCGGTCCCGCAGTCACCAGATGGCATATAACTAAAGGATGTGCTCAAAACGTCAAATTATATTATTGCCATTTACCATCCATTCACCAAAGCGTTTGGTCAATTCTGTGATGGTCATTCATCGGTTATTATTGCAACCTAAATTACGTAGCTGACAAAAATACCAAACAACAAAAAACAACAACTGGTTCTCAGAGATGTAATTGTTGTTACCACTGGGCCAGCAGCAAGCGAATCACTGCCCAGCAATAGCACAGCTGACGACACACAAACAGCTGTGTTGGATGTGGAACTACACAATTAAATGTCCTTGTCTGGAGCGTTATAAAAAAGGAGGGTGCAGAAGTTAAAACAGAATGTAATAGAAGCTGTTATCGTGTTTACTAATCTCTTTACTTCCATAAGTATCTGCACTATATCTCGTGAGCGTTGTCCTGTGCATTTCCATTTCACAAAGATTTTCACCATCTGCTGCCTTGTTACATAATGAGTCATTATTTAGGCCTCACTATGGTATTTGGAGGTTTCTAGTGTATAAGAACAGCCAGGTATTGCAGTGTTTATGATAAAAGCAGTTTAATCCCAAATCTGTTTGACACCACTCTCACCCACAGAGAGAGTTTTTTCAACTGTGTGTCAAGACACTCTGATATTAATATGTACAAATTAAAAACATGTCTATCCCCCTACTGGTTTAAAACACATTTGGCTGTATCTTATGTATAAAGTGCTTGTTGCAAAGTGTTTTCAGACTATGGGGTCACAACCGAAACATTCCATTTCCTCTGTACCTCCTTTCTTTGTTCATTTGACATGCATTTACAGCATAGTATTTGGTACACGAGACTAACACGTGTAGTACTGTAGTAATCTTTAGCTCACCAATCATCAGGGAAAAAAGCTGATGAAACCCATCAGATTGGCACTGCTCATTTGGTTGAACACATATGATGTAACCCACTGACTGCATTGTTTTTGCATTGATGTCAAAGAACAAAGGTATCACTGGGGAGCAGGAAGAGATGAAGGTCAGATTATATCCACTGAAGGTCAGGGCATATAGGAAGTAGTGTGCATGCATATATAAGCAAGTTATATCATCATGCGTGCAATAAACCTCCAGCATACCTGTTACTGAGTGTTTATTATATTTAGGCAAAATGCTGTGAATGTTGTATATTGTCGAGCAGAAATAATTCCTCAATTAATTGATCATTCACTTGAAGCAGAAAAAAAAGAATGAAAAGCAAGTTAAATAATTAAGTAATTTATCAATAAAAGAACAGCAAAAATAATTAAGAATTTGCTGCGTTTCTCCAATTTAGCTTAAGAAAAAAATGCGAGTGACATTTGTTTTCTAATTTTCGTTCTAATATTTCACAGGCCAAACAATTTATCAATGAATTTTAAAAACCAACTGCCACATTTGTAGTTATATAAAATAATTCTTGCAGCCCGAGTATATTGTAAGCACATGTGTCTATTTTTAAAGCAGAAAGGATGTGAAAACAAATACACATACACACTGGGACAGTAAATCTATCTGGGTTGCATTAGAGAGACCCTTCCTTAGGCTGCATTCTCCAACCTAAATGCCTATTAGCAATGTGGGTCACACACATATTTACAGTAAGCTTGGAAGATTTTATTTCTGCCTAATGTTGTATCCTATAATACTTAATGAAGACGTGCATGTGCATGCATGTGTGCATGGTTAGTTTGCGCCTGCGACCGTGTTTGTATGTTGAATGCAGTTTCAACAAAGAAGCTCTGGTGTGAGACGTGTTGTGGAGCTGGAATCGGGGCTGCTAAATGGCTTCACTCCAGCCGTTGTTTCACAAGCCTCTCACACACAACCTGGAGCATTCACTCCGGCACGGGGGGGATGGGGATGGGGGGGGGGGGAGGCCTTTTATTCCCCCGGCTTGAGCTGGAAAAGATGCGATTGGACGGCAGAGCTGCCAGTCAGAGCAGAAACTGTGCGAGACGTGTCCTCGGATGACCTCTCCCACAGAGGCGGTGCCGAGGACTACGTTTTTAGATTGACACCAGCGCCTTGGAAACCGCGACCCAGTCACACTGCAGAACACACTGAGGCCGCAACAAGGTTGACTGTCGTCTTTGTAAACCTCTCAGTTCAATAAGTGAACAACAAGAAAAGCAGCTAGTGAGCTTAAAGCAGGGCCTGGTATTATTGCACAGAGCAGACATGCCAAGCCACTGATGACATGTGAATAATAAGCGAGCGTTCAACTCTTCAAATGCGCTCCACATGGAGCCATTTATTGAGTGCAGCTGGCTTCTATCAACAAACTAGTCTTTAGTGGAGTGGGTGCAAGAGAGAAGCACATATGAATGCATTCAGCTATTTCCACATTTCATTAGCGATAATAACACATATTTACAAACCGTTGTTTAATGTCAGGAAGCATTACCCCGAGGCGCAGGATACACGTTTGTAGTGAGGAGTCCATTCATTTCAATGGAGCCTATACATTGGCTGCGTGTTTAGATATGACAGTTGAGTCAACAGTAGCAATGCAACTGCACTACTTGTAAGCTTCATAAAAGTTATACTACTTCTTCTTTGTTTGTTTGTTTACTAAGTGTGTGAGTGTAGTAGCTGCCTTGCTGTATCCGATAAGTTGAACGACTCGCAGTGAATAGTCGAGCAGGTGGATGAATGCTTTTTATTTTCATGAAATAAGTGGATGTGAATGTGAAAGCTTAAAGAATGAATTGAGGGCTTTTTGAAAAGCTCACAGTCAGAACTCTGCACATAATTGAGCATTTCTATATATTTCCCCGGGACCATATGAACTTCATAGTGCACAGTCGGCTTTGTCTTCTGGTAGATATGACAAGTGGAATGAATATTTTGTTCTCTTGAGGAGGACAGTGCAAGGCACATGTGGCCGATAGATATTCCAAACAGATGGTCTAAATGTAAACCTAAAATACAGCCGTCAAAGGATAACTGTGCCAACCTCTGATGATGTAACGTAAAAACCTAACAATTACTTGGATGAGGGGGAAACCAGACCCTCCACAGTCGGTAGGATTTCATCTAATTTGTTGATGACTCTGCAATGCTAACTAGCTCTGTAGTAAAAGGCTGTGAGCCAGTTAGTCGTCTAATGAGCTACAGCCGACTGAAAAGTTTTGTCCCCCTAGGCAGGCGGTGCCAAAGGAAATTAAGCATGGGCTGGATTATTCCCCTTCTACAGATGCCCGCTCTCTGCAGTCGTCTTTTACATCTCACATGCCAAGTCTAAGTTTTTAACTTTGAGAGAAAAGAGGAGGAGAAGGAGGAGGAAGTACTGGGAGAGGGGAGGAGTAAAACGTCTTCTCACGTCCTAACTTACACCTCTCCGGCGCTTACTGCTGACACATCGTTTTCCATCCCTCTCCCTGTGTCTTACTCCCTCTCCCGGCTCCTCCTCTCTTTTTATCTCTCTGTCTGCGTCTGACTTTTTCTTTGTCCTTCCTCCCCCCCTCCCTCACTGTATCTGTTTCACTGTCCTCTATCTCTCTTCACTTTGCAAAATCCTTCTCTCACTATTTTCACCCTTTGCCTCCCTCCACCTTGCAGCTCTCTTTACACCTCAGCAGCAGCAGCAGCAGCAGCAGCTGTGGAGGGGTCAAGTAAGGTAACAGCTCGCTTTGCACATCGAAGGGCGCCAAAGTCGCACGCAACCTTGATGACATCACACCACGGTGTGGGTTGCCCTCATTACACTTTGATGGTTTGCACAGTTGCGGTGGTTTGTGGCAGTGCCGAATCAAGAGGAAACTCCTCTTTAAAACAAGGAGATGCCCTTAAAGTAAAGAGCACCGCATTAGATTTAAAGGGCATCACATAATCAATGAGTCGATTTCGGTATAATTATACTTCATATGCGAAACAAATCGGGCTGCAGATGTGCAAAGCCTGTCGAGATCTGAGCTTTTCATCGCCACACCCGACTAACACTCTCACACAAAGTCACATCTTTAGCTTCTGCCGCCGGCTCTCTGCTGGCCAAGCTTGAAGCAAGAACAATGGCATGTCTGATTGGATAACCCCTGACACGTAATCTGGTTTCAGGTCTCCGTAACGACAGTGTGTAAATATCATCAAATTAAGGCATGATTTGATTGGCTATAAGTGCAATTCCTCCAACGGTCAGAAAAACACCTAGAGGGCCTGATGGCTGGCTGGCAGGCTTGTTTGCTTGTTTTTTTTTCCCGCTTGCACCGGGTCTGTAAGAGTGCATTTTGCATTCAAACATTCATTTTAATGAGTGAGGCCAACGCCTCCGGCACGAAATGAAAAGCACATTATGGCTGCTTGTGATTTTCCCTCAGCTAAATATAACATAAAGGGCTGCTGCAGGAGAATTACCTACTGAATGATTTTTCCTTTTTTTTTTGACGTGCCTCTCAACTTGGTCACAGTCTATAAATATAGTGTGCCACAATGTTTTTGGTCATTTAAATGATCTTTTAGAAAAAATAAATAGGTCTTCCTTGATTTACCAGTTGTTTGTTGCATAAAACAGTGTAGAGCAAATAAACCCAGCAGCACTATTGTTAATAACTCTTGCAAAAGTGATGGTGCCGAAATGGAAAGAACAGGCTGCTTCATGTCTGCTCAGGGAAAAAAAGTGATTATCTGAAGAAGAAAAAAGGATGTAATGCAAGATGAATGAAACTTGCTGAATAACGGTAGCAGTAGCTTCTTCCTCTTATAGTTATACAACTATTAGTGTTCAGGATTAGAGTTGAAACAACATATGACACTCTTCTGTAAACAATGAAGTAAGAGATGTTTTTTCTTCTTTTTAAATGGTCAGTATGAGAAAGGTATGGTGGCCAACAGAGCGCTCAATGCAACAGAAGAAAACACATTTTATTTGAGATTTTACGACTATTTACGAGCGTGTTCATCATCATCAGTCATCACAGACTTACTTACATGTAAATGTCATCTTTCTATTGTGTGCAAATTGCAGCATTTCCTTTGCGTGTGTTTTCTGTATTTGTATCTTTGTGCTGTCTATGTTGTCAAACTTTCAAATGAGTGTCTTAATTTGCTTGTGTTTTCTGTCCGCATTGATGTTTTTTTTAATGTGTTTTCTTAAGTTGCAGCGTGTTGAGTTCTCCCAGTCACTCTAGAAAAAGCTCTGCAGCGATATCTGGTTTCAACATGAGTGAATGACGTACCTTCCACGGCTCTTTTGAAGAACACTTTGCAGCTTCCGCACGTCACGACGCCGTAGTGGCATCCTGATGCCTCGTCTCCACAAACCAGGCACACTTTGGCCGTTGAGGACGGTTGTCTCAGCGGCGAGCTGAAAGGACACAGACAAGAGTTTTAAGACTGGACATGAATCAACACAGATCTTTCAAAAGCCAACCAGCAAAGCCAGGCCAGACTGTCCCCTTCCTTACAGTGTTATTGCTCGGTTCACATTGTGAAACATTCTTGTGCTTTTACGACCCACTGTACAGTAGCAGCACCGTGTGGCTAACCATAAAGATGTCTGCCAACCGAGAGAGGAGGGCTTTGCACTCAACTGATTTATAGCTTCACCAGGCTTATAGAGACGCCAATGACAGAATTATAGAGGAGATTATTTAAATTCAATAAGCAGAGAGACACAGAGCAGGATGTCAAATTTAAGTAGGATCCAAAACACTTGTCCCCTCCTCTGGCAGAAAAAGTGAAAGGCGCTGGAAACAGTATTGCGTGGTGGCCAAAAATAATACAAACCGTGATTGAGCAAAGATTTGACTGTGTAATAGTGTCAACTGTGCAACAAGGCCAGGGTCAAAGATCAAAGCTGAGAATCGGTACCGATGTGTGCTGTACTGTAAGTTGTATGTGATGTTGTCATTATTTGTTATGAGCAACAACAGCAAGAAGGCTTTGTTTACTTTGGCATCATTTACTGCTCTCACTACTGACTGATTTCTACAATTACATGGCCACTAAAGCTCAGGATTTACACTACATTCCTACTCATGCAGTGCTAAATGAGGGAACTGGTTATAGTTCGTTACAGTTGACCTATTCCTGCAAATAGGTGTCAAAGGTCAAAAGTAAATGGATGACATGTCTGTCTAGTTAATCTATTAACAAAAGAGGCATGCGCAAAGCAGTTTAAAGAACTGAAAAGGACTTGCAAGAGGACACAAAAAGTAGGGCGTGACAGTTTTATCTATACTCTATATCAAGGTACATTATCAGATTCACCTTGACAATAAAAAAGTAATAACGTTGCATTCATAATCAGTGCATGCATATTCGGTCTCATACAGGCTTACTACTGACACGTTTGTCCTGTTAAATAAGTGTGGGACCAGTTAAAGGAACTGGGCCGTTGGCTAATTAGCCGGTTAAACTTCTGCTTCGATGTCAGTCGTTGAAGTAGTTTTGTCCGTTAGACATTTATTTAAAACTGCAATATGAGAGAGCTGTACAGTGTACAGTGTACAGTGTCGGTATTACAGCCTGATAAATCAGTGGGCTGATATCATCGGATGATTTTGCTTCCCAGATATACTGCATAAGTAACATGAAATAACAGTACAAAAATGGCAAATACTTTTGACGTTATTCAGAAACATTGCCAGTAGTACATTATATGTATGAGAGCACCAAGACATTTATTTTTGAACTATAAGATGTCAATGTTTTGATAACCAAATGCAAGAGTATTGGCTTCAAAAATACAGAGTATCCCTTCAGTATACTTTATGTAGATTCAATGCTCAGCCATATTAAGCTCTTTAAGCATTTATATCCAACGCATCTCCAAGAACATTAAGACTAAATCTATTCCTTACAATAAGGTCCGCTAAATTGAGATGGAAGGCAAAAGATGGATGGAGGGGGGGGCAGGTAAATCTTGAGGCCATCCAGCCTAGTCTGCATGGAAATATGACATGGTTTCGTCAGTTTGCAGAGCAAGCATGCCCTATGGATGAAGCTGCATGATTAACTTATATTAGGGCATGCTTCTTATTCATGCTACTTATTAATGGAATGACACAGAATCAGTTGGCTCTCACGTTATACAAAATTGATCACACATTTACATTCTGAGTAGATTCAAAGCTTCCTGCATTTAAAAGGATAGGTCCTCACAAACGGGAAAAAAATAGGATATCAAATATTTGATAAGACATTTCCCTTAATGTGCATACGCACGCGCACACACCACACACAAAGAACACAACACGTAGATGGGTACAAAGAGAGAACACCTTGTATCAAAACATTAAAAGTGGCCTCAGCTTCCCCTTCTTTTCCGTTCTAATTACCTCGCTCCCATCTCAATCAATAACATGCAAGGTGATTGTCTGGTTAACATTCTCCTTACATCCTTCATCAAACCAGCTGCCAAGCACTCTCTCTCCCTCCCTCGCACACTCTCTCATGCACACACATTTCCTCCAGGGGACTAGCTGGAAAGGGGTACAGCAACAGCACACTCAGATACAATCAGGACCACTGATCTAATTCCCTCTCGTCCATCTACACACACATTCAATTTGTTAGGACGCTTAGAGGAGTCTCTGGTGAGGTGTTTGTCTGACTAGATCTCTCTGGCACCGAGCCCCATGGTTTCAGCTAATGTGAGTGTGTGTATGTGTGCACGCACAAAACCAATCCATGTCGAGGTGTGTTTTTCAGCATGTTGATCTACTAAATAGCCCCCCACCCCCAATACATTGGGGTTTTCACACCATTACAAAGCAGGTTTAACCAAGAAAGCAAAGAAAGTTTACAGCCACGAATATCACCAGGAGCACACGAGAGGTCGAAAGTATCTGCTTCTAAAATGCAGTCAGTGGTCCACCCTTTTAATAGTGCACATTAAAACCTTGTCACTGCGTGCCAGCCTGCCTGCCTGCTGGTCGACCAACAAGGTGACTTCCCCTCCCTCAGAGAAGTATATAGGTCATTCACTCTCTCTGCTTATGAAACCAGAGCAGACAGGGCCGGCTGCAGTGACTGTGCACCAACGGCTGCCAGTGGCCCAAAACTAAACACGAGCTACCAGACATTCCCAAATCAGGCTCTTTCAGCAGAGACGATAGCCTGCAGTTTGTCAGCGTGCGGGCACACATGATAATGTAATATGATTTTAATGTGCTTAAGCGAATAAGGGGAATGACATGTAACAAAGGTCTCCAGTCAGAATCAAAATTGGTACGTTGTGGGTAAGTGGTGTGCATCTTTGACCACGAGGAAACAATAAATACATTTGCTTTTTGTGTGGCTTGTCATTTTCATAGCTTAAAGTATTGTGAGGTTGCAATTTCTGTCGGTTTCAATTGAGGTTCAAAAGATGATGTAGCACTGGAAGTAACATTGTTCTGCAGGACCTTATGTCACCGTTCATATCATACTGAAAACACAAAGCCAGACTGCAGAAGAAACACATTTGCATTGATAATGTTATTTGGTACGGAATTATAGACAAAAATGTGTATAACCTTGTCCTTGAAGAAGAAAATTCAATTAATTCATCACCATATCTCAAAAATAATGTTGATGACAAGTTCTGCAGTTGTGTGAAGGCTACTTCTGTGAACTGGGGCTTTTTTTCCTCAACCCCTGTCTTTATTTCTGGGTACAATCTCAGACTGGCTCAATGGGACTGACTGCACAGATCAAAGGTCTCATTCTTCGCTCCAGTTGTTGCTTTTTTTCTCTTCCTACAGAAACCCCAGGGCAGCGGTTTCATTGTTTTCGGTGTCCTTTCATCTTAAAAGATAACACACAAAGCTAACAACTGATTTAGTTGCTGTTTATTTCCCATGAGGATACAGATGAGTGCGAGTACACAATGCCTGTTTCTTCCCACCAAAGCAGAAACTTGTATCTCTTTCTAACCCTTGCTGCCCTCTTCGCTGCTCCCCCCACCGACGGGCTGCCGAGGAAAGATGTTAATGAAATGACAAAGGAAAATAAATGTGAGGGTGTTGGAAAGCAGACGAAGCCCACTGTGCCCGCTAGCAATGTGTGAGGACCAAACCACAGGACAGATGTTTGGACTCAAAATTGGCCTCGTGCTTTTCCACAAGTACTTCAGATGTCACACTGGGAGCATTCTCCAAATGGTTCAAATATCTCAGCAGCGGAAGGAATTCTAAATCAGCCGAGAGCTAAGACCAGAAAGGAAAGGATGGCCAAAGATTTATTAGAAGCCAATATTGCACTTGATAATGACGGCAGTCAGTCAAAGTGGATTTTTTCAGGACATGCAGTGCATTAGCCGCATTCGGGTCAATATGGGTCACAAGAAAAGGTCAGAAGTCATCCGAGCTTGGCGTAACTACAACAATTAGATCCCATAGAAACGAAACATGAAGTGAAATAGATGATAAGTTACAGATACAAGGAAAGTCAAAGGGGCCTCTAGTTATTCTGAGGTTATCAAGATAACATCATTATGGGTGAATAATGGGCCGTCAGATGGCTGTATGATGGACGGCCCACGTGATGAGAATGAACCCTGTGATCCACATAAGTACATTAGCATGACAGTCAGTAAACAAGCTGAGCCACAGAGAGAGATCTGTTGTAAAGAAAAACAATGTCCTCCTCATGCATGTAACTATCATAAGACTAGACGTACAGTATTTTCCAAAAGGTTTTTACGCTGGCTTCGTCAAACATGGCCAATATTAGCCAACATGGAAAAACAATTAAGTTAAAAATGAAGTCTCTTTTTTCTCTTGTAGATGATTCGGATGGCAAAGGCAACTTGTTTGATTTCCAGTTCGCAACCTCCACTTCTTCTTTTACTCTGTTTACTGGCTGACCCTGTGTAAAGTGTAGCCTTTCCCAGCAACTTCTGACCCAATTAATTAATTTGCTTCAAATCCGTGCCCAATTTGCATTTCTTTTTTTCAATCTTATAAAACCTTTGAATCTATTGAATGGAGACACGACACACACACACACACACACACACACACACACACACACACACACACACACACACACACACACACACTTCTGTGCTGTACTGTATTTACACTGCTGTGGAGCCAGCCGCCCACTATAGATAGATTAGTGTGTGCGTGCGTGCGTGCGTGTGCGCGTGTGTGTGCTTGTGTGTGTGTGTGTGTGTGTGTGTGTGTTTAAGCAGACACACGGACTCATTCTAGAGGCTGTTATCAAAGGGATCAGACAAGTACCACAGCCTCCCTGAACCTACCCCTCATGAAAGAGAAGCATCCTTGACTTTGAAAAAAAACAAAAAAAACACGCACACACACGGTTCCATGGTACAGTGCGTCTCTGCAGTCTGGCCTACAATATTTATGTAATACACACTTTGGCATGCTGAGAAACCTTAAGCTAGAGACCGGTTCAAAGACTTTTTATGTAACGCACAACTCGGCATGTTGGAAAGGTAAAGGTAGATTGGTTTAAACAAGCTGAGGGAGATGGAGAGGGAGCGAAAGAAGAGGACAAAATGGCTTACATAACCGTGAGCAGACAGTATAAACATTAGGTTGACACCCACTCACCGCCTCTCAAAGGAAGAGAGGTCTTATGGGTAGTGTTAGAGAGCCACCAGGGATTTATTTTTCCTGGTGAAGGTGACCCTGGCATTGGGCAGAGTACCTGAGCATACAGAAATGTGAGATTTCCTCTTTGTCAGGCTTGTGTTACACTTGTGTTAAGGTTACAGTATAATCTACTCCGAAATAAATCAGAACTTTGAAATGCTATGCACGAGGGTTTCATACCATAATTGTCTGTCTTCCAGTTTATTTCTTCTTGTATTTTCTGTAAAAACACGACTTTAAAAACCTTAAATACAGGGCAAATGAGGTGATTTCACCATCAAATAACAGATATTGCAAATTTGCTTTCTGATGGAATCTGGTGTCCCGGCTGTGACTGCATTCCTTGTTTTAAATTCCAAGCTGTTGTGTTGTCTCCTCTCCAACGCCTGTGCCTATAAACTTTAGGTGACCTTCCCGTAACAGCAAATCATGATCATCTGTCACATATAAATCCACTGTTTTGAGTGTAAACAAAGAAATGAGGCAAGTCAGAAATGCACGCACACACACACACACACACACACACACACACACACACACACACTCTCACTGAGTTGATAGAGGCTCGATCAATGGGCAGAAACAGACTACAGTATCATTCTGATCTATACAGAGTATCCAGTTTGTACTCGTCTGAAGCTGTATCTGTCTTTGACTTTAAATTCCATGAACCAACTCCACAGCCACTCCTTCCTGAACTTTCACCTTTCTTTTAGTATGCAGTCGCAGCTGGACGGCCCCGGGATGTTACGGGGACAGAGGATACCTTTAGGGCAGCGGTAGTTTAACTCGGCAGCTTTTAACTAACCAGAGCCGTCTGACCATTTTTACTTCACTTACTGTCACACAAAGTGAATGAAATTAATCACCTGAGATATTTTGGCTGAGTCGCAAAGCATGCAGGCATGGCTCTCAGGGAGATGTGGCAGGGTGTTATTATCTGTTGGGGAGGATTATAGTGGCTGGAAACTCCCGTAATTCATGCCTGTCGAAAAGGCCGATCATATTCACGCAGTATAAAATTAGGCATGGAATGCCACTGCATGCCCAAAGATTTGATCATAGTTTCTGTGCAGCGTGAATGTGATCGGCACATTTTTCAGACTTTTTAAACTGCACACAAAAACTTAAGTGCAGCCATATTAAAAATGCAGCTTTTTGCAAAATGGCACAAGAAGAAACAGTTCCCATACAGTTTATGGGGTCAACACGCCCACTCGTTCATTTCTGACCATATGAACTGGGTTCATTTACACACAATGCATGAACCAGGCCAAAGACCTTCAATACTGCAAGGGACTCAATTTAGACAATTCTTGTATCTGAGCTTTTACATAAATGTACAAGGCTGAGAGGTGGGTGTAAATCCCACACAAAAAAAGTGAATATGAGGACATTTTGATTAGTTATGAAACCGTCTCAATTTAAAGCCAATGCCTCTATATGACTTACATAAGTAAACGAGACCGCCAGCGGGAAGATTGGCTCTTTCTGCATAGTAATTCTTAAAGCTTGCCGTCTGTGCCACTGGGTCAGATTCCTCGCGAATTTGGAAATCATTCATTAGAAACGCCTTCAGCTGAGACCCTAGCGGGGTTTCGCTTCTGTCGTTGCATTGCAGTCAGACCTCCAGCGACTCCTCCTCCAGCCAGGAGCAGAGCTTGACTTTGCTACTCCGACACCATGCAGCTAGCGGGAAGAGAGGCACGGGAGAACCAGAACCAGGACTGCATGGGGAAGACTCTCCAAACCTGCTGCAGTAAAATGAGTGGTTCTCTAAAGTGACTCTGGTGCTTGGAAACACTACCGCTTTTGTCCACAGGGGCCGCCAAAACCAACACAAATTAAAGTTCCATTAAACGTTCTTCATAGAGAGACATTTTTCAGAGCTAAATTTTGAAATAGACAAAACATCAACCACCTGTAAAATGTTTGGTATTTTTAAAACAACAACAACGCTGCAAACAATTTCACATGTAACCACAAAATCACATTGCAATTAAAAACTACAGCCTTTACTATGATGAATTCATCCGCATTAAAGAAAAACTGCCATTAATTTGTGCAGCCTCTGTAGCAGCATTTGGCAGATCTCCTCGCCGAGTTCGCCTGCTGTTTTGATCGACTGTTACAAAGTGTGTTTACTGCCTTAAAGCAGTTATGTTCACATGGGCTCCTCACCCTGATCCGTTTCTGTTTTTAGCACCAAGTTTCCAAGATCCTTTGCTGAAATCAGAAACAGCCGCAAAACAGCTGGGAACATAATTCAGCTGACATGTTGAGAATTACATTGTTGGGCATCAGGTTGATTTACAGGCCTGGGAAATAGAGAAATAATGCAAACAAGAGGCCAGTGATAAACAAAATGTTCGACACATGAATAAACATGGGATACCAGCTCAATGACTTAAATCACATTTTCCTCCTGAACATAAACCTACATGATAACACCAAAAATAAGCATGGTAGTTGGCTTAAATCTAACTAAATACACAAAAAGGAGCCTGTTTTCACCACCTTTGTGAAACGTGGCTCAAAATGTACTCTAATCTATCTCACTGCCACGAACATAAACACAAATGGAGCACTTCAAAGCTACGCTGCTAAAACTAGTTCTGTTATTGACCCAAATCCTTTGATTTCAGTGGCATGGTTGAACTCTAGACCTGGCCTCCCCAGGTGTTCATGTTTCAACATTATTTACTGCTTATTTTGCTTTCTTCCACCGACTCCATGCAATACCAGGCTCCTTACAAATGTGTCTCCAGCCATGTTTGGGTCAGGTTGCCTGTACAGCAGGTGACCTCCAAACTCAGCTTAGAGGCCCTGGGACAAATGAGAAAAACAAATCCCTAGAGAGGGAGATTATCTTTAAGGGATCAGCGCTGACCAGAGCCACCTCCACACCACACACTCCTTACCACTGTTCTCCACTTTCTAGCAACAGTTAGCCCAGTCAAGTCCTGTTTGCTATCATCTAGTTAAGTACAACAAGGGTCAAATCAATAAGATTACCATATACTATAAACTGACATTTAAATTAAAAAAAAAAATCTATTTAGCATGTGGATCCAGAGAAATTAATCCTGCCAAAACAAATCTTATTCAAGAGGTGACCTTTTCCTTTCCTGTGTGATTCAAAAAGGCCTCACTCTGAATGTAGGTTAATGTACGCTGGCGCTGACACATGTTTCCAGCAACCCTACGCATTAGCTGTCACATGTGATCATCCTCACCACCCACCAGTCATTTACAATTCTGCTGGGACAAACATGGAGGAAGAGCAGGCTGAGAGTCCGGCGTGGGCAAAGAGGAAACGCTGCATACACTACAATTCATGAACATACATACTGAGGAGGGAAAGTTAGCTGTGGGGTTGCCAAGTGGATCTGCCGGGAGTGTTTATTGTATGTATAGTTTAAAGTCTTGTGGCTCCCTAGAATCACTGGGTATGAAACCACAACCTCAAGAAGTGGGCTCGCATGAGAGTCAAAGCCAAGTCTCCAGTTGGCTGAGATCCAGGTGGTTAGCACCACGACAGCACATTCTGCATGTAAGCTCAAGATGTGCTGAGAACTGCTCTCCAGTCAGCCTCTCTGTAGTATTTGACAGGTTCAACAGCAAAAGAGCAGTCATATACCAGCCACTTAGTCCAAACTGCTTCTGACAGCAGGGGCCAATCACGTGAGCAACGAAAATATGCCGATGAGACGACAGAAATATGGAGTATTTTTGCAAATGTAATATTTGAAATGGCATTTTTGCACATAAGTTGTAGTAGCAGTTGGAGAAAGGAGGAGATTGGTTAAAGCTCCAGTGCTGTATTGTTTTACAATTACAATTTTTAGAAATTGGTTGAATTAAATAAACACTATAATATATTCTGCTGATTTGGTGAGCCAGTGCTGCTAAATAGGAGGTTAACAGCTATCAACCCAGAACAAACGCAATAAATGGTCCAACAGGTTTTTGTCCAGCGCTATCAGGTCTTCTCATTGTAAAGCTCAACATTAATTTCATAAAAGGTCAACTTTAATTCTGACCTCCAAAATTACAAAAGGTCACACACAAGCGGGACGAAATGCAAAAGAAAAGAAAGGTTAGAGGGCAAAGACACACGCACACGCACACACACACACACACACACACACACACACACACACACACACACACACACACACACACACACACAATACTGGGCCAAACTAAATGTGTCTGTGCAATGACCTTTTTCAAATTCAGTGTGTTCACCTCCAAAGGATTACAGGCCCAGATGGCCACTGGATGAACAATACAACACCTGCTGAGGAACATGGCGCAATTAGGTTTTTGCACACACAAAAATACTGCAAAAAGACAAACCTCCGTCTACACAATAAAATATCAAAGAACGCATATGTATGTGCTGACCATGCTAACTGACTCTCAACCCAACCATCTTCAGTCAAAGTCTGTCCTCAGAATAGAAGCCTCCATCTTAAAATGTGCAATCCGTATCTTTCTGCACATTCAACCTGCACTCAGGGCAGCAATGACATATCTGGTGTTGTGTTTTTGTGAAGCTGTGTTGTTGCTGTTCAGCAGTTAAGACGTTTGAAGTGAAAAATACATGGATATCATGTACTGAAGTGACGAAGTTAGCGTGCATCGGCACTGTCATGGCAACAGGTGTCGCCCGACAAACCTGATCGACAGGTCTCAATTTTCTCATTTCAGACAAAGTCACGCACCCTTTGAAATTTAAGATTGCCGTTAGAAAAGAGGAAACACAATGATTGACTGATGTCAGTTATAAGTACGGCTTTCTTGAAAAGGGAGACCGAGAGCTGACTATTTCTACAAAGGCGCTGAAGTGCGACAGCTTGGATGGCGTGTCTGTGTCTGCCTCCTGCATCTCTATCATAAGGGTTGCACCAGGTCTTGGCCATCGCCGCACAATGCCCACACTTTTATTTTTGGTGTCGCACAAAGAGTCACGTGTTGGATATGTGCAGAGAGAAGGAGAGGGATACAGAGAGAGAGAGAGAGAGAGAGAGAGAGAGAGAGAGAGAGAGAGAGAGGCTGTGATTATCAGCTGTTGTCACCTCTCACCATCATTGTACTTATATGGAGCTCATATCGGTGCCTGAAACATAATTTCCTGTTCAAAACAAGAGCTTAAAAACAACATCAGGCATTGCGACCTTGGCTCAGGTGAGAGCTTCATCATATGGCTGACTATTGATGTATATTTAATAAGGTGAAAGATTTGCGGTGCCGCATGTGGCTGCCCTTTCAGAGCCGGCGCCCATTTGCCTTTTTGGGGACAGCCAATTCCAGGGATGTCAGCAATGGTGAGGCCGACTGGAGGAATACCGTGAGATGGGGACAAAGGGTAGAGTGAGACAGGACGAGAGAGAATATTTAAATGTAATTCTGACATCCACATATACTGACTTATTTGCTGGTTGATTCTGACAGGCTTCAAAATATACAGTGTATAAAAAAAAGATATATTAAAATAAAATATACACAGATTTTGCCCCACAATGAAACTGACTATTCTGGAAGTGACTCGGTGTGAAAAAGTCAGATAATGATTCATTATTATCTCTTTCCGCATGTTGGTTCAGTAGGGTTGAAATCAATATAATAATTTTAATAATATTTCTTTTAATCAAATCATCAACTGATGCTCAATTAAGTTAACAAAATGTACTGCATGGTAACACAATAGCATAATGTTTTCATATTAGTGCTAAAATGATTGGACTTTTCATAGATTAATAATAATATATCAAGTAAAATGGCCAATTATATAAAGGCTTCCGTTTCAACCATTGTACAGATTTGAAGCTTTGCTCTATAATATACCATTTTAATCTTTATCACTTTGTGTTTTTAATTGTTGTAGGAATTGGAAGATGACACCTTTGGCATTAAGAACTTGTAATGGGCATCTGTCCTTTTTATAGTTTTTTTTATAGATTAAACTATCAATCTTGGAAATAATTTAATAATTTCAGTTCCATCCCTTGATGATCACATGTCACAATATGATTGTCCAGAAACCAGATGAATGGTAATATTGAATACTACTAAAAACCATTTGCCGATTTATGGGTTAGTTTTGAATATCAAGTACTCATTTTAAGTCAATTGTACTGCCCCTCAAGTGTGAGAATGTGCTGCTTGTCTTTATCTTATGTGACACTAAACGGAATATCCGGGTTTTAGGGTGTTGGTCGTCATGTTTTGGGATTTTTCTCTGGTTTCGAACATTTTATGGACAAAAGATCAGTCAGCAGATAAATAGATAATACAAATAATTGTTAGCTGCAACTTTAAAAATGTAATTATCGTCCTACTTCCATTCGTCCTCACAGACATTGCCTTACTGTCCTCACAGTATGTTAAAGAAGAAGAACAGTGGTATGCATCGTGGAAATTATGTTCCGCTTATCATCTGACTGAACTGTCCTTGCCCTCTTTCCTCCGGCGAGCAGTCAGTCACATGCACACACATATATTCATCAACATACAGTTTCAGGCACCATATACACACGTGCCGTTTCCCACCACGTTATAATTCCCTTCACGCTGCACTTTTAATAAATCATAACATCAGGCTTTGCCACTAAGACGCCCTTGTTCAAATAAAACATTCGCCCAACCAAATACTCCTGGGGCTCAGAATATCTCCCACATTTTCCATCCGAGTGAAATACTGTCGATTCAGAGGTTTCTCTCCTTCCTCTCTCTCTCTCTGCTGCTCTTCCCCTCGCTGTCTTGTGTATACACTCCATTTCATTGTTTGAGGGGTATGAAACTCTGAAGATTAGGGTAAATACATGACATCTTGAGCTTATGGCATAAATATTTAAGAATGGGGAGACAGGTCTCAGGTGGAGAGGGGAGGAGGAATGTCTCATGTAGGAAGAGAATCTTATTTGAAAGGTGTACGAGGAGAACAGGAAGGGGAAAAATAAAGAAAACTTATTTTAGTCCGCCATTTCTACAGATGGGTATCTTTCTTAAAGGAGAGTAAGAGTGGATTTTTAATAAAATATTTTAATTACTTTTTTGGTGAACAGGAGTTTAGTCTCAAGTGACATACTGAGCTTTTAAATGGGAGGCCGTGGGGATTTACACAGTGTAAAAAGGATTCCCTATTGAAACACAGGCTTTGTGCAGCAGAGAAGCAGCTTGTAGCGCTACATTTTCTATCTAGTCACTGTTCTGCTTCATGTTGCGAAACCCATCAGCGCTAATGAGTAGCTTTATAAGGGGAAATAGAGCGTAATTGGTTCTCTTCTGAGCAATGAAAAGACATGGTGGAAAGATGTCTGTACACCTCATATCAAGCATATATACCTTCTACCAAAACTTGACTGGCACACCGAGATTCTCGACACCATATACTGCGGAGAACATTGACAGCCTCTCAATGTGGCACTGACTCGTCTTTATGTACTCTGCCCCCAGGGGCTGTCAGTCCACAGACGCTTTATATGAGCAAGTCTGTCATAACAGCCATGTTACGGTGTGAGGCATGCCCATTTCAATGGGATCCCTAGCCAAAGCATACAAACTCTGCTTACTGTAAATGCAGAGGAAGTGCCACACTCCTCTGAACACATCTGTACCACCAAATCCCCTCGGGAGACACATAGGTCATAATTTCCATTTAACACCAACTGCTCCTATATACATGTTAAGGTTTAGAGCCTCACATGTAAAAAGAAGAAGCATATTTGTCTGTGTTTTACTGCCCAAAATAATGAAGCCATATAAAACCCTAACGACCCAAAACTGAAGCCCTGCTACTGTGCCGTAGATTAAGGATTATATACACCGATCTAAATAAATCCGATAACCCCGTCGGATGAACAAAAACACAGGGATTTGTATGCCTCCTTTTTTTAATTATTATTATTTATGTCCCTGTGTGTCCACAGTAACTAATTTAGGATCCTCTTCAGCAAAAGCACACAAAAAAAGTGGTTCTTTCCAACAATATTTAAATGTTTCCTCATATTGAAGTTCAACAGAGCTGTTTACTGTAACCACTTTGTCAACGTGTTTAAGCTCCTCCCTCTACTCCGCCGGTTTGATTCAACCTTCCTCTCGTGCCATCTTTTGTTTGTTGAAGACTAACTCTGGCAGGCTGCTGAAAGGTCCTTACCCCGGCTGCTGCACTTACACCGCGTCTTTGTCAACACGCCTGCTTTGTCAACCGCCTCGTCAGAGCTCCTCCACTCCTTCACGCGCATTATCCCTGTAATCGTTGCCTCCTGCTGAGAAACTTCTTCTTATTTATGCGGATTAAAGCCATTTGTTGCACAAGGCAAAATGTGCCGTCGAACGTCAACATTTGCCTCATGCCGACGACTTCGATTGTATAACGGAGGCATTTATAAAAATCAATACACGTTGAGTTGAACTGTCTCTTTAAACTCATTGCACCCCCCCGGAGCCCTTTTGTGCCTGGGTGAACGTACAAAGGACAATTTGAAAACTTGTTTTTGTA
Source organism: Myoxocephalus aenaeus (assembly GCA_038501785.1). Taxonomy (NCBI): domain Eukaryota; kingdom Metazoa; phylum Chordata; class Actinopteri; order Perciformes; family Cottidae; genus Myoxocephalus; species Myoxocephalus aenaeus. The sequence continues at coordinate 6,059,501 of JBAMJR010000089.1, forward strand.
GTGATAGCATCAGTTGTTATTAACGAGGAGCAAATGTTGCGTAAATTAATCTGTCTGAGCTCCTCGCCCGCGGCCATCAATCAGAAGTATAATGCTCACTCCTGATTTAATAGGGTTAGAATGGCGGCCATAGGGTGTGTGCAAGGGAACTCCTTAACATAACACAGACCTTCTACGTCGTTGCACAGGGTCGAGCAGGGTGTGCTTCCGGTCAGTTTACCACATCGCCAGCAGACAGTCTCCCGCAGATTACAAAAAAAGTTGCATGTGTTTTCGTGGAGATCGGTGGCAAAGAATATTTTCAGCAAGATTTCTCAGATGTGTGTGTGTGTGTCAGCGAATCCAACCGTATATAATTTTAATAAAGGCCCGCAGGGATGACATATTTTTGTTGGATAACGTTAAAACTAACATTGCATTGGTTCCCTCGACCAAGAGCCAATGGGATTTTTCCATTTTCCATTCCATACTTTTGTTCAGCAAACAAATCTCCACAAATAAACATTGCTTTTATGATATTCAATGAGTATGATGCTGCGAACCTATGCTGGTTTTAATTGCAAACTTGCAAAGATGTGTGTAAAACACATTTAATTACTTAGCCAAAACGTGTTATGTCGTGCCCCGCCCTCCCCTACAATGCGATGATGCCGCACGTCAATCACTTAAAAACTAATTGTTAACGTGGGCCCATTCTTTTGTCCTCTTTCCTTACCTGCATTTGAAACCTGGCGCACAGGGAGGAGGAGTGAGAAAGCAGTGAAAGAGTTTAGCCATCCCTTGCAGCCACAGCATATGAAGCTGTTCCAACAGTTCCGCAACCCTAGGGAGCCATTCTAGTCACACCAAATCTATCCAGAGAGACAACAGTGGACTTACAGTCAACAAAGGCTGTTCCAGGTCTGTCTGTGCCGCATTAGCATGTATTCCCTTGGTCTTTGGCCAGGGTAACGGAAGATTCAATTTCCCCGTTACTGGTCCACTGAAATCAATTGGCGCAGTTAGGAACAGTAGAGTGTGAATGATACAGACTAATTCTTTTGGAGAGGGAGGTTAATGTGAAGTGCACAAGGTCAGTGCATTTTAAAAGGTAACTTCGGCTTTGCCTGCGAGTTTGTCTTCTGTTCCCGCCCCTTCTGTCTTTTTCTTTCTCTCACATGAACACACACACAGCCGCAGAGTCCCTTAGTGGTTTCTTTCTCCTTCACTCGTTCTCTCTCACCTTCTCCCTCTCTGCCCCTTTCTCTCTCCCACATCTCACACACTTCTCTCCAGCTCCCACTTGTATTCCCATTCCCTTCTCTTCGCTCACTCATCTCTTTCTGCATGCTATGGAAGTGTCTCTTCACACCTCACAGGGGCTCGGAGAGAGAGAGAGAGAGAGAGAGAGAGAGAGAGCTGTGCTGCAATAATTGGGTTATTGACCAATCAGCAAACACACATAAGACACCATGCGCAGGATCAATGTGAAACGCTAGGATCAATTGAGGTGGTCAAAAGCAATGAAAGTACGAGCAGGGAATAAAGAAGTCAAACAACTTGCTGTTCTGGATTTGTGAGTAAGTTTAGGAAGAATTTGTGGTGAGGCATCAATAATTGCTTATTAAGACATCAAAGGAGTCCGTCCCTATGCGAAGACACTCCTGTCCTGCTCAGCCTGGAGTATCTGGATGAATGTGTGTCATGAGGCTTAAACTGAGCCGTGCAGTGAACAACACAGTCTGTCTGCGACCAGTGAAATAGCTTTGGGTTTCTTTTGTGTATTAATATCCAGATGGACAGTTGTGTTGTAATCTGCAGCACTTCCTGTTTACAGCCAGGTAATGCAGTAAACTGGCTAAATATAACAGCAGCTTCAATGATAGCGAATACAAATACATTTCTTTTTTGTAGTCTCCTAGAGCCCAAGGTGACTTCTTCATATGTTTTGTTTTTTCCAACTAACAGTCCAAAAACCCCTTGGATCGCAAGAAGATGAAAAGCAGTCAGTATTGTGTTGAAATCAGTTCATCTCAATCCTACACTTAATAATTTACTCAATTTACAATGATATATAAAAGTGTTGAGTCGATAATCCGCACATTTGAGACAATGGAAGCAGACAATGCTTTGGTACCTTTGCTTGAAAAGTTACTAAAATTATAAATCAATTATCCTAAAGATTGTTGAAGGTAATTTTCTGAATATCAAAAAATTGACTAATTGTGTCAGCTCTAATTGTGAGCAATTTGTAATTCACAAGGTGTCATTTAGCTCATGCACCGGTCAGAAGAAGCTAATGATCGGAGCTTAAAGTGAGCATTTTTATCAATCCACAGATTGGAATAATTTCAGTACATTTCCTGATGTAAAAGCCCCAAAACAAACCATTTTCCCCCTGAGATCCTCTAAAACAACAGCAAATCATGCAGTAAATAGCTGAGACAGTACATTGTGCATCTGCACACCACTCCACTACAAAATAAAAAATTACTTTTGAGTTCAGAATATGCGCGCAGTTTTACCAAGCGCTTTTTCTAGGTCAAGTGAATAAACATTGCCAGTCTTGCATACTTCCTTAAGCAGGAGGCTGGGGGGGGGGGGGGGGGGGGGGGGGGGAGGAATAGACTTCCTCCAAAGTTTGCCAAGGGAACCTGTTTCACTAACCCTGAACTTCTGGTGTGGAACGTAAAAGTTGAGCTCCTGCCCGCCTGTCAGGTTGTGGCGAGGAGGGTGTCGATAAAAATGTTACATTGGAATTGACATGCTGGCAGTCTTTCGAACAAAAGCCCCGCACTGTCATTCTGCTTTACTGTCTCTGAGCACACAGTCCCCGAACACTCTCACTGTTTTCTTTCTTCTGCTTCCTCCTCCTCTCCATGTCTTCCCCACTCTCTCCGTCTCCCCCTCCCTCCCCCTCACTCTCTCTCTCTCTCTCCCCCCCCCCCCCCCAAAAAAAACCCTTATGACATCCTCCGGATTTAGGAGCTTAAATGTCAGTCTCATGATATTCGTGCCATTCAGATTAAGCGCTTTAAATACGATGTAAATGTATGAATGTAGGCCAATGAGTGGGCACCATTCAATCCAATTAGCCGTAATGAATACAGTCTCAAGGAATCTCAAAACCAATCTGTGGCTTATTGACTATTACACCCCGCAGACAGCTGAATATACAGTATTCTACCTTCACATGGAGACTTTTGTGGCGCCAGCAGACCTGGAATCAGCTGATCACCTTAATGGATCATGTATTCACAAAGTACTAAATAAATCAAAAAATAAGAAAAGGTCAGAGTAAAAAGTAAAAAGTATGCAAACATCGCCGCAATAGTGTGTGTGTGTGTGTGTGTGTGTGTGTGTGTGTGTTTTACTTCAGGTTTTGGTTTATCAGATGCCAAACCGCTACATGACAGAAAAATTATGTGAGGAAGAATTTCAGAAATGTATCCCGGAAACATCTCATTCCCAGCTTGCACAACAACCAGGTCTTCACCTTGTGAAACACTATGCCGCCCGAACCATGCACAATGCAGTCACGAAAATCTACAGGTGTGTAGTTGAGATCGAAATGAAGGCAGCGGTGGAAGATGGGTGTGGTCTGAGCAAGAGTGCCATGCAGAGGTAAAGTGGCAGGCCGTAGGGACGGTAAGAGGGCCTCTAGCTGTCAGGTAAACTGGAATTGTCCTGTTCATGTTACAATGTAATCGACCAAGAACGTGAAACTGAATGTTGAAAGCCAGTTCAGTGCATTGATAAATAAGGTTGCATTATACTGCAGTTGAGCCTGGCTCATGTATTTCAACCCAAGTTATGATCTTTCCCTAAACCTGACCAATTTGTTTTTGAACCGAGACCCAACCAAACATGAACTATCTTTATTTATTAATTATGAATTAACAGTGACTCGTAACGCCACGGGACGACGCAAATAAATGACTTACAATCTGGTCAGTACGAGGCGGCTCGGGCCACTCAGAGGGGGGAACGGGGCAGCCGTGCCGTTTCATTGAAGAAGTCTCTCCATTCAGTAATACAATGGAAGGTAAACCCAACCCGTTTTCAATACAACGCATATTTGTAAAACCTTTTAACACATGCCCTACTGTTTATTTTCAAAGTCAAGACAATGCAAAATGCTGGTGAATAAGGACGGACTGCTTCAGTCTTTCCTGTATACACAAAGCAGCGACCTTACTCACTCACCACAATGTATTATTGTTGCGGCAAACTAACCGTCAGATGTCAAAATATACTCAAAAACAAACCAGTCACATACTGTACAGCGTTCTGCCATTCGATCATGTTTTGCTCCAAATATCCAGGAAAAGCTTTATTTTATGCTTCGTTTGGACCTGTTGTCTAAAGAACAGTCTCTCTTTGTATTGCACACCCTCGGTCTAAACAGCTGTTACAGCTCTTGTGGTTTGCGCTGTTTGACTGTTTTTTTTCTTGGAGTAACATAATAAACGTCTGCATTTCACCAAATTCATTCATCCAGTCTCCCAAAGGTGTACACATTTATTTGGTTTTCAGTTACATGGAATTTGTCATGTAACTGATCTTATCATTCATTCATGGAGGGCACTTTCATGCTTACACCAGTGGACTGCAGCTATATCTATTTAGCAGTGTTTGCAGTGTGTGTGTGTGTGTGTGTGTGTGTGTGTGTGTATTCGTGCGCGCCGTGTCTGCCAATGGCATTTTTTTTTTGGAGAATCAAATATTAGTAGGCTGCATTGATTTTGGATAAACCTCTACGTTCTTGTGTTAGCTCAGTCCTCCTGCCAAGTTTGTCTGGTCTGTCGACTCACTCTTCCTTTCCAAGCAGTGGAGTCTTAGCTGTGTTCCGTGTGCAGACAAAGCAGCGACCGCTCCGTGTATCCGCTTTCTTTCTCGTCTCTCTCCGTGTTGACGGTGGGGGAGCTCAGCGCCGGTGATCAAATATCTAGCATTTTAACAATTGCTTGTATTTTGGTTGTTTGATTTTGTCGTGCTCTTGACATTCAACAAAGTGAGCCTGAATGTTGTCGCCTGCAGTGCTTCAGATGGAGTGGAAGAGAGACAGGCGGTGGCTAAAGCATGTTTAAAAAACCCCAGTCAGTTAGTGGCAAAGTCACTGGCTACCAGTCAATAGGAGAAGATGACAGGAAGGACGAGAGACTTTGTTCGCATTGCATTCCTCCCTCAGGCGCCCACTGTAAAGGGTATTTCCCCTTGCTGTTTAAAATAAAGAGTACATTGCACATTGCTAAATGTTTTTTAAGTTGATGCCACACACGCGTCCACAGAACAAACCAACAATTGAGTCAAACTATTTGAATTGACCCTTATTTCATTAAAGAAACTGAAATAATTTGTACTCACAAATGGCACAGATAAATGTCCTCATTCCATCTTATCAAACACAATGCTTTCATTGTTATAGAGCATGATTCATTTGCTGGATAAACCCCATTTTTACATAATTAAAAAGAAAAGGATGAATTCAATGAGCTGTGGCTTGATGTGTGGGGATTAATTATGGTGATGTGGTACTTTATTGAGACTTTCTGCTCCCAAATCTGTCATCTGCAATGAACAATATAGAATAAATTGAAAGGGGACTCAGACATGCCCTTTCCCTCTCTGCCCTTTTGCTCTTCATTCTCTAGCTCTGATCTTCGTCTTTCCCTCTCTATCCATCCCCCTATGAAGCCCCTTTTCTGCTTCTATTCCGCTCGCTTTTCCTTTTACTGTAGATCTCAGATTCTCAGAGGGACACTGACACAAACCAAAAGAGACGCTCTCGTTGTGGTTATTTAAGTGCTTCAGTTTCACGTGGCTTCAGTGAAAAAATGAGGGCTTCTTTAACATTTTAGTGAGTGTAATGTTTTGTATATTTATGTATTCTACTGTACACAGCACGAGTAAGTAATGTTGTGAGTAATATATTTTGTATGAGGTACTTTAATCTCGCTCTATTAACTTTACTCAAAGACGTGGCCTACATCTCTTCATTGAGCTCATTTAAAATGTCCCCTTTTCTCGTCCAAATAATAATATTTACAATCTGAATTTGGTCTATATACAGTCTGTGTGACGTAAAATCAGGTCGAATTGAGAAATTCCCAAGCAATATGAGTTTTGGATAATTTAAAGGTTGTCTTTCACGGGAAACATCTCCTGGTGTCCTCCTGGTGTCCTCTGACAGAAGGAGGAATACATGCTGGCACAGCAGCAGATACAAATTAAGACATTTTGCTGAAGAATATGATTTTATGTAAATGAGGGATATTGGGAAAATGAGTACAAGACCACACCAATTACGAAGAACATTTGGCAAACAGGAAAATTCTTCGTTTGAAATATTGCAACACCCCAACGAAAGATATCTTTATACAAACAATATAAACCGCCATTGCTTATAAGCGGAAATATATAAACCACGCTTGTGCATTTTTGTCATCCTAAGAATGGATTTTAGGATTGTAATTGATTTGGTAATCGAAGTGATGTACGGATACTTAGGTAGAGGATACCTTTTGGGCACCGAAGCAAAAGAAGAGTTTCTCCCGATTCTCTGTCTTTACTGCTGTCGTACTGGAGGATGGAGGTGTGTTGACACACGTGAACATGTAACCCTCCCCATGGCTCGCTCCATTGTGGAGAAGAGTCTAATCTGATTTTAATACACTGCAGGGTTAACAGCTGCTGCTGCCGGAGTGAGGACAGATCGGATCAATTACCCAATCCATCTATAGGCCGAGAGCAGAATCTACCCTGTGCCGCCCGTGGATTTGATGAATATATTCCCTTTTAATCAGAATCACCACGACCTTTCATCAATGCCATCTTCCCTCTGACCAATGAGGTGTGAAGAAAGAGGAGTTGACAGGTTTGAATGTCCTTCAGTGTCTGTCCTGTATCATTACCCATCTCTCAAAATAGATCGAAGCCATCTAAAAAAAGACATCCGTTGTCATGCATTCACTGTGTGCATGGCGGAGCTTCCAGCCCTCGAGTCTTCGTCCGACAGTACTGTAGGTTGTGGCTTTTGCTCTCACGTTTTAGAAGACAGTACTACTTTTTGGGAGAACCACTAACACATTTTCATTTCCTGATTTAATAATTAGTGTTTCATTCGAATAAGCATGTAATAAACATGTAATAAGAAAGTTGTTGTTGTCCAAACACAGACAACTTACATTTGTGTGATTAATGCACATATATCATTTTACCGTAGCCTTATTCTTTATTTAGCAGTCCATCAAACATGATAAAAATAAACAATAATACTTGATAAAAAATCTGTTCTAGAAAAAACTAAAATCGTTGACAAGCAATCATTCAGGCATATGTGCCCATCATATTATAACAAAACAAAACACAGAAATGAGAAGCCACACTCAAATATCAACATTTCGACTAAACAGCTGTGGTTGTTTACTAGTGTGCATGTAAGTGTGTGTGTGTGTGTGTGTGTGTGTGTGTGTGTGTGTGTGTGTGTGTGTGTGTGTGTGTGTGTGTGTGTGTGTGTGTGTGTGTGTGTGTGTGTGTACACCCCAAAGGGAGTCACATGGGGACCAAAACCAAAGGGAGCCTGCTGAGGGGGAATAACTAAATCATGCAGCCCACAGATGTTTGTTTAATACCACAATGGGACAGAAAAGATGGACCCAAAACTGTCAGATTGTTGAGTGGATGTGTAAGTCTGACCAGTGGTGAGACAAATGTCAATCTAAATCTTTGAATCCATGTCAGCATGTCTGTAGCGCTGTGGAATGTAAACTAGAGAACAGGAGGACCATAAGTCCTGCGCAAACACCACAAGGAAACACTTGGCATGCTAATGCTCGCATCAAAGTTGTGGAGAAAAGTTTATTGAGAAGCAGCTTAATTAGAGATGAGGGGTTACACGCTGAAATAAGTACATCTTAATTAGTTATTTGTAAAGTTTTATTCAACTTAAGAAGCTGTTATGTGTGAAGAACTGAATCCTCAAGTGAGATGTTTAAAGAAAGAAATAATAATGTCACACATATTGGCCAATTGCAGAAATCCTGTTGATAAAGTCTGCTCAAGGCTGTTACTCCTCATAAAACAAGTATTTCATAGTGAGTTTCTTCTAGTGAAATAGCAATTATTCAAGTGTTTTAATTGCAGAAAGGTGCGTCATGAAGACAGTAGCTATCCAGCAGCTTGTACAGTAGCTGAGCCCGCAGGCGAGGACCGCTGAGGCCAGTGCCTCTCCCATCGCGTCAACACATGTGACGTGCCCTCATTTTCAACACCATTAATCTCGGGAGGGGGTGAAACGTGAGGCAGTAGACTTGAGCATTTGACTCAGCATTTTGTCTTGCCATTCATCCAGGGAGCCGTGTACAATGGTGTGTGTCATCGCTGGGTGTGCAGGTGAAGAAATGTGGAGGCAGAATTACAGGAATGTTGTAGTTCATCTCCGCCATCAAACCTCCAATGAAGCCCAGCAGGTACACACTTTTATTTCCCTGAGATTTTTTAGATGGCAGCGGTAACAAAATATATTTTCAATAATATTATAGTTGTTGCTGTTATCTTCAAGCAGGCCTATTTAGGTTTTGCTGAACAATGTCCGCTCTGGCATAAAGTGGAATAAAACATACTGGGAGTGGAAATCCCCGACAATTATTACACAGCCATTATAATGAATCACAAGCAGGTGACCTGATTGTAAGAAGTTGGATACGGCCCAAAGTAAATGGCAAATGTGTCATCAACTGACATTTATTTCCTGAAATGTATAAACTTCCACCTAAATAGTCTAGTGGCTTTGAAAAAGCTCAGTAATTTCCATACGCTAACATCAGACACTTGTATTGTCGAAACCCCCGAGTAAGGGTTAAGAACCAAAGACCAGTTTCCAATTGTTACTGGTTCCTGATGGGCCAGAAATAAAACATAAATACATTTTAGTTCCTGGGAAATCTAGATCAAACAAACGCAAAGTTTTTCTTCCTTCCAGTCTCTAAAAATAAGACCTTATGCGCCACTAGTTGGCAACAGGTAACGTCTCTAAAAATGTTTGAAAATGTGACCAAAAGGGCATCCTGGAGCCCTCTAAAACGTATTACTCTATTGGTGGTAGCTAATTTTAAATATCCCTCGTCCTATTTAAAATGTAAGTCTAGTTTATTTCTAGCAAACTGTTAAAAACAACAACCTTCCAGACGTGTATAATCCTACCAAAGGAAAACATCTCTGTAAACTGTGTTCACAACATTCCCCGGTTGTATTTGCAAAACAAACCAAATTAACTCACAGGTGTTTTCTAGAATGTGACATTTACATCACGTCACTGAAGACTCTGTAATATATGCAGTACAGTGACATATGCAACTATCTGCTATGCGTTCCCTCTTTCTCCTTCTGTCTCTCTGTGTAAAGAAACACACACATACTATACGTGTGCGCACACCCAGACACACACGGGGCGCCATACTTTTTAGCAGGTTTTCTCTCCGTTTGTCTCCAGAATGGTTATTTTCTCCTGTTCAGTTCCTGGCACCTCTCCAATGGTAATCACTAAGGGGAAATCACCCCTTGAAACACTTTTGTGTTTGGCCCTTAATTCGTATTGCATGAAATGAGCATACAGCTCTGTTCACAGAGGAAATAAACGCCATGCCTTCCGTTGAGCTCGTCTAATACAACACACAGATGGGAGCTTTAATAACTAAATCCAGAGCCAAGAGAATACAACAGCCATAAAATGTACCTGATCTGATGGTTGTTTTCCTATTAAGACACCAAGTGATCTACTGACATGTAATATTATATGGAGCATTAACAGCACGGCCTTCCTGCACCACTGGCTGATAATCATCATCTATTGTATTCTCAACACTGGCATTCAATTGGAGCCATTCATTTGAATCTCCTTTTAGTATTGTTCATGGCCACCAGCTCCTAAGAAAATATATTCTTCTTCTTCGATTTTCTAAACTCTCCACTTTCTTTACCGGCTTCTCAATAACTTTGTCTGTCGTTTGTTGCTGACCAAGTAGCATGCAGCGGGTTTAGATAAAGACTTTGTATAGCTGTGATGAACGGCAGTCCAGTGCTAATTCTCTGTGAGTGCATCCCTTCCAGTGACCCCTTTCACATTACACATTGTCATTCATTGATTAGTTCAGCTTTAAAGTTAGAGATGTTCCAGCACCATTTCTGTCATCCCGATACCGAGTATGAATCCAATACCAGTGGGTTAAAAACTAACAAACGTGTATATACATGCATAACAGCATGATTAAAATTATTAGGAATTCAATTATTGCATTTGATTATTTGCTTGGATAAAAAACATCTTGGAGTAGTTTTAACAATGTATTATATAGCTAGTTATCTGGCTATAAAGAAGGTTATACAGGTCACAGTTCCCCTTCTACCAAATTTCCCCTCGGGGATTAATAAAGTATATATTCATTCATTCATTAATATCCATTTTATATCGCTGTGAGAACATCTCCTTCAAACAACTGTATCTAAGTTTCTCATCAAAAACTACATTTTTAGAACTGGATGTTATAGTAAACGTGTGATGTACAGTATATATTTTAGGAATTATGTCCTGGTGAAGACTTCTATTCCTAATGAGGGTGTCAGTAAATATTGTTATGACCTCAAGGCTGTGAAAGTTGTTTTCCATATATTTTTAACACTAACTAATCCAGTAAAAGGTTCAATGTTTTTAAGACGTGATGTGTCTCATGTGATAGAAACATATTGGTGACGAATGAGATCTCCATGTGCCAAATGAACTCATTGACCTAGAAAACCTGAATAATTAAGGTCATAAGTATAAGTAAAGCAATCATTCTCAATGTTCTGGTCTTTCTTCTTCTGCGGTCATGTCACTATGGTGCCATCAAACAAACACATGAGACAATCAACCCATCCACTCAATCTGTCAAACAGGCAGAAGCAGCTGGAGCAGTATCACACCTGAATAAGAAGCTCCCTCCTGGTGAGCCAGAAATGCCACAAGGTGCATGTGTCACTGGCACAGGAGTGAGTGGGCGTAATCACGCTGGAATGAAGGAAGAACCTAAGGCATGTCAGCTGCATTCACAACAAGCAGGATATCCTCCTCCACCAGCCACCCAAAAGAAACCTGGTACAGAAGGCTGCTTCTCTCAGGTTGCACAGAAGGGACTTTCAATATCAAGTTTACCAACAGAAACAAAAGGAAGACAACTTTTACTGGACAAAGACACATCATAGAAATGTTTCTTTTAATTGTAAGCATCATCCTAGCAGATGTGAATTGATTGAAAATGTAATTGTATGTATTCATTATAACCAATCGTTGGCTTGAATCGTGGTTTGACTTTCTGGTTCAGGCTCCCAAATCAATAACCCACAATGAGAAAATGGAATTGTGGAAGACCACTGATTCCTGTGACTAAATAAAAAATAACTTACGTGTTAATGGCACCAGACTAAATACCTGAATCTTGACCTACATTACATTTCCTCATTGTTCCTCCTTTATGACCTTATGACTCAAATGACACTAAACCACAAATGAGAAAAGATGCACCTGCATGCCTATGTTGTTACTCAAACAACAAATCAATCAAGGTGTTAAAGTGCTTCTTTTCCTTTCTCCAAGTCCCAGCAGCTGAGTGAGATTGGGAATAAAAGCAGAAGATCCTGCTTAACAATCAAAACCAAAAAACCAAAGAGCCGTGGACAGTATTTAGTTGATACCATCATGGTGTCTATTTTGAAACTGTCTATTTTCTTTATAGACAATTTCCCAAATTCCCTACTAACTCCCCGAAATCATGTTTCTGTGAGAATCTTAGGCTACTAATCTCTCGTAATACCTAGCGATGAAGATAACTGTAGTTAAACTGCCATTTCCAGATCTCTCTACAGCTGGGAATCGTTTGAAATGTATTGATCATAGAAAAGAAATAGAAGTAGAAGAAACATTGCCATTGAAACCCCATTAGCTAGTTAGATAGATAGATAGATAGATAGATAGATAGATAGATAGATAGATAGATAGATAGATAGATAGATAGATAGATGGATGTAACATGTACTGTATATTGTGACCGTTGCAGCGTGCTAACTTCCGTATAAACTAAACTGACTTACAGCACTTTGCGGACTCACTGAGTGAGTTTTTGTAGCAACAACAAAAAAGGGTGATGCATAGAGAGCCAGAGTAATTGAGTACAATGTTACAATTCACTGCTTCATTTACACTCTTGTCACAGCGTAGGAAAGCACATTGCTGTCGCCAGATAAGTTGCAACTCTGTTTGGCTCATTTTCAGTAACCAGAGTGGCATGAAAGCTTGTTAGCTTGCTAGCTAAATAGTAAACAACGAGCTAGTTATTCATTTTGATGTGAAATATTTGTGAGTATTTTGCATTTTGGTTATGTTTTTTTTTTGTCATGCCCTTGGTGTGTAAAGGCCTTAATGGAGATCAGTTCTACAAACAAAAGGTAATTTATCCCCACTGTATTGGTGGCAGATGTCTGAGATTGACATCTCAAAACCTAGACAAGTGAAAACAAAACTACCCGACCTGAGGTAAGGGAGAAAGAAACATGTTGTGTGTGTGTGTGTGTGTGTGTGTGTGTGTGTGTGTGTGTGTGTGTGTGTGTGTGTGTGTGTGTGTGTGTGTGTGTAATTTGAGAAAGCTGACCCTTTAATATCCCTTCAATAATGACTTTTCTTCTCACTTCTGCTGAAAACAGAAATCAGATTACACTTCCTGCCAAACACGTTTACCCTTTTGAAGCGTCAGGCAAGCAAATGATCTCTCCAAACAGGTTCAGTTTTGTATAATATATTTTTCTTTGAGCTGTCACTTGCTTCTTGGAAGCTCCCTTTTACCTGCTGAGTTAGTGCAGTGATGCTACATACATGATTTGTGCAGCTGGAGGAGCTGAACCCTAAATAACAGAAATTCCATGGGATGGTCTTTTATGGACTTAGATAAATGCTTGACAAAGGACACAAATCATTTAGTTATTTCCCCCACAGCAACGACGCCCAGAAAATGTGTGTTTTCTAGGTCACAACCATGATGGCAGTTTTTAATCAATGATATGTTTTTCAAGGCTTAAACGTGTGAACTGGGTGTTTCTGGCATTTTACCATATTTGGGCAGATATACAGTATGTTGTTTTTTTTTATTCCCAGAAGTCAGTTGAAAAGGTCTTTGAGTGTAAGAGATACAGTACAGTACACGTTAGTATGCACTTTATTACTTCTCGTGTGTGAGCTGTAGTATCTGTGAGACATATTTAATAAGAGGATTGGTTATAGTGCTACATGTGCTATTAATCAAGAGGTGATTTAAAAACTCCATTTAGATAAAGCTATCTAATAATTTATCTTAGTTAATAATTAAAAATTGTCATCACCCAATTAATATCTTGGCAGCAGAGCAAATAGATGCATTGACTAAAAAGAAACTACCTGCGGAAAAAATGGAAATTGCAAAAATAATATCTCTGAAGGTCACTGCATTAAAAGCCTCCAAACCATTTGGAGGAACCTAAAAAAGGGGTCGGCTTCTGACTTTCTTTTTTCTATTTCATTCAGATCATTTCTTTGTTTAATCTGCCTTTCGGGTATTTGTGTAATGAATTAAATGATGAACACAGTTATTCATGTTTAAAGTCAGTCACAGACCCACTTTTCTGAATCATGGGTTCTGCTGATGTTTAAGTTTTTGTGGATGCACGTTGTGTGTGTGTATTTGTGAGAAAATAATGTTATGTAAAAGGTCCCAGAATAACCCCCACCACCACCAACACACACACACACACACACACACACACACACACACACACACACACACACACACACACACACACACACTTTTTATTTGAGCCAACTATGCATGACCTACTTTGGGAACCTTTTCAAGCTGAACAATTAACATTTTTTGAAGCATCTTCCTTTATGGCATCCTTTCCATGGAGGAACTGACCAGACAAACACTGGGTTTAAAAGTAAGCACTTTGGCCTGAATACTTGGGCAAATTCTAATTAAACATGAATGATAAAGGCATGCCTTGTTTGCTCAGTCATGTATGTATATCAGGAAACCAGAGGAAGATAATAATACTCCTGAAGAGTGAGTTGAGATGGGTTCTCCGCTTCCTCTCCACCAAAAGTGAAATATAGATCTCATTCTTTTTTATAGCTCTGAATGAATTATGGCAATTACATCTGCCTGCATTTAGCTCTACAAACAATTATTTTTTATTGATGACAATAGTGATGGGCTCTTATGACCAGTTAATCTTTGTAATTTGTGATTTAATGTGTACATATTTCCCTGTAGTCGCTCTATAATACTGATACCAGCGTGTTGCTACATCATCTCGGATGTCTGTGCATTACATTCAGCTTCTCCTCCACACAAAGCTCCATGACTCAGGTGATCTTAAAGAATACTTGTGAGATTTCTTGAAGACTGCTTGCATGCTAAGTAAAACAAAGTGCTGCCATTCAGCTCCATTATTTCACACAGCAGCACACTATAAAAATCAAGGCATTCATCACAAAACAGAATGATGCACTATGCTTTGTTGCAGCTCCGGTATTTAGTTTCCGCCTCCTTTATGTAATGAGTTAATGACCTCAACAACAGAAGGGAATGTCAGCGGTAGGTAATAGAGAGTAGATCTCCAACTGCAGGATTGGCCGAGCGGAAATCTGGCCCTCTGTCACCAGACTGTGTTTCAGGAAGAAGTTCAAATGAGGACAAGACAAGCATTCACATCCCAGGAGCCTTGGCCAGCAGAAACCACTCTTTTATTAGGGTTTCAAGTCCGGCCTAAAATGTGTTCTGCTGCTGCTGCTGTTGTTTTTTGTTGTTGTTGTTAGTGGTGGTGGCCGTGTTGTGTGCGTGTGCGTGTGTGTGCGTGCGTGCGTGTGTGCGTGCGTGTGTGTGTGCGCGTGGCTCCGCGTGGGAGAAGCAGAGTGGAGACTTTTAACATGGTTTCTTTTCTTTGCAACAAAAGGATCCGATCATTGTGCCACACAATGTTCTTTTAAAAAGATTACATCCACTGTAGGCATTTACTCCTACGCTTTAATAGCACAAAGTAAAAAAATAAATATATTCCATTCATGAAGCTGGAACAGAAAGCTGGCTTTCATTGGGTCCTTGTGGCTATACCTGGTGTGATAACATTGTTGGACGTTTAGATCTGTTCTGAAACTTTGTGTATAAGCTTCTTTTTCTCTCTCTCTCTCTCTCTCTCTCTTTTGGGAAGAGGTAAGAAAAAAAAGCTCAATCTCCCCGGGCGATTCACTAGGGGCAGCCCACTGCTGCTTAATACTAAGGATGCAGAGAATACATTTCATGTATGTAGGTAAAAGTATGTACTATGACAAATAAAAAAATAAAAAAATGTCATCAGAATCAGCCAAAGCTCTGAGCTACTGTAGTAAAACAATTAATCCACTTTGACTATTTGGTGAGCATTTGACTGAGAAAGCTATAGTATTGTGGTGTTTAACAGAGATATAGCTTATTTACATATCCAGCACAAAGAGCTCTGTTTTGGTCTCCACTAAATCCTAGGGAGAACACATTTAGTCTAATATGAATTAAAAAAACATGTTTTAAGGCAATCGTTTCAGATTTTCTTCCTTTTCAATCTGGTTTTATGGATTTCAAACTAGTTTTGGTTAAACGTTGTGAAATATTGACACCCGCATAGGTTGGAAGAAGATATACTAACATGTTACGTTTCTACATGAAAACCATCGGAGCTAACAGTAGCAGAGAATATTAGCACTTCTGTGCTACGCTAGCTACTAAAGGTATACTGAATGTCTGCACATGCTACTTTGGCTTTTCAATAATTTAGACAGTAGATAAAGACGGTGATTGCTTGAACAGTGTTGCTCCTTAATGTCATTGTCTTCGGTCTCAGGCGCCATTGGGATGATTCACTTTTACAATGTGATCTATGGGCTTTAGCTTCTATCTTTATCTTTTTTTTACCTCTTTTCACTGCTGAATCAGTCCGACATCTTGGATATATTCTTCAAACGCATATTATAGATATTTCTGCTTTTGCTTTATTCCAAAAGTTAGATCATATTTATTCAGGGAGTGCAGTATGTGACTGTGTGGGCTCCATGATAGCTGCGACAGCTTGACAGAGTAGCAGCAGTGGGCAGGGCTTAGCAAAGGGTCAATTGAGGAAGTCCATAGCATCAATGAATGGCGATTTGTTGGGCAGCAAAGCATAGCAAAAATGAACTAAACTGCATCCTAATATGAGGCTATAAAACGGCATTAACAGCATGATGGCACTAAGCTTCTCCTCTGTGAAAAAATTGAAAATCTCTCTCAAGATCAAGCACAAATATCAACTCTGCGCAGTCTAGAGTGGTTTACAAACTTCCTGCAGCCATTTAACCCTTTACCTAAAAAAAAACCTCTCACAACTAGAATCACCTTGCAGCCAGGGTCTAAAAGAACTCTCAAGGAGCTTGTATTTTAGCCAGGCATTTGTTTCTAAAGGAATAATCTTATATTTTAAGAAGAGCAGACAGTAGAATGTTACCAGTCGGACCAGCTATACTACTCATACTGTACCTTGAATACAGTTTCACCACTCTGCTCTACAGTGCCTCCGATCCACCCACACCAATGAGTGATAGGCTGCCCAGAAAATGGCAAAAACTGGATATTGTGGGTTGTATTATTATATTTTTTTTCTTCAGGTGTTTTATTTATTACATTTTTTCCAGTAGACATCAATCTTTTTTTGCCACGCAAAAATACTCATGCCAATTCACAAAAGATGGGAAACATTGAAATATAATTTGATTCAGCTAATTGTCTATCTGAAGTAAAGAGAAGCTGTTTTAGGCAGTAGAGTGGTTCTGGGGCATCAGATACTTCAAGGCTGACCTTGGACATAAGAAATCCTATTATACAAGATAAATAAATATATTTTCAATGGCCAATAAATAGAGAAGTAGTTTTCTTCCCTCCATGAACCAGACAGTGTCACGCTCCTCACTATAAACGGATTCATAAGTTGAAATCCTAAAGAAAGTCTTGCACTGACTGTCTTTATTCTCAAGCTCGATGGAAAAACCTGGCTATTATCTGCTTGGGAGAACGAGTTGATTTTCATCACTCACTGTTGGACTGTTGCACTGAAAGTATGAACTTAAGGCACCATATACAGACAGTTCAGAATACATTTTTGATATACAGTATTTCAGTCCATGTGAAACACTTATAACATGACAAAGTACACCTTTGATCATTTTAACATTGTTTAAATGTCTCAAATGTTAGGTTTCTACATAAAAACCTATGAAGCTATCGTTAGCAGAGTACATTACCTGGCATTAGTACTTTTATGCTACTCAGGCTACTGAAGGTATACTGACTGTATAACACATTGCTTTTTAATGATTGTACCAGCAAATAAAGACCGACCCGGCTTTACAGGAACATAGTTGTCCCTTAAGTCCATTGTCAAAGGCTCAATTGCATCTTCTTAATGTGCAGGATACTTTTACAATGGTTTTGAGTGCTATACTGCATTTCATTGAAAATAACTATTGGCTGATATCAAATAGTCACAATATCCTTCAATGGGCAATCAATTATCTTCACACTTAAAAAACATGACCTTTTCCCCCCAGTGTCCTCTCAAACCACAACAGTCTGTATTAATCATAAAATTCCCTTTGAGACAACTATTGGGATATGAAAAAAATGAAACCTACGTATGTCTTCTTTTATATGAAATTACACTTCTTCAGTGAGAAGCTGAAGAATGTACTGCACACTATAAGATGAGTGTTAGATGACTTTAATCCTCAGTTGGTTGACCCCAAGTTATTCATAAAATGTGAATAGTTCCTGCCATCCACGCTGCATTATTTTTTTTACCAATATATGGGCTGGTTGTCACATTCATCAGTAACCAAAGAAATGGATTTAGGAGTGCACCCTTGAAATGACTCGCACTTGATGACTGGCAGACCTGCATTTAAGACACATTTAAGAGTTTCTACACATTCAAAAGAGTAAGGCTAAACAAGGTTATTGTGCATTTTTCTAAAGCTACATGACATTAATTAAATCTCATTGAATCAAGGGGTTGCTAGTTGAAAAAGAGTGACTCAGAAAAAAACCATGAACCTGTTTCTTGAAATGTGTCAGTATATATGAGATTATGATGAATGATATACAGTAATAATTAAATGAAGAAAAAAAACGTGTTGACAGTACACACATAATACATACACTTCTACTTACACATCTATAAGACAACATCTTTGCCAGAGTAGTTTTGACAGACGAGACCCACACAGCCATTCCCCAACACCTACACCTGTAACATCCTTTTCACAACTAAAACAAGCAGCTGCCCGCTTTATAGTCAGGAACCCATAATGCACTGGGAGCCCCTGTGCATGCCTGGTGTTGGGATTTAATTGGATATTAGTATCCAGCAGTGTCTGAATTAATCAAATCATTTCCATCCATTAATTTAGTGGAGGAACATACAATTAAAGCCTTATTAGTGTGCTCTCAGGAGTATGCCTTTTCATCCCTCTGCAGAACATTGAGGGTTGGCCAGAGTCCAGTGCAAAGCATTCTCCCTGCTTGAATCTGGTGCTTCCTCATGATGGATACTGTTGATCTGGCTGCAAGCTTAAAGCGAGGGAATCGTCGGCATATTGTAAAGTGCTACTTTTCCCGAGGCAATAATAAGAGCTCATCTAAATGAAATAAATAAATAAAATACATTGTTGGCTTCTATTTTGAGTCTTTACCATTTGTCAGATTATGAAATTATTAGGCCAGGGGACTGACACGTTTTAGAGTAATTCTATTTGGTGAAACATTACTGTGAAAACCAGGACAGAAATACCCTAAATAGGGTGAAAAGAGATTTGGAGATTTAGACAGCGAACAAACATAATCCAGCACACAAATGTAGGTCATCTAATAAAAATGTCCATGTTTTCATATTTCATACAAGTCTGACTTGCTTCATAATGAACTTAAAACTACAGTCCACAGCTTTTTAAATAGTCTTCAAGAGAATAAACAAAGGAATTGAACTTTTTTGCATTAGAAAAATCTCAGTATCCAAACCTCTAATCCAGACAATACATCGTCAGGGACACCTAATTTGATTTAGCATTAAGTTTAAATCAAACATTACATAAATATAACAATTCTGGTTAGGGTGACTTATTTCGTACCCCCTTCCTCTTCTCTTGTGAATCTGAGTTAAAAGGTTCTTGCACAAAGTAATCCAGACTGCTCAGATGAGCAGCCATTTTTAATTAAAACCATTTACACAGGAAACCAAAGTGAGGAAAAAAAACGAGCCAAGGGATTTTACACTCTGTCATCCAAGGCTTCAGCGGATCAAAGAGTTTTAGTTGTGCTTTTTAATGGTTACGTAACATTTTTGCCTATGAAATATTGGGCCTGGGCACCATGTAGTCAGCCTAACGCTCGGCAGTGCCACAGATTTCCTGCAGTGCATTTTCAGATTTCAGGCAGGATACAATAAGCCCATGTTTAAGTATAGCTGTCAATCAATACAATACTACTGGTGTAACAGGACACTGAAAGTAGGCAGGAACGTAAAAAAAAAGTATTTACCTAAGACATTTCTATATCTATCTTGTGTGTGTGTGTGTGTGTGTGTGTGTGTGTGTGTGTGTGTGTGTGTGTGTGTGTGTGTGTGTGTGTGTGTGTGTGTGTGTGTGTGTGCGTGTGCGCGTGTGCATAATTGTATGTATGTATGTATAGGTGTGTTTGTGCCTATCTGCTTCCTTGCCTGCCTGGTTGACTGCCATGTGGCCCAACTCTTACTGTCATCCTGTCTGACATTAGGGCTAAGCTGGATCTCATTATGACCAAGGTGGCAGTGATCCCGTCAACATCGCTTTGGCTCCTGCCATATGGGTCGCCTCCAAGGTAACACGGCTGTATCAGTCTCCTCAGAGCTGCGAGCCTTGTCATAGCATGCGCACACACACACACACACACACACACACACACACACACACACACACACACACACACACACACAGACGGAGTATCTACTCACAAGACAAGTGTGTATTGTACATATAAAGCTGAATAAACATGTCAAACAGAGAAGACATAAATAACCCTCATGATCAGATAATCAGGTCAGATCTATGGGTTGGTGCACTGTGAATAAATACAGACACAGAACATGCTTACTATACATGCTTGCCACAGGAAAGACACAAATATAAACAGTACAATCAATGTAATGTAGTTTTTATGAGCTATGAATCAGGCAAGAATTAATCTGTCATCAGTTAGATGTCTTAATAAATTTAGCTTGTTAGATATATAATAGTCCGGTGTGACCAAATCAGACCAGAGTTATGATAGATGCATAAAACATACAAATTGAACAACAACCATTGGCAATGTTTTGCATTTTGCTCCAGTAAATCAGTGTGCAATTCTACGAGAGTAATCAGAGAAGTAACACCGATAAACTGACTTTCTCCAAGTCCCTTCCTCCAAACTGAAACTGCAATCTGAACTGCAGAAGTTGAATAAAATGCAGAGCAATCAGGGGGGGATCTGCAAAGTTGGTTTCCACAAATTCAATCAGGAAAGCTTTTGATCTAATACATCTCAATTGTTTAGATTCTGTGCAACATCACTGCCCAAAGTCGATCTGGAATTGTCATGGTCAAGTCTCACTCGAACATAACGGAGCAACGCACATCACTGTACCGGCAGCAGCTCAAACGCTGCACCTCTCTTACAGCAAGTGTCGGACTCTTATCAAAGCTGTGCAACTAAGCAGGAAGTCATTTACGACTTTGTTTAGTGCTTTTTTGCAACCGCTGATAAAAGGTGTGACTTTATAACATCACATGCATAAATACATGATAGCCATGTAGTTTCATAATAACACCAATAGACTGTCAATGCTGATAAAATACACAGAAATTATATCGCACCCAGATGCCCTGGACCACAAACCTTTCGTCTGATTTACTGCAACTCTCACTGTGATTATACTTCTGTATTTTCAACAATGATACCATGTGTTTCATGGTCCAAGATAATGGCTTTGATATTCACTGTTATTAATCGTGTTGATGATAATTTACTTCCTTCGGCACATGCAACTAGGACACCGCGATATTCTGGAAACACAACTGTGTCAAAGTTGCACTTTGCCAGATTTTTCTCTCCCTTTGGCCTGTTTGTTTTCTTTCAGCCCCCACCCTCACAAAATAAACTGTTTATTTCATCAGTTTGGCAACAAAAGCATGTGATCAATCATTCATAATTTATGATGCAGCCAATCGCTTTGGGCCCATAAAAACATATATTTGCACTACACAAGGTCTTAGCTGGACCTCCCGATAACAGACCAATATATATTGTTGTTGTACATACACACAGGCCCCTGATCTGATAAGAGGTCAACTTTGCCTCTGTTTTACAGTAGACCACAGGGCAGTGCTAGCAGGGATGATGTTGTGATCACATGCTACTATAACAATGACCTGGACCCCGTCCTTTAATTCCTGTTCCCCCAGCCAGCATCCCGCTGCCTTTCCCAAGCCCTGCTGTTATTATTTTTGCACTGTTCAAAGCAAACGCCCTAAGTCCCTTGTGTAATATGAGTCGCTCTGTAACAAACTGGTATACTCACACAAAAACAAGGAAAAAGGAGAAAAAAAATTGCTTCTCGCTGTAAAGCTGAACTTTTTAATACTTATCACAACTCTGAAAACGTCACAGCTTTCAAGCCAGAGATGTGACGGCGATACACGGAAAGGCACTCACTCGGACGACATAGAGAGGTCTTCATTGTCCTTACCTTGTCATGCTGTCCGTGATGCAGTTCTGACCCAGGTATCCCTCACCTCTGGCGGACAGTGACCCCTGTGACATGCCCGGCCGAGATTTCCATGACTCCATTAACGCCGTTACGGGCGAAATTAGATTCAATAAAGGGTTGGACTGGTCCCTCACATCATGCCGTGTGAAAGACATTGTTCCTTGCGCTCCAATCTGGTAATGGAATGAATGTCCACCAGAATTAACTCCAACAATGGCCGATGTGGGCATGCAGTTATTCTCTTGGTAATAGCTGCCATCAGGGGTCTCCTGCTTAACCCCTTTAGACAGGACATTGTTGGAGAACGCATCGGGCTCATAGGTCCCATTCATAGAGGGTACAGGGGGTCCTAAGATACCAGAAAGACTGTATTCATCAATGTTATTCCTCAGGGACAAGTAGGTGGTCTCAGATGCAGGATAGAGACTATGGGATGGTGACTGCTCACAATAGGGCTGTTGGTTCATACATCCCTCATCTTTGTTTGGCTCACTCTTAATCTGTGTGATAAAAGGTGTGCTACTCACGTTACATTTGGAGCTGCCTAAACACATGCTCCGGAAGTCAGTCCCAGGCTCGTTCTTAATGTACTTAACCATGCCCATCTGGTCTAAGCCGACGTTGAACACCTCCCCGTCTAACATCTCTACTTTGGGGAATTCAAAGTTCTTGAAGTCTGTGTCTCCGGTCATACCTGCTGCTTCTGGGCTGTTGGTGTCATTCTGCACCAAGCCTAGTCCGCCAGCAGGACTGCACACAGGAAATCCACCTGACGAGAGGTTCTGTGGGCTGCTGACAGCCATGGTGCCCCCTTTGGCCGGACTGGAGATGGAGGGCCTTGCTGTGTTGCCGTTGTTGGCAGTGCTGGTGCAGCAGCCACCTGTGGGGCTCGATACGGATGACCGAATGTTACAGGTAGTGCTGCAGGACGGAGGCGATCTCACACTGCTCATACTCTGGGGGCTGGACATGGGGGACCTCATGACGTTGAGCGGGCTGGTGAGAGGTGGTGAGCCCACGGTGCTGGACTCCACGGGGCTACATGTGGCTGAATTCCTGCGCTTGATGTTGGCCAGAGCTGCAGCACAAGACGTCTGGCTGACAGGACTATTGACGGACGAGCACACCGGTCCAAAACACGTCGGAGGACTGGTGGTTGACGACACCATATTGTTGCTGCCCCCCGGGCTGGAGATGGAGCTGGAGGTCTGAGGGCTGCAGGACAGAGATGAGGCCAGCATAGAGGCAGAGCTAACTGGAGTCCCAGTGGTGCATTCTCTGGGAGTGGTGCTGGGCTGCTGGAACCCAAATGGCTTTGACTTGGGGCTCTTTGTGGATCCACACTGGGTCTCTTCTAGAGCCCGTCCGCACACTGTATACATCTTCCCAGGGCTGCTACTGCCCCCATGCTGGGTAAAGGCAAAGTCTGCTTCCCTGGCAGCATTCATATACAAGCCCATAGACTCAGCCACGGTCTTGGAAAGCTCTTTAGAGTCAATGTCCTGCTTATGACCATGGAGGGAGTTGTTGAAGTGTGGGAGAACAAATGGCTGGTTCTGGCCAAGTCGAAGCATCGGCTGCTCCTGCTTCTTTGTATTGTTGTCTTTGCAGTCGGTGGTTGGGCTTCCAGCAGGGCAGCTGACATTGACTATGTCCATCAGGATATCGCTGCTAGTCAGACTTGAATCCTCTGTGCTGCAGCAGTGCTCCATGGCGATGGGGACCTGCGACCATCTGTTCTCTGTATCACTTCCATCAAAGAAACTTTGGTATCTTTTGGTCTCCATTGCTGGCTCATTGATTCCCCTGGTAAATGAAGAAAAGAAGAAGAAAAAAGAATGAGAAAAGCTGGACACAAGGCATTGGTTAAATAGTAATAGTTGAGTAACAGATTGCATTAAGGGCGTGTTCCTTCAGTCAGGTGAGACAACATTTCATATTAATTACTAATGACCCTGCAATGTCGAGTGTAATAATGTAGTATATTGTCGTTGGTTTTGTATAGCAGTAAGTTCTGCTTCAGATGATAAAGAGGCACAACAAAAAGGTGTGAAGGAAAAAGGTCTGTGTGAATATGTATAAATATTATATCTACAATTTACACACACTAGATTTAACATGTTTGATCATTTGATTTTTAAACATAAATATAATACTGAGACAAAAACCTAAAAGAGGCTGTATGAACAATATTTTTAAATCTGAAAAAGTCCAAAGCAAGTCAGTACAATATCTCCCCTCTCACAGATGAAGCTCCTCATCACTGCACTACGGGAGATGTACAGTCTTATAACTTGACGAAAACTGCACTGCAAGGGTTAACGTATCTCCGTGACGTCGGCTGGGCTTTTCGTTTAAATTCCCACCTCTGCTGCGCCTCTATTGGACAGCTCGGCCAGAAATCCAGCAGCTTTATCGGGCCCATTCAAGGGTTGGTCGGAAAGCTGTCACTCAATAGTTACTGCTCCTGTAGCCACAACATAGCTGCGACATAACTTAAAATGTTGCTTTAGGAGCAGCTCCGTCTTGTGCACAAAGCAGCAACAACACTGGCAACAACCAGACACTTGACAGAGCAGGTTGCAATAATGAGGCATCGCTTCAGGTGATGTTTAAATATGAATCTGACAGCGGTAACGGTGCACTCTTTGACGGGCTCCCAGCGGCGGAGCAGCCGAGACATCTGAGTTAAAGTTATTCACGTTGCCCGAAAAATGTCCCATGCACATTGTGTGCGGATCCATCGATGCAAAAAAAAGAAGAAAAAAAAAAGATATCAGAGTGATAATTCCTCCCACTTGCCTCTGCCGTGATTGCCCTGCCTCTGTAGGACATGCAACTCTCTGCATGTCTCTCCATTTTGCGTTTACGCAGAATAAATACTAAAAGACGATTTCTGCTGTATTCTAGCTGTTAAAGTTATTATTAAAGTCGTCTCGTTGACAGCTTTTTGAATGACAAGAGGGACTAAGTGCAGAAAAAATGAAATATGAATGATTAAAGTCATATATTTCGTAATAATTTGACAGCACTAGATATTTCTCAGCACCTTTTGACAGATGCTTACTGACGCACACAATCTGCTATTTAAATGAGTGCGGTTATTTCCTTCATCGTCCAGAAAGTCTATAAACTTCCTGGCGACTTTTACGATGGACCAGACACAGAGCTAACGGTCCCGGTGTAAAGTTATTACATTTCTCTCCCACCGCAGCAAATGGACCGGGGGGTGCAAGTATTCAGTTATCCGACTGAGGAGTTTGCTTTCATTCTCATCTCAGACCCAGCGCCAAATAAGAATATACAGTCAAACACTGAGCTCCGTCCTTCCTTACCTTAATTACGACATTCAGAGTTGTCAGGTGGCCGTGTTGCTGGGCAGCGATAATCCAGAGGACCCAAAAAAAAAATTTAAAAAAAAAAGACACGCAAAGGCAAAGTCAATAAATATCAACAAATGTGTTCTGCCTACTGTTTCCAATACATAGTTGTCAGTTTGACAGCGAGACGCACTGGTGAAGTCTACTGCGTATTATCACGAGTAATCCTCCACAGCGAGCCGCTGCTCCTGACAGGACGGAACGGCAGCGACGGGTCGGACGACAAGCAGCAGATGATCTCACATTATGGCCGCAACATTTTTTTTTTGCAGATTAGCGATGCCTGGGCCCGAGGTTTACACACACAGAAAAAATTAAATATAATAAAAATTGTTAATAAAAAAACAAACGGAGGAGTCGGTTTGACTTGGAAGTCAGAGCGACGTCATTCTGTGCACATGGACCCTCCTACTGCAACGAGTGCAACACAAACTCCGAGCAGGGGAGGCGGAGGAGAGAGGGGCGGGGCCACGCGCAGGTAGACAGAGCCGCCTGGAAATAGGGCACCGTACTCAGCGCAGTGTTGTCTGCAATAAAGTCTCTGGGTAACAGCGACGAGCAACTTTGTTCCATATCTCTGTCGACAATGTTAAATAATCCGTGCCATTCCCAACATTGCGCTTCATGCTGTTTTCTTCTTCTTCTTCGTCTTGTTTCATCTTTTCTAGTGCCACCTCTGAAATGGTTTACCATATAGAGCTCGTGCACAACCATGCACGTGCACGCAGACTGGCAATGTACAGTGGAGACAGTATAGCAGCCCTCTCGGCCTCACCTTTACAGTGCACATGGATTTTTTTTGTAAAAGAAAACATTTTTTTAAAGAAGCCCTGTTAACATGGAGTCATTCTTACTGTAGGAGAGAAATCGAGTCCGACTGGTCAGGATGTTTCTCTGTAACAACACAACGGCTGCTTCCACTAGGTGGAGCAATATTTCTATTGCTGTTGGAAGAGCAAGTCTATTGAGTGGTCAAGATGTCACTTAATTCACTCTCTGTCAAACTATGATGCACTTCTTTATGTCACACCTCTCATGAAACAGATGTCATGTGCTTGAAACAGATTTATCATTTAGTTAAAATGTTTTCTTTTGTTTTGCTTTTGGTCTGCCAAACTTAAAGCTGTCATTGCCTTGGCTCATGCGATCGACCACCATCATAAACACATTGGCATGTAGACAAACGTGTAAAGGAGACTGCAACGTAAAGAAGACATGGTTACAATATCTGGTAGGTAGACCTTTTTTATTCTGTTTTTAAAAAAAGAAGCAAAAAACATATAATACAGGGTGTTATTCAAACATTAAAGCATGCACTCAATGGGATCAGTAACCACTGAAATTATAATGATAAAGTAGATCACCCACAGTTAATTAGACCTTTCAGACCTAAAGTCAAACTGGCATACTATAACGTAGATTGGATGAGATCAGTATGGCTGATACGAGAAAGTACATGTTGATCGGTGACATCAACACCAACAATATCGTCTGGACTGAGCTGTTATTTGCATTTCACGTCACCGACATGTCATGGCATTGATGATTTGAGGGTAGACGCTAGTTTCACTCTGGCAACATTCAATAATCAGTTCAAACCTCTGGAGTTGTCAGTCAGTCGAGTCACTTCCTGTCGTGTTTATCGTGGCTGCAGAAAGGTGCATGTAGGTTTTAGGATTTGACAGTAGAGCTCTCTGTAGTAGTTTGAATGTTTCTCTTTATTGCATGTCTGGGTTCTCCCAGCCAGTCTGTAGCAGCCATTAACCAAGCGAGTCAGCCGCAGTAGTTAGATTAGTCAAAGCCATCCAAGCAACACTGCCCACCTCCCTGATCTGCCTGTTAATCACCCATGAATGGGGACCTGCTTTCAGAAAAAGCCGGAGAATTGAGATATAACCAATGTTTCCCACCCCCATTCATGCAGCTCCCATTTGTCCATTGCACATAATGGGTGCCAGTCAAACACATCATGAGCAAATCTAATTTAGCCTTGCATCACAGATTTTTCCACAGTGACAGAGTCACAGGGAATAGCAGACTGACAGCAGAACACGGCTGACATGAAATCAGTAATAATTGCCTCCCTCATTGGTAAAAATTTGAGGCAGCTCCATTGAGTTCCACTGAGCTTTCGAGCACCATCGTTTTAGTCAAATCAATGATAATCACACCGCCCTGAAAACATTGTATATACATGTGAGCTAAAAATAGCTTTGTTTTTACAAAATGTGGGGGGTTCTTTTGGATGAGTGATTGCAATGATTAGGAACAGGCTTCCACTCCAGTTTAGAGACACAGCAGACAACTCCAGTAGCTGGGAAGGCCAAAGGCAAAACAGAGAGGTGCATGCTGCGCCTCGTGGGGAAAGGTGAATTGGAGCATGTTAACTCTGAAACAAAATACTCGTCAACTCAGCAGAAGACCCTGTCCCCATCGTGTGTGGTAATTACCGAGGTAGTTTTAATCAGGGAAGAAGTCCGTCACCATCATCCTCCCTCAGCTGCTTATTGTTCCAGTTTAGCAGTTATTCATGAGGTTCAATCGCGTCTAAAGTGATCGTGTAGCGGTCCCACGAGTGAGCCACTTGGTTACACTTCCCTCTTCTTTCTCACAGCTTTGAATTGACTAACATCATTTGGAAGAAGGTCTATCTTACAAGGTTCTAGATAACTTGTCAGTAACTATTGATGATGTAATGGAAAGTATTACTATTGAAATAGAAATGGGGAGAATGAAAAATGTAATTATCAGCTGTCTCTACAGAAAACCAGGATCCAATATTGATACATTTATCACAAATATGGAAAAATTGTTTAGCTCAATAAAACAAAAAAATATTTATATTTGTGGGGATTATAATATTGATTTATTGAATCCAAACAAGCATAAATCAACAAATGAATTTATTGAAATAATGTATAGTATGAGTCTCTTCCCAACAATAACCAAACCAACCAGAATAACATCACATTGTGCCTCCCTAATTGATAATATTTTTACAAATAATATGGAGAGTAAAGTGATAAGTGGAATATTAATGAACGATATTAGTGATCACCTGCCTGTCTTTCTAATTTATGAATGTAATTATAGAAAAAAGAGTGAGTTAAAGGAAATTAAATATAAAAGAATAAGAACTGAAGAATCTATAGCTGCTCTAAAAAATGAGCTAATGAGTTGGAATTGGACCAGTGTGTACAATGAAACAGAGGCAGATAAGGTTTATGATATAATTTTAGATACATTCAATGATCTATATGCTAAGCACTGCCCTCGTAAGCCGTATAAGACCAACAATCGTTTTGCAGGAAACCCCTGGATGACCAAGGGGCTTCAAAATGCATGTAAAAAAAAGAATAGCTTGTATAGACACTTTATAAAAATGAAAACGAAGGAGGCAGAGATTAAATATAAGAAATATAAAAATAAATTAATAACTATTATGAGACTGTGCAAGAAGGATTATTATACTAAACTACTAGATAAGAATAAAAATAATGTTAAAGGTATATGGAATATATTAAATAATATTATTAGAAATAAACAAAAAAATCTAACATATCCTGATCACTTCACAGATAAGGGAAGGCAAATTATTACAATGAAGGAGGTGGTTGATGGTTTTAATAACTTCTTTGTTGACGTTGGGCCCAATCTTGCCAAAGAAATAAAGGATACTGGAAAGACACCAGAAGTAATGGAATGGGACGAGAGAACTGCTGATTCAATGTCTTTGGGAACGGTTGATAGGATGGAAATTATTGATATAGTAAATAATAGTACCAACAAAACTTCCACTGATTGGAATGACATTGATATGTCATTGATAAAGAAAATAATTGAAGGAATTGCTGATCCACTAACTCATATGTGCAACTTGTCATTCAAAACCGGCACCTTCCCAGATAAAATGAAACTGGCTAAAGTCATTCCAATATACAAAGCCGGCAATAAACATCAATTCACAAATTATAGACCTGTTTCCCTACTACCACAGTTCTCAAAGATACTGGAGCAACTATTTGTGAAAAGACTGGATGATTTTATTGACAAACATAATTTATTAAATGATAGTCAGTACGGTTTTAGATCATCTAGATCAACATCCATGGCCCTTATGGAGCTAGTAGAAGAAATCTCAGGATGCATTGATAAAAGGAAATATGCAATTGGTGTTTTTATTGACCTAAAGAAGGCTTTTGATACAATTGACCATGGGATATTGCTA
This sequence comes from Myoxocephalus aenaeus, assembly GCA_038501785.1. Classification (NCBI taxonomy): domain Eukaryota; kingdom Metazoa; phylum Chordata; class Actinopteri; order Perciformes; family Cottidae; genus Myoxocephalus; species Myoxocephalus aenaeus. Next base: position 6,088,994 of record JBAMJR010000089.1, read on the forward strand.
AAAAAAATGGAGTAGTATGGTGTCAGAGGGGTAGCACTCACCTGGTTACAAAGCTATATTCGTAATAGGAAGCAATTTGTCCAACTGGGTAACCATAAATCAATGTGCCTAAATACGACCTGCGGTGTTCCACAGGGGTCAGTGTTGGGACCCAAACTGTTTATTTTATATATTAATGATATTTGGAAAGTGTCAAATATTTTAAAATTGGTGGTTTTTGCAGATGACACAAATATTTTATGTTCGGGGGAAGATTTGCAGCAGCTATTATTAATGGTCAAAAGTGAATTGAAAAAAATTAAATGTTGGTTTGATGTAAACAAATTATCGTTAAACCTGAACAAAACAAAGTTTATGATATTTGGAAATCGTCAAATTAAGCAAGATGTGAGTTTGGAAATTGAAAACATAACAATTGAAAGAGTTCACGAAATTAAGTTTCTGGGGGTTTTAATTGATCATAAGCTCTGCTGGATACCTCATATTAAATATTTGTGCTCCAAAGTATCCAGAAGCATTGGAATACTGGGAAAAACCAAACACTTTTTAGATCAGAAATCACTCAAAATTCTTTATTATGCACTTATTGATCCGTATCTGTCCTACTGTGCTGAGGTATGGGGAAATGCATACAAAAGCACTATACAAAAGATTTGCACATTACAAAAAAGGGTCATAAGGATGATTCATCATGCTGGCTACCTTGACCATACTAATTCCCTGTTTTTAAAATCTGGTATTTTAAAGTTTAAGGACCTCGTTGATTTTAAAATTGGTCAAATTATGTTTAAAGCCTTTAACAACGTGTTACCAGGCAACATTCAATTGATGTTCATGTTAAGAGAGGGAACATACAATTTAAGAGGGAATTTTAACTTTAAACAGCCAACCATCCACACAAATCTGAAAAGTATGTGCATCTCTGTTTATGGTGTGAAACTGTGGAACAAATTAGACGAGGACAAACAAATGTGCATTAACTTGGGACAATTCAAACATAAGTTCAGGCAGTCTCTCTTGGTCGGATATCGGGAACTGGACTGGTAATTTTTAATTTTTATTCTTGGCATTGTATGTTTTTTAAGTAGGGCTCTATTTTATTTTATTACATATTAAAGATTAAATGTTTTAAATGTTAAGATTTATTATTATTATTACTTCTTTTTTTTCTCTCTTTTTTCTTTCTCTTTCTAATTTTTTGTGTGTTATTATATGATAAGTTAAGGGGGGCTGAACTTGATAAGCCTCGCTTCTTTCAGCCCCTTCTTGAACTTGCACAACATTTCTTTTATTTTGTATTACTTGGTGTGCTGTCTGTTTTGTGCTTGTTTGAGAGAAATAAAATTCAATTCAATAAAATTCAATTCAATTTAGCATTGACTTTACATCCAAAGGTCATTTGTTTGCAACATAGGCTGCTAGAATATTAAACCTGCAATAGCAGATCATTTCTTCTCGCCGCTAAGGGAGCATAGAGAAGCTGTAAAAACAACTTCTATCAACTGCTAAGTTGATATTGTGAACTTTTAAGATTTTTCTTTTTGAGAGTTGAAAGCGCACACATACAGCTTTAGCTTTATCTTTAGCGTCTCATACAGACGCTAAAGGCTGACTCGGTGCGACGGTATCAGACGTGGAGGGCTACTGACCAAGCAACTGTATTTGGAGAGCTGGGAATGGGAACTGCAGAGTTCTGTGTTCATCCCTACAAGGGAACTCTTCACATATTCGTTTGACGAATTATTATAAAAATGTTGATTATAGCAGCTTTAACATACAAAATGAAATAACCGCTTGTTCAACTGTCGAGTAACATGAATCACATAGAATGCTGGACTGAGATCAAGACACACACGTCACCCCCCCCCAACCACCACTCTGGCCAATACTTTTTGTTGTTGATCACTCATGCTGCATGTGGTACATTTCATGCCTATACGTGGCAACTTTGAGTCCATCTGTGGGATCATCACTGGCCTGTTTTCATATTAAATGTGTCTATTTGCGACAGTACATTTTTTTCTAGTTTCACAAGTATTTATATGATATATATCTCATTCTGTTTGTCTGGGGGACTTTAGTACTGCAGCTATATGCTAATGTCCTGGCGCACAGACTGAATAACCCCACAGTTGGATGATAGTACATTGTCTATGAAGGTCAGACATGGGAATTTATTGAATTTTAACTAGGGTTGCTATGGGAACTAGCATGTTTTGACATCTGAACTGGCTAGAGCAAATGTTAATAAAAATATTTTTAATTGATTATTTTTTTGTTAACTCCCCTGCAAGTCATTGGCAGAGATTGTATGCCACACATGCAAAAGGAAACTAAATCTCTTCTGCAATCATGATATCATTTTGAAACACTAATCTTCACGCCTCTTATTGTCATGCTTGCTTAAACATTCACCCAGGTAACACATCAGAGTCCACCTGTTCATCCAAGTTTAACAGTCAGTGCAACATCGAATACAAGAGATGTAATATTACTGGTATAAAATCAATCAAATATCAGAATCAGAACCATTTATTTGTTTATTAGGTATGTTACACATACGAGGAATTTGTCTTGACGGGTGGTGCATTTCGACAAACAACAACAATCAATACAATGCAATAGAAACATATTACATTTACAATAGAATATAACATATAAAATAAAGTGCACAGACAAACAGATAACAGTACTACAAACACGTATACTTTTGGTGTATGAGTGTACTGTAGGTGTATGAGTATACTGTAGGTGTATATATGCAAAGTTGCAGAGTTACACAACCAATTTGTAAGATTTTAATGAATTCACTCGGGTATCATTTCCAACAGAATCATTCTGTGTGACTGTGTCAGTGTGAAAAAGCACACTTTGCGACGTTTAATAAAAAGGCATATTTGATTGATTCTAAATCAGGAAGAAACATATTTTCGGGAAGAACTCCATCGTCATTGGTAAATAAATAGATTTCTTGTGTTGTAGATATTCATGCATCACTTCGTGTCATTCAAACGTGAAAAAGTGTGATAATAAACAGCATGCTATGCAAAGTCTTCATGAGTCTCTCGTGAGACTCCGACCACATAAACAAGGCCATCTTCCAGTCCCTCTTTTGACACAGATTGCTGTTCACCTTAAGTCGCCCTACTGCACGGGTGGCACGTATTGTTTAAACGCTGAATGATATGCATTCAGCCTGCCTCCCTGCAGAAAGCCTCTCGTACTATGTGTACACCACCTGGGGTTTGTTCATCCTACTTGACGATTGAAAACACAGTGATGATTAAATAACATGTTTATCCTCCGTGTAGTCAGAAATACATATTCAGTGGGAACACTGCGTATAGGCTACAGCCTGGCTTCAGATCAGATTATTAACATGCAGAGAATTATCACTAAATAATGTGTTGTTCAACAAAACTGTGTCAAGTACATTATTAATTGATATTCCTGGTGTCTACTTGCAGATATTTCCCCCCAAACTGCAGCACCTAAAGGTAAGGTGAGCTTAAAAGCCCTGAGAATGCATTATTGTATATTGTAGTATGTTTTGTTGATGAAATATGACTGCTTTTGTTTTTTTATGAATGTGTTGCAGGTTATTTGTTTAAATGTAAACGTCTAAAACAACGGTGGCGTTATTGGCAGCCTATGTTTACAATCAAAGACACTATGAACAATATAGCAACAAAAGTGTGTTAGTCTTCACGGGCGGGAGTTTGATGGCTAAGTTTAGCTAGCTGGATTAAAACTCTAAATCATTGCAGATGTTTGATAACACATGTTCGTCCCACTGAGGAATTGATTCAAATCGATTGCTTCCATATTTTTATCAGTTTGCACCTGCTGGGAAATATTTTTGCATTTTCTCCACTGCATTTATTTAACAGCTGCAGTTTCAGCTTTCAGGTAACAAATAGTTTTTAAGAACACTTGATCCACTTAGAAAAGGTGATGTATTCGTGTGGATAAAACTACATCCAATGCATCAGTAGATGAGGATATTGTTACTCAAACCTGCATTCATTGATTTCCATTTTGGGGCAGTGCAACAAGCTGTGAACAACAATATGCATCACATGTGTGCAAACAGTTCCCTATTTAATGATCCAGGTGACAGAGAGGCCCATTACTATTCATTAGTTGTGTTTATGGCCACTTGACAAGTCTAAAGTAGTGATGGGAATTCTGGCTCTTTAAACAGAGCCGGATGTTAATTTCGTGCAGAGCAGTGGCCAGGCTGTGAACTCTAGCTAAGGCTCATTTCTCCATGCCGGTCAACAACCAGTTCTGCTCCTCTCTCTCTCTCTCTCTCTCTCGCTCTCTCTCTCTCTCTCTGTCCGTCTGTGTATGTGTCTGGCAGCACTTTGGGGTGCTTCGCAGCTCTTCCACCTGTCTCCCAGCGCTGTGAATCTAGGGAAGGCAGTGAAATTTGGGTGTTAAGATTAAAAGAACTTCTATCAAGTAAGACTCGGTTCCCTTCATTTGCACCAAAGAACAAAAAGATGTGGGTCGTTTACGAACGTCGCATCAGCAGTGTAGAAGAGAATATTCACTCTCCTTTAGCTCTGGTCTGCACCAACTCTAAAGCGATAGTAATATCTGGGCCTTTATCTGCCTAATGTTCCACTTTGTTCACCAGCTCATTGCTAACTTTGTCTGTGTGCAGTTTGGAGCTGAGCAGATAATAGCTACTGTCGGAAACAATGTTCATGAGAGCGGAAAGAGTGAACCAAATCCGTGAAGTTGCAGAGCTGAAAACCCCCCAAAGTTAAGTTGAAAGACACTAAAACACTTCATAGAGTTGAGAGGAACTGCAGAGCCGACCACTTTTTTTTTCACTACAAGCGACCACTTTGACATCACTCACAGTAGTTTGATCCATTATTTATATACACATATTGATTAGAGCAGCTAAGGGTTTAAAACACATCTTCCACAGATACAGCAACATTACAGTAGTGGCCCTTTTTCTTGAAGTATCCTTCTGCCTTGAGCGGAGGGAGGGAGGGAGGCAGGTGAAGCCCAGAGAGAAACAGAATGTCAGAACATTAGCCAGAGAAACAGCGAAGCTCGATGTGTCACTCTGCCTGGCATCACATGTGTGTAGCAATACAGTAGAAAAGAGAGACTAGACAACAGGAGGGGAGAAGATTAGAGAAGTCACCTTTACGCTGATAGACAGTCTGTCTGACTGTTTGTGTTTCACTTATAAAGGTCACCTTCTGCTCCTCTGTCTGGCACATACGGTTAACACATCCACGTCTACGTAGATGAAATGGATCTTCTTCTTTTTTTTTTTTTTTTTTTTACAAATGCAGACACTTAAGCAATGTCAATACCATCTGAAAGTTTGATCTAGCCTGGGCTCTGCATATGAAAACAACTGTGGTGCATAACAGTGTGTCTCTGGTGACTTATAGCGTTGTGTGTGTACAGTGTTTGAACATATGGGTCTGTGCTGATAACTGTGAAAACATACTCTGGCCTTTTTTTCAAACCCGTTTCTTTGCACTACTTTTTTTCCATGCGACCTTTGGTCAGAGAGACTGGTAAAGTGTTTGCAGTACATACATATATCTTTCAAAAGATCTTTTAGGATGCATGTGCAATGTTGCCAGTGTAGTTACAGTAATTGACTCAGATCAGCCAAGAAAATAACATTAATCATGAAATGACAAGGTCAGAAGCTTGTATAATGATATGATGTTTAAAAAAAAGGAAATACAAATAAATTAATCAAAAGAAAGAAAATAGGAGGTTATGGTGCTGACCATGTAATTACAACTTTGCCGGTTGGAGTCTGACTGTGGCCCTCCTCTCTTGACTCTTATCCTGTTATCTTGCTGCTCTCTGATATCAAAATGAAAGCAACATGCCTGAAAGAACTACATTGAGCAAGTGGAAATGTTCAAATAGAAAAAGAAAACACCCTCTACTCATTATTCTCAGGTCTTTGCGAGCCCTCTGCAGTCTCCCTCTCCAGGTGCACTCAGTGACCCTCCTCAGCCTGACAGTAGTTGGGATGATTTGCTCTGGAGAACCGCTGAAGCCATGGTGCACAAGTTGAAATGGTCTGAACGGATATACATACTCTTCAGCGAGATCATACGGCCCTAAAATAGCTTGATAGTACACTTTGCCGGAAAAAAGCACAAGCAGAACACGTCTGCACCAATTAAAAATACAGGAACCCTGCACACTATTCATAGTGTGTCTCAAATGGGAAACACGTTTTCCTTGTGTTTTCCAAATGAACAATTCCGATACATTTCTTTGAAGCCTGTGGAAGATCAAAGCTAATCACGACTGTGTGGTGGTTTTATTTTATGTGAGGTAAACAATAGCGCAACCTGATTTCAATACACACAAAAAATGAAGACGTCAAATCAGTTTCCCTGCATCTTGTGAACTGCTTGGCTTGTGATCATTTGCAACTGAGGCAGTAAAAACCTCAAGAAATGAGCAACCAGCTCTCATCGAGGTTTGCGCACTGATGAGCTGCATGTCACATTAATTATGCCAGATATGGGTGGGCTGTGTTTCTGGAGTCTCAGTTCATCTATTTGTAATACGGAAGTAACAGCGAGGTTTTCTGCTAACTGAAAAGCAAATGTTTATGTTATGCATGACTGGATATACTGTAAGCGCTTTCCAGTACAATGCTATGATTTATAAATAGCACTGTAGCCCTTCTGGGAGCTACTGTGGACCCACAGCTGTTTAGAATTATGCAGCCATACATCCTTGTCACACATGAACTATTTCATTATTTTCTATCTATGTTCGCAAACGGCTCTTCAAAGTCAGAACCAGGAACAACCTCATTCTAATAGTTTAACAAATAATCTGTTCCTATTTCCGTTTTCCTACTGCTTTCCTACTACTTGTTCTTTTGCCACTTACGTTCCTGCTCTTATCTCTACTGTGTGGCACCTGGCGTTGGCTTTATGGTGCCTGGTTATTATTAAGACATCAGTGTCATTTTCAGTATTTGTGTGCGCTCGGTTTATTAATTACATCAGCTGGTACGAACTCAGAGGACTTGGTGAAAAATATCAAAAGCTGACGCCTGTGTCATGATTAATTTCACAGTGAACAGTCTCTGCGATGTCAGTGGTAATTAGGCATCACCCATTGCATAACACACCATGTGTCAGGGTGGGTGGCATGTGTGTGTGTGTGTGTGTGTGTGTGTGTGTGTGTGTGTGTGTGTGTGTGTGTGTGTGTGTGTGTGTGTGTGTGTGTGTGTGTGTGTGTGTGTGTGTGTGTGTGTGTGTGTGTGTGTAAGTATGTGTGAGTGAGAGAGAAAGCGAGAGGGAGAGGAAGGGAAAAAGAGATAGAAAAATAAATATGGCTTCAACTTCCGTAGCTCCAATAAACCAATAGGAAGTTTTGAATATAGCTGATACTTGTACTGTTGTTATATTACATTATAGGTGTAGATAAGAGTAGATCATATATATATATATATATATATATATATATATATATATATATATATATATATATATATATAGTGTAGTACCTACATGTTTGTCTATCTATGTAGGTAATTAGCTATATGGCTGGATATTTTTTATATCATTATTATTAAACCTGTACAAGAGTAGCTGTGATGACAGTTAATGGGGCTCTGAATAAAATATAAAACCACACATCAAGGGAAGCCTATATGGCGGTCCAAATGTTTTCAACAGGTGGGAAAATAAAATGCTGCACAGTTACTTTTATCTGCACAGCATGATCACTGACCTACATACTATACTGTTTTATTTATTCAAATGTTTTAATATGCATCTACTTCATTTTGAGTGAATCCATGGAGCATTGGTGTCTTGTAGCTATATAAAATCTTAATTTTTCCAGGTTACACACATGTAATTTTCAGCAGTGACCTGCAGTGTGTCTGGCATGCTGCATGTCTGCACACACTTTGGTGTAAACTTTGCTCAGATTTAACTACAAAAGGGTTTATTAATACTGTGAGTGAGGCTTTTTTTTTTTTTCAAAAATAAACAATGGCCCTTAACACTCAAATTAACACAGATTGGGATTTGATGTGCTGTGCAGCCAGATGGCTTGCTCACTCACTCTCTGGCGGGCTGGCAGTGCAGCTGAGGACGAAGGCACTTCCAGAGCGGATTTGAAAGAATCTAGGCCAGAGAGAGTGGGGCTGCTCTCTCGGAGACTAGCCGCCAGTGCTGTCATGTTTTAGTGCACATTTTCTATTTGAGGAAGAAGCCGCTACATAGAGAGATGTGCAGTGTGTGTGTGTGTATGTGCGTGTGTGCGTGCGTGTGTGTGCGTGCGTGTGTGTGTGTGTGCGCGTGTGTGTGTGTGCAGTGACTGGAAGAGGAGGAATGCCTTGATAGAAATAAAGGGGAAGGGGACTCATAGAGCTGTGTAAACAAGCTTGAGGAAAAAATAAATTCCATTCTGCATTTTTTCTCCTGTCCACCTACAGTATGTGCGCACATCATTGTGGATTCTGGCAGAGTGATGCTTGGAGAAGTCAACAATATTCAAATAACTCAGGGTGATAGATAATAGAAATACTTCTGGTAAGTGTTACACCAAATGACGTGAAAACAGTGGACAGAATCCTGATAAATAGACAGAAATCTATACACCGTGAAATGTAAATGTGCATAAGATTGATGTATGAGACAGTATACTGTAAGTACAGTACACATTAATGTACAGCAACTCCAGCACCGGAGATCAGCACTTTCATAAACACTGTAGCGCAGATATTCAAATGCAACTTTTAGAGCTAGTCATTATTCAAAAGCTTAGCCTCCATCTGGAAAGTGGCAAACTTGGCTGTTTTCCTGGTGTCGCTGTGGAAGAAAACTGGGTCTGTGTGAAATTGCAGGACTCCTGATACTTTTGCTAAGGTGTAAATTTGTCTGGCATTGATGATCACTTTCTTCACACGCTCGCTATTGCCAACGGGGAAGGGTTAGACGTGTCACAAGACTTAGAAACTTTTCAGGTTGTGAACACGAGTCTTCAGCAAGTGATTGTAAAAGAGTGAACACAGAAGGGAAGGGAAGATTAGGAATATTAAGTAATATCATACTTGCCCTGCAAACTGCAGACTGTACTGTACAAATGTAATGATTTGGACTGTTTGACCATCACACCTGATATCAGATAAAATGATCTCACCAAAAGCAGCCATGAGTGGATTTCAATTTCCTGAACATCTTCCCTGGAGGTTTGACAATAGAAAGTCAAACTATATGATTTTTGTTGAACAGGAATCACAATTATTCTCGTTATTAATAATAGTACTGATTAATGTCTTCAATAATCTATTATGATGTCAGAAGAAAATGCAGATCACTATATTGTCTATAACGATGTCTTCAAGTTGCTTGTTTTTTCCAGCCAAGAGTCCCAAATCAAACTATATTTAGTTAGCACTGATACAACGCAGAGAAAAGCTGCACTTGTATGCTCTTGTATATTCCTAAAGCAAACACAGGTGGTTTAAGGATGAAATTAGATAATTCTGGCATGAAGTAAACATACATAAGACACGCAAAACAAGAAGTTAGCACAATTAATTACAGTTACAGTATAAAGAAACTAATCCTATAGGATTATGGTGCTGCATCTAAGGAACGACTACATGTAAGGCCTTTTAAGAGGTAGAAATCTTAATCCTACAGTACATTAAAATCCTGTCCTTCTTGAGGTCCTTTTGTCTTTGCAGAGAATATTTCTACAACATGTCAAAATGGCTCAAAAAACAAAGAACAGAGCACATCAAGCTCAACAGCAGATTCACATTAATTACAAACTGGCAAAGTTAATATAACTCTGCACTCAAAGCCAGGAGTCTGTGTGAATGGCCTGAAGTGCCAGACAACACCTTCTGTTTCGATCGATGGCCATCAGCATGCACACCCCCTTACACAAGCGAGGCTGCTCTACTAAATTTACACACCAGCCTCTACTGCCTGAGAGGAATCTCCTCTTACAAACTAACTTTTCTTTTTATTTTCCTATTCTTTAGCAACCTAATTATTGCCGTGTGTCGAGGGCTGCAGATGTGCTTCCAGCATCTCGGAGGAATTTTGCCTATTTTTAAGGTTTAAAATTAAGACAAAGTAAAAGAAAAGTTCTCCGGTACAAAGTAACAAAAGTAAGCTCTTATACAGTATGTATGTTTGTTTTTGAGGTAAATGAAACTGTGATGTAGAGGATAAATTAGGAACATATGTGTGTTCTGAGTGTGAATATCAAACACTATGAAATTGGGTTATCTGTAATGAGTAAACACACTTCCCCCGAACACAGAACAACACCGGTTGTTTTGGTGTTTCATATAGAGTGAGGAGACGTGGAAGTTAGGCTATAAAGATGTTCATTAGCTGACTACATCGCATGAGTGTCCCTGTTTGCGCTATATCCTAAAGAACAACTTTGCCGGGTTTCCTGCACATTGAAAGTCTGTGAATACTATAAATACTATTGAAGGTTCACTTAACAATCCCCACTCAAGGTCCACTTACTAGCTTTTTGCAGCACTTTCATTCATTTCCCATAGGTTTCATTTCCCATACAGATGGATATGTTGATGTGCAAGGTCTGGAATGTACCTTTACCCATCACTTCTATAAATCTGTTACTGTTAATGATCCATTGGCTGATGTGATTGAAAGCGCTGAACAGAGCTAGTAAGTGGACCTTGAGTTGCGCTCCAATGTTATCTCGATAAGGGGATTTTTCTTACTGAGGGTTAGATGAGAAGATCAACCACTCTCATGGCTGTAGTAAATATGAAGCAACAGCCTTCAGATGTTAGCTTAGCTTAGCATAAAGACTGTAAGCAGGGGCAAGCAGCTAGCCTGGCTCCTGGGGGTATGTGCAGGGGTATGTCTTGGCCGGGAGCATTGACTTCTGAAAGTCTTTTGATCACCACGATGTTGCCAGGCAAAACAATGTATATTGTTACTTTTGAACAGAGCCTGAGGATAGTCGTTTCTCCCTGTTTCCAGTATTCATAAGAAGCTAACCGGCTGATGGCTGTAGTTTCATATTAAGCCTATTTCCCCAAATTAGAACTATTGCCTATTGTATTATTGTGAGTTTAGCTAACTATAGAAAGCAGCTCCTAATATTTCTGTTTTCTTCATTGAATTGTTTTTGATTACCATATGACGCTTGGTGTTGACTAACAAATCCTCCTCCTCCTTCCTTTAAACATAGACTTTCTTTCATCCAAGTGGTTACTGTGTATATTGACAGAGAAACATGCTTTTAAATCATGTTAATTGAGGATTAGAAAACCCTGGCATCTCTACTTTTATTATTAAATAGTTTCCTAAAGCCCCAGAACAATCTGCTGGGTTTGTTTGTCATAAAGAACAAAGCAAGAAGGTGCCTTTGAAAAGCATTTACCCTTTCATTCTCTCTACTGTACGGAGCTCTGCACTGGCAGACTTTGCAGACGGAAGAGCATGAATACTTTTATGTGGATTTTTTGGTGGGGGTAATCCGCGGAGGACTTGGTATGGGCGTCGATGCTGAACACGTTTTTCATACATCGAGGAATACTTATGTGAAAAAAGTTTTAAAAGTAGACTGACTTCCTTCTTTGGTAGAAGCCGTGGCTCAGTTATCATGCTGGAAGGCACTGTGCATTAAATAAGGAGAGGAAAGAGGAAAGAGGAAAACTGCACCTTTGGTGTCTGTTAACAACCATAATTCACAGGGCCGGGCCCAAAGTCCTCCCAGCAGGGAACACTTGTTGTGATTTGTAGAGTGAGTCAGGTGGAGTGAGAATAACAGGCGATGAGCCACTCTCCCAGAAATACTGCTCTCTGTCTAATTCAAGAGTATGAGTTGTATTGTAATTGGCTTGTTAAAGGTTCAGTTAACCCTGAATACAAAAAACAAAACATATTTTTATCTAGTTTGTGCTAGAAAATAGCCTTTGAAAATCAATTGGTCCCATGCTGTGTGTAGTACTTTCAAAACAGAATAGGTCTATGTGAGTCACCCAATCAGCTCTTGTTAAACAATAACAATAACATCACTCATCTGATTCAGTATGCCAAGAAAAAATAAGAAAGTTGCTGACAACTGGGAAGTTGGGAATTATACACTCATATCCCAACTTAAAGTGAGAGTGTTATCTAAGCAAAGTTGTGTCTTACTGTGTATTTATTATTGTTCGGATAATTTTATAATAAAGACATTTATTTGGGTTATGCATTGTTTATTGGACTTTAAAGACATACTTTAAATTAGGGTTTCAAATATGCAGCAGAAGAGCACGAGCGAGGGGAGTAAATCTATTATTTAACCTTTATTAGTTTGTGCAGCCATAACTGGCAGTGACAGTATTATATCCAGGCAGCTCCACAATCTACATTAGCTGTCAATCTCATTGTCTGTGCTTTTTTTTTTTTTTTCAACATGCAGTATACTGTTGAGAATGGAGTAATAGAGCCTAAGTGCAAATAGCCACGCAAAGTTACAGGGAAATTATAATTGTCTTTAGAGAGTTGGTGTCAACTGAAGTGCATTTATACGGGGTGTCACACCCAGACTTTCCAGTGATCATGGTAGCATTGAATGATATTTGTTCTTTTGTCCTCTGCTTCAAACCATGCCATCTTCTTTTACAGCCGGAAGGTGTGCGTTTAAAAACACCAACAGCACTGACAGACTGGGAAATTGAATCCCAAACACAGTGTCTCTCTGTCACGTTCTCTATTGTGTTCTTGGTGCAAAGCCAACATTTATACTTTGCCGCATGGATTATTGCAATCAGACCAAAAAAACAACGGGCAAGCTGCACTCAGCCACAAAACATCCTGGGCTTGTTTGTGCTGTAATATCAGTATCTCAATATCTTTTGTGAATCAGGCCTTGAGACGAGGCAGATAGCGGTTGCAAGGCGTGACACTATCAGTGGCCACAATCTTGTCATTGTGAATCTGCAGTAGCAGGTGCATTAGTAGTGGTTTTTTAAAAACTATTTTCTACCACTATTTTCCTTGAAACGGATGAAATTTTTGCCTTTCTTTAAATGTAGTTCTTCAATGTCATGAGCCCTACTAACAAATTTCATTCAACTCTTCAGCTTTAAAAATCTGAATACATCTGGATGCTGAGCTTTTACCTTTTCGTACGCCATGATTTCGATGGTGCAGTAAAATATCTGCATTTGAATATCTAATACCTTCTTCTTCTTCATTAAAACCTCCTCTTCTGCCATATTTTGTGCATCCTCAATCCCATTCTGACCTACAGGAGCATATTGCTACATGAATTATCTGTTTGATTGCCTGTGTAGGAGGGACATTTACAGTAACGAGGAACCTGGGAACAGGATTTATTGTTCCTTATGCCCTCCAATGACATTACTTGAAGTGATGATGATGACAGTCATAAATTGGTCCTGATGGCCCACAACAGATAAAACCTGCATGGGATTTGTTTTGCACACTGCGGACCCAACCAGGCTTGCTTGATAAACCATTTCATCACTTTCATTTAGACCATTGCAATGTGACTTCTGTGATCAAATATTACAGCAAATTGCGTCAAATGCCTTCATCCACTGTTAGCCGCTTCGCGTTGACTGTTTTCTTTTGGGAGGAATATTCATGGGAGTATCCCCCACTCTACTATGTTGTTTTCGGCCTGTCACTCTCCATCTCCTGTAGAGGCATCAGTCCTCATCTACACTGTCATCCCAGCACATGTTCCATTTACCACGCATTAATCTCACTCAGTTTCACATCATTCTCTCTTCACTTGTCCTTTGGGAAACAACGACACAAAAACTTGCTCTGCTTGCCAAAATGTGCTGTGGCTGTGGCGCTAAATGCAAAATGGGAACTTATAGCAGCAATCAAAATTTGGAATCACTTTCAAATGGTATCAGTGTTCCGAAATTAGGAGCTTTACCGTACACACCAAACTCAATATTGCGGTGTCCCAGCAAGGCCTTTATAAACTTGTCTCAATGCTCCTGCTAACCTTTTGATAAGCCCTGGAGACAGTGTAAATTAAAGGCATTAAATCTGGATTTGGTGGTGTGTGAGGGCGCTCATGGAGACATCCCCTTCACAGTCTAGTGGTCAGGGTGGAGGTGTGTGGTGGTCAGTGCAGACAGGTCATCCCACAGTGGTGACGGATGGCTTTCATCAAGGGGCCCATGGGCTCACTGGGGAAATGTACATGGAGACCGCTGCCAAAGGAGCTGATATTTATCTACCAGCAGCCCCTCTAGCCACGATGCAGAAAGAATGAAGCAAAGAAGGAGAGTTTAGCGAGGAAAGGTACAGAGGAGTGCTCACTTATGTACTAAAAGCTATTATTGAACAACTCCTGCATGCACTGTAAAAATGTGCGGATACTGGCAAATGCATCGTGGAAAGGAGACCTAGTCTTAAATGCGATTTCAGCTCAGAAAGATGTATTCGTACAGCACGCCTCCCAGCAGCCCCTCGCTGCTCTAATTCAATAGCAAATGGAGACATCCTGAGATTGAAATGAAGCAGATTAGCGAAGGCCCAGCTGATTTTAAAGCACTGATTAAGGGAGCTGTGCCGTGATCGCTCTCGGATCTATTCCCTCACTGCAGACCTGCCTCAGCTTGGGCTGCCATTAATATCCCATGAGGCACTAGGGCACGCTCCTGGCCAGCAGCCAGATTCCCAGTTATCTTTTTAAACAATTTTACAGGCTATTTCAAGAGGAGGGAACTCGCTTGCTATGCCTCTCAGCGCTGTTGTGGCAACAGTCCAGTTCATCTTGAAGGGTAACTTTGGTCATTTTCAACCTGGACCCCATTTCCCCTGTTTGTGTGTCTAAGTGACTAATGGGGACAACATCGGTCCAGTATCGAGGGAGAACACATCAGCCGCTAAACAGGCTGCAATGTAAACATATTGGGCAATTGTGCACCGTCAATGTACATCCACTTAAAGTGCTTGCTTTTGCCACTGACATGCTCTGATTTTTATTATAAGAGTTTACTATTGTGTCATGTGACATGTTGCCACAAGATAACAGAGTAAATGCGAGCGATAGTTGGAGAGAGGACCGACGGTCTTGTGAGAGTTTGATGTGTGACACAATAAAAAAAGACGGTATCAAGCGAAAGGTAAAGAAACACGTATTTTTTATCTGTAGGGTCTTTTTTGTAACGTTGTCAGACACTTATGATAACAATCTGAGCCTGTCAGTGGGAATAACATACACTTTTAGTGGCAGTACATTGACCGTGAGGAATGGCCCAAAGCAATTACGTTGCAGCCCGTTTAGCGGCTGCTGTCTGCAGTGTTCTCACTCAATACTGGACTGGTTTAAAAGAATTGTTGTCACTCAGGGGTCCAGGTTGAAAAATACAGAAGTTACCCTTTAAACATAACATAGGTAGGTGACCCAGAATCCAAAGCCTTCCTTCAAAATACATTCAACACTTTGAAATTAGATGTTTTGTGTTTAATGCCAGTTTATGATATTGTATCACCTTGAACTAAGCTCAAGGCTGTACTGTAATGACAAATAACCCTCAAACATACATTACTTATAGCTAATATATGAAATATATGAAATATATGAAATATACAAAATATGACTATCTAAAATATGATCTATTAGCAGCAATCAACATTATCAAACTCTGGTTCAAGGTCATTTTTATTTATCACAAGGTACGCTAATATAAGTGCTGCCTGTCTGACACAATAGAATGAAATGGTCATTACGAGAGAAACTTGAGTCCCTGTAATTTGAATTTGTTCAATCCTTATCTCTTTTACTGCTCCTAAATATAGAACCCTTAATCCTTGATAGCTGTGTAATTGTTGCAGGATTGGAAATGCAGGGAGTCCAATATGGAAATGCTTATGAATAATGTGATGTTAATGAATGGCACCTAGGTTAATAAGACTTTTCAGGCTGCCAAGCCCACAGTACTGTACAACTTAATGGCAACTGAGACTAGCAGTTATGCATTCTATTCATCTCACTGACTTTTGTAATTATAGAAAGTTTGTCTTGTTGCAACATAAAATGGTTATTTAAGGAAATATATGACGGATAGTGAATTAATTTCACTAGCAGTGGTGTTGGTACAATGTTATGGCCAATATATCAATGAGATCATTGATTGAAGACCTTTTCTGATTTGATGTAATTCCAAACACCATCACCAGACCGCTTTGGTTCAGACTGAAACAACTCAAGAACAGTTGGATGGGTTGTCTTTGAAATTTGTTCAGACATTCATGGTACCCAGAGGATGAATCCTACTGACCTAGTGATCCCCTGACTTTTCATTTGTCACCACCAGGAGGTCACGTTTCCACCTATCCAGTAAAGTAGCTACATTTATTACATTGAATGGCACAACATCTTGTAAAGACATTTAGGGTTCCCAGAGGTTGAATGATATTGTCTTTGATGATCTCACTTTTCCTCCACCATGAGGTTGACATTTGTGGTTTTGAGTGAAGTAATATATTGAATGCATTACTGTGACATTTGGTACAGATATTTATGTTCCCGACAAGATAAAAATAGAATTCCTTAACTTTACAGCTAACGCCATCAGGTCAAGATTTGAACTTATCTAATACTTTAGTTTATAACATTTTGCTGAAAGCACAGCCACATGGAGCTGCTAGTGTGGCTGTAGACTCTAAATCATTCTGCTTGAACAAAGTTCAGGGAAATGTCTTCTAACATATATACAGTTAAGAAACAGTTCAGAAATTACCAACTACAGATTGGGTTCTGCACAATTTACCGTACTTTTCGGGTTATAAGCCGCTCCTACGGCTGATCAGTGTCCCCGCTGTAGCAAGCTAGTAGCGCTGCTAGATAGCGCTGCTAGTAGCGCTGCTAGTTAGCGCTTCTGCTGCTACCGGCCACTGCTGCTGCTACTGCCCGCTGCTGCTGCTACTGCCCGCGTCCCCTCTGCCCAAGTCGGGTGTCGAGCCTGGTCCCGCTACCTTCGGTGGTTTTCAGGGAGCTAGCGGAAGTTAGCGGGGAAGTGACGGAGCGCTAGCAGGAGCCCCAGCTGGCTACAGCGGGGAGCTGTCGGGGACACTGACCGAAGGCAGTAGCGGCTTATAACCCGAAAAGTACGGTAAATTGAACGACTGAACTCTGTGATGATGGCATGTTGTGGTTTCCATCTCTCCTTGGCTGTGAACCGTTACATGTAATCAGTTCGACTTTGCAGTTTGTCATTTGTTCTTTGAGACCTCTGCTAATTTAAATACTCTACCTTTTGCAGTTCTCATAACTCATGTACCTGCAATTTAGGCACATGAATATGACACCTCTGTGACCACCTCAGAACGCCAATATTTGAGTCATGTTGCTTTGGAAAGTCAAAATGGCAATTGCCAGGCCTCTTATACTGATAGCGTTAATTGACTTTCATGGTACAAAGACACACCGGTGTAGCCGACTTAATAATGAGAATTTCATTCCGTCCCTTTACATTTGCTCCTATCAATATATTTGTCCACTGCATTAAATTGATCCATCAAGAATATTTCAAGATAAGCCCTGAAATTAAGATACAGAATAAATAAATAAGATATAATTTATGGCAAACAAATTTTTCATATTCACTTAAAGACTGGTAGTCATCTATGTCATTATGCTATTTAGACTGACTGAAGAGGCAGACAGGTCTTAGATCATTTCAGTTTGATATTCTGCACTGTGTGAGTCCTGCGGCTCTGCTTCAAGCTGCATGTGCTCTTGGCTTTTTCTGTAACCAGTGTGAACAGTTACACCTTACAGAAGCTATTAAAATGAATATGTTTAATCCCAGCAATCCACATCCTTGGAGCAAATAAGGTTGAGCACATCTGTTTTATCAGCAGGTGAGTATTATAATGTATCACTGTTCAATTATTATATTTTTTTTTATGGAAAAGTGAGAATATTATTAACTTTAATGTAAAATGCCTCATGCCTTAACTTCGTTTTAGTTTGACTCCAAACATGTTCTCTAAAAACTGATTTTAATCAAACAATGGTGCTAGCAATTTTATTGCTTGTATTTGACACGTGATATTTTCACAAATACATCTTATTTCTGTAATGGTTAAGAATGGGCTACACAGATTCCTCATTAGTATGTCAAAGTATTGGGGAGAGGAGTGACAAGGGAGTGCATATTCTGCAAGAATTATAGTTATTGTATTACTAGCATTGTCCGGATCAACAACATAGTCTGATTTTCTTTTCAAGAGATACACATTGTGATGCTGCTATGCCCTTAAGAGAATTAACATTACTGCAAATGTAATGCGATGATGAACATTGTATTAGTCGTCCTGAACCAAACGGAAATGCAAAGATGTTAGTAGCGGCCCAGCGACCCACACGTGCATAGACATGCACAAGACGCACAAACACACTCACACAACTACACACGGGTACGGAGAACAAAATAGCTACCTATTAAAGACAATAGATAGTCACACACACAGACAGACATGGGCATTATGCGAAAGAAAGCAGACTTGGTGCAAATCTTCTTTTGAAACAAAGTGTAAAATAAAGATCAGATTTAAAAGAAGTCAATTATTATTATTTTTTTTATGTATTTCTTCTAATGTGGAGGCAAAAATCACGTCCCCAAAGGTTTAAACATTTGTTAAGGTTAAGACTTAGGCTATGGTTAGTGTGTACGACTAGGGTAAAATAAGATCATCCTCCAGCAGATGGGGTGTAATAAGATGTCCTCAAATGTATACCAAAGTACAGGTTTTGTGTATTTATGTGTGTGTGTGTGTGTGTGTGTGTGTGTGTGTGTGTGTGTGTGTGTGTGTGTGTGTGTGTGTGTGTGTGTGTGTGTGTGTGTGTGTGTGTGTGTGTGCTGGCTGGTGTGTGTACTGTACGCGTGCGTCCATGCTGGTGGGCGGCAAATTCCACATTTGAAGCCAGAGAGTCTGTGCGCCCACTAACATGATCACTTGACAGGACATGCAAATTTTAACTTCAAAGAGGTTTTAAGATCCTCTGAATCTCCATGAAGTCGCGTTTTTCTCCACTAATTATGTCATTAGCGCCAAAATGGTGAGGTCCCATGTTTCCCAACGTTTCAACAAAATAGTAGACTGTGTGTGGATGTATAGTTATAGACAACAAATGGTAATATAGTGCACAACTATTACTCAATCTTTCTCTCCCAACTTTCTGTTCCTTCATCTCTTCCTTAATTTGTTCCTTCCTTTGAAATAATTAAGGCAAATGTAAGCATGATTGTCTTATGCTCTCGGCTTGCAGGTGTGTTAAGCACTGAGTTTAACCTAGTTTAGCTGAATCCATGGATACAGTGGGATCAGTAATAGCTCCTCTTGAGGAGGAAATACTAAAATGTCCAACTGACCTTTCCCTAATAGCCGTGGGGTGACTGTGGCTCAGGGGAGAGAGAGCGCCGTCCTTTAATCACAAGGTTGGCAGTTCAATCCGCATGTCGAAGTGTCCTTGAGCAAGACACTGAACCCCAAGTTGTGCCCTGGGCGCTTCACTGCAGCCCATTGCTCCTAAATTCTTAGGATGGGTCAAATACAAGCAACAACCTCCGGTGCTGAGAAATTAAGTCAATGCTGAAGTGCTAAAATTGCAGTCCATCAAATGGCCACCTAAGGCGGGCTCCAAAAGAGAGTCGATCCCCAAAGGCTCCATCTTAAAATGCCCAAATTTTACGGGCAGAAATAAACATCAAACTGGAAAAAACTCATTATATTTTAATTATGTTAAACTAAAGCTAGGCTACTTATTATATGTTTATCATGCATGTGGCCATCAAGTGCATATTATACAATATTTGTATTTTTAAAACCAATCAGCTGGAAACATTGAAAGGTTTATGTCACGTTTTCAAACTCATGGAGCTAACATTAGCTTGACTAGCTAGCTCCCTAGAGCTGATAACGTTTATTAGCAACAGTTACAAGAAACAGTCAGTTTAGCTAGCAAAATGGCCAATTACTACTAATTTGGAGTGGCAAATATGCACTGTGCAAGAACTGTAATCTTGAGAAACAAAGCAACTGTAACTACGGGGGGCGGGGCTTAGCAAATAGTTATTTCTACAGGTTAGATACAGTAATTAGTAACAGTTACATTATTAATACCGTCCACAGTTGATAAACTTCACTGGTTGTTTGTTGTAAAATTATATACAGTATGTTCACATTTATCTGACAAGCAGCTCCTTGTGATAATAATATCTGCAAAGTGTGTGACATTGATGGATAGAGGCGTTCACCTCCTGTTCCTCAATACAAGTTTGTAATCCAATGATTGTGTTTAGATGCTTTACCAAATATAAATATCTTAAATCACTGAGATATATGTCTGTCCACTTGATGGACACACATATAGTAGCCTATCATCTAAGAGGGATGAGTCTTATGAACGAAATAATGATTAATACCATTACTCAGATAGATTAAACACTATCAAGCTCAAACAGTGTAGATTAAAATATAGATCCAAAGTCCAAGTGTCACACACATCTCTGATCACCCACCTCGGTTCATTACTGATTCTCACATGTTACCCCTTGCTGTCTGAGTGAGACCTTGAACCTTCTCTCCTAATAACAGGAGGCTGTCTCCATAATTACAATACAGAGGGAGACGATGTGCCATGCATCAAACTCACAGCCCTCAGATGGTTAAAGCTCATACTGTATGTCAGCTGTTGAATTTGACCCAAATCCAAGGCTCGCCGGTAATGAAACAGGGGGATGAGGGGTGAGTCAGCCACTGGCCTTTGTTAATTGCATGTCTCACATCGTCCTGGCTGGGACAGTTAATTGGAAAAGATCAAGGGGATTTGCAGTGTTAATGAGCTTCCCGTGAACCCAAGTCATACTTTGGATACCAGAGGAGCCTTTTCAACCATATTCACATTCAAGTCTGTTAGAGCAAAACTTTTCATTTCTAGAGAGATGTGGTCGTGGCTGACTACTGCCTCATCTCCTGTGTTTGGACGCATTGGCTCCTAGGGGAATATATGGTCTATTATAAGCACAGCACAGTTTAAGCAGAAGTAATCAGTCAGCTTGATGTCAATGTGCTTTCAGCATGCATTATGTTGTATTTCAAAGCGCTATATACCTTCCAATACAGCATATGCTTGATGAAAAATGGTGGAAAAATTAGTAAAAATGAAAAACAAATGTGCTTCAGCACAACATGCAGGCATGGAATAACACTATTTGTGATGTATATTCCTGTCATGTAATGTTAGAAATACCATTAAACACACTGTGCTTCTTGAAAACCCAAATTTAAGCTTCCTACTAATGATGCTGTTACCATTAGGAATCTCTGCTCTGTGTATTTTGATTATGCCACTGTCTGCATTCATCTACTCTGACATAGAAACCACATCATAGTTAATGAACCATATCAAAGAGAGAAGGGATAAAATGCTTACCTGTATTTTCTCAGCAAATAATTGTTCTCATTTCTTGAATTTCTTTTTTTCAGCAGACATTTATACTTGACATTGCCTGACACTTTCTAAATGAGCAACCCAGTCACCAGAAACGATGTTGGCATTGTACATGTCTGCAAACCAAGGGATACGTTGAACGTTGACGTTTCTGAAACCAAAAAAAAAGGTTTCATAAATACGTTTCATATCAGCCTCCTATCACTCTTGCAGAAACTCACAATGACACTAATAATGCTGTATTAATTTGTTCTTTCTATCAGAGCTAAAACACACACAAACAATACAACTACACTCTAGTATCCGATCTGTATCTCAGAGCATGGCTGTAAATTTACAGTACATGTATATCCAGGTACAAGAATAAGAGCCTTACTGCCCCGAGGGAGTCACAGTGGTAATATGCAGTTGGCCCTATAAATCATAGAGCACTCTGACTATACAATCAATCCTCAGCTTAGTGTTGACTCAATCTGTCACCTCCCCGGCCCACTGCACGGCTAGACATTCAGACACAGTGACAGAGAAAGTTCTGGTTGATGTTGGTTAGTGTGCAGTTGAAATGTCCACATCAATATTGGGGAGCATTACCTATATTACAGACTACTAGTCAGGATGTCACATCTTCTGCTGCATGAATTATAACTTAATTCTATGATTTTAATCAAGTTAACTGTTGAAATTCAATAGTGTCTCCATACTCACTTGCACTAGTCAGAGCAGTCCAATATCCGAAGTTACAATATCCAAACTCCATTTGACTAAACATTTGGCTTTACTATACCATGAGCTACCTTTTGCGTCAGTAAAATAACTGCTAAAATACATTTGATGTAAAAGAAAGTATGGATACAGTACACTACTAGCTAACTAGATTCATCCTGCTGTCCATAAAGCTGTATGACAGAGAAGTATGGGTGGCTTTCAATCATGCAAACATTGATAAATGGGACAAACATTTAGTTTAAGATGGTTTACAAGGTCTACAAATCCAGCCTCACTGAGGAAAACCTAAGTCTTGAAAGCTAAGCTTCAGCGATGAGTTGTAGGCTGGCTTTGCAAGGTTTCTTGCAAATTAGTCCCCGGTGTAAATGGTCCAAGCAAGACATGGAAATCTTTCCCTTACACTCCAAAACAGGAGCCATAAACTCTGGCAGCACCTTTACAAAGCCGGCCATAAATCTGTCAAACATAAAGCTTTATTCAGTAACACATCTCCCAATAAAAACTCTTAAACTCAATCTGCATCTCACAAACAACACTGACGTCAGACACAAAGACACTAATTCTCCAGCACAACTTCAATAACTTAGTGTTGAACTGTGGAATCTGACACAAAATTATATATTTTTTAAAATACGTAATTTACAAATTCATTGAAATATTGCTTGGACACTGAGAATATAACAAATCCTACATATGTATTGACATGAAGTTATAGTGGCTGGCAATGTTGAGCAATCTCTGTATTGGTCGTAACTTATGCTGTAGGCTGCCGGCACACACATTAAGTTGCATATATACTGTATGCTATGAGTATAGGGATGGCCATCCTACATATTTTTGCTCACTGCAGTGGGCAGAGATTTAAATGAACAGTGAATTGTGTTCAAATGCCGTAAAAAGGGAGCGTTACTAATTAAAGTTTTTTTTAAAGTGACATTTGCTGGTGCGTTTACATGCTGTTTTATAGGCTGCAACTGAGCAGCTAATTAGCAAGCAAGCCTGATAACTGGCGTTAGCCGTGTACTTTTCCCCGGTGAATGTTTATGTGGATGCTTGTTCAACTAGCGACAGTAAGATGTGCGACAAAATGTGTTCATGTTATGAGTTAGATAAGGAACATTTAGCAGGGGAGCTAGTGGATGAAAGTCTGTGGCTCTAGTGTTGTGTAGGAGGCTGCTGTCTGGCTCAGTGTGACCGCCTGCTCTGCTAATAACAGGATGCTGACATTGCTGCTTTAAGCAAGATTTGATTGGCTGCCCTTAAATTAAGGCAACATTTGGCTTCACCATCAAGAAACTCAAAAATATAGAATATAGATTTCTCCCATTATTTTTCTTCTTCTCAAAGAACAACACAGGACAAGAGATTATGGAGCAGATATGTTTGCTATAGCAGACAAAAACAAATCTAATTTCAGTCGGACTTTAAACAGCCTGGGTAAAGCCAGAGTGTAAACAAACCTAAACTGGGTTTATTTTCAAATGTTTTGGCAAACAACCAATGCTGTCATTTCTTCTGAATCTCACGAGTGACCTTGTATTAAATGTATGTAATGCTTTCACCAAAGGGCTGCTTCACTTTGACTATTCCACCATCTAATTCTGACTTCATTAGATAACAAGATATGAGCCAAAGAAACCTTTTCCACATTTAGAAATTACAGTGACTCCGAGAACTCACGCCACAGCGTTTCCTTTCGTTTAACAACCACCTATCCCAATGTGGACATTCCTTAAAGACAATGTGTGTCTGTTTTCCTGTCTACGATAGAACGGAGAGGGGAGGTGTACATCAGACAAAGAATAACACAGAAACTATTGATACCAAGCCTTTCAAAATTTGGTTTAATTCTGCCCACTGTAAAACGACCCTTGGAAAGTCAGCTGTCAGCTAGGAAACACTGTCGGCAGAGATTGCCAAGACCGAACTGTACTCCGCTGGGTGCCTCTGCCCTGGGGATGGTTGTAGTGGAGTACAGAGCACTAATGGATCGCAGCACACAGGCTTGGACTCAATCATACTGTACAGTCACGTTGATTTGAAATATTCAAGCCAGAGAGCTTGCCTGTCTATTAATATTTACTTCAACAAACTCAACACACAGTCTGCTCATGGTGCTCTGGGGATGCATGTGACTTTTACTGTCGTTGGCTCATTTTGACTCAAGATGGCCACAAAAACAAAAGGTACAATATTTGTACTCCATATTGTATAATGAGATATTAAATGTTTTTGTGTAGTTGCATCTTATGTTACGGGATTAATAATGGTGCAAGAGAAGTAGAACTTGAAAGATTAAAAGGATATACCACCTTAATCTGCATTGATGAACAGCATGTTGTCGCATTAAGAGTAGACATTTTGGAAGCCAGAGACAGAATGGATTCTGACTTTGGGAAAGTTACAAATACAGTATTGGCTTAAAAATCATAAGAATTCCATTTTTAGCCGTAGTAACTCAACCACTATGAAGACGGAGGCAATGGGTTAGCTGGTAGCATTTTTGGACTGCCTTTCTCTCTCCCATTAAGCTGACATGGGTGACAGATGCCAGCTCTCCTGCCAAAGGGCGCATCACTTCTTGCACCCCCCCCTCCCCCTTCCGCCAACCACCCATTACGGCTGCTGGAAATGCAGCATACATGAATCACGCCGCAGCTGTCACAGCTCCCTGGCCCCAACCTAATTAAACAATTAGGGCATTTGGTTAACAATCAGTCACCGTCAAAGGACAAATGTGGGCTAAACGGAGTTAGTCATATGGTGCTGCAGAGTGGGAAAGAAAATGGGTTCAGATAATGCGAGTCCAGGAGAAAAGAGGTCAAACGTGTGTGTGTGTTTTTATTTTTATTTTTTAACAATCTCACTGTTTGACAGTAAGGCTGTCAAAATTGGCCCAAAATGCTACATCTCCACTCTGATCTTGAGTGCATGGCTGATGGATGATGATTTGTGTACATGACATAATGTAACGCTTGCTGTTAGGAGATGGTGTCACTCTCTCTGTGGCCTGAATGTGAATATTCATATTCATATCTGTTTTTTTTCTACTTCAAATATATATATGTATATATATTATTGAGAATATTTGTTGACAGCCCTGTATGACTGATGCTTCAGCCGAGAACAAACCTAATGGCTGAGATATTGATCAGTATATAATCATTGTCCCGCCTGGAGTCAATCTTAAACTGTTTGCCCAATGATCCAACCACTGGCAAACTGGAACCATGAATTAGGTAATGAGGGACGGCAGATTTCTGCTTGGATTTGTCTGATATTTTTAAACCACATTTTCAAGTTGTTTGAAATAAGCGAGAAAGCACTCAGAGAGAAGATCTCCATCAATGCCAATCTTCCAAGATAGACAATACTTTCAGTCAAAATTTAAACATATGAAAAAGTAGACAAAACGTAGCCTGATGGTTGTGTTAGAGGAAAGGTCATGAGGTCACCATAGTCATCCAGTTTCTTCCTGCTGGGAGCGCAAAGTTCGACAACAAAAAGTGTGCGCTTATGACTGACGGGTCAGGAGATACACTAATTTGAAAATGTAAATGTTACACTGGTGGAAAGGTCACCCAAAATCAACATGTTTCTTTTGTTCGGAGCTTAAATGTACATAGCAAATGTTGGACCAATCAAGCCGCTGCTCCCTGGCAGGAGTGATGAATAAATCCAATAATGCAGACATGCCATTTGACATAAAAAAAACAAACAGTTTACAATGATTTGGTGTGACTTCAGTTCAAGACAGTTACGAGGTTTTAACCAGACTGTTGTACTGACTACACAGACTCGAACTCAGTGACCCATGTTTCCCTGTGTGTAGGTCACTAGAGGTGGAGAGTGGGAGAGAATGAGAATTACTATGGAGGCAGAGAGGCAAACTGATGGTGTGGGAGGGGGAGAGAGAGAGAGAGTTACAGACACAGAGAGAGAGTTTTTTTTTTTTTTTTTTTTACTGCAAACAGGCCTGGGGGATTTAATCACAGTAAAACACTGAACTCTTATTGGGGGTATCACATTTTTTTATGAGAGCAGCTGTGCCAAACTGTAGCACCACAACAGTGTCCCAGTCCAAGATAAATCAGCAGCAGTCCTCCAGATCACCTTATGTGCCTCATTGAAACCCCAACTACTGTGCAACTGGAAATATATGTCTTATCACAAGTGAAGAAGCAGTTACAGCATAGGACCCTATGGGTATATACTTAAAAGGTTCGCTTCACCCAAATTACAAAAAAAGATCAAGTCAATTTTATTTACAGACCCAATCACAAACTTACAATCCTTAGACTCCCGATTTGGATCAGGAAATACTTCCCATGTATATGAAGAATATGGACCCAGGAGAATGTGCAGCCAAACACATAGGACCTGAGCCACACGACGTCCTCTCCACCACCAACACAAGGCAAGAGGCAAGAGGCAACACTCATTCACACAGAAGCTGAAGAGACAAGGAAACCATAGCAAAGGGAGTGAGGGGTGAGGCCAAGAGAGGGAAAGAGAGGGAGAGGTCCTCGAGGCATCTTGCTTTGAAAATGTGCAACCAAAAGCTCCAACAGATACATGGCTTTCCAGAAACAATGTTGTGATTACTGTGGATAATCCACAGATTTTACTGTGAATAATTCAGACAGTCTAGAAAGAGACGTTGCTGCTCAATTTATTGCTCCATGTAATGTGGTGCCAGTTTCTCAGACGGGTTTCTAAAAACTTGGGGAAGTAATAACCCAAAATATCATGTCTATACCACTGGAGGAAAGTGATAAAGTGACCCTGAGCGTTTAAATTGTAGTGTTACAAATGCTTGTCATTTGTGCGATGTTACATTCAGTGCCATTACTCCCTAAAATGGTGGCACTGCTTGTGATTACGGAAAAACCACATTCAAAATGGATAAATGAATATTTCTAACACTAACCCAAAGCTTCCAACAAGGTTCCAGGGCCAAACTCAGATGGACAGATATGAAATGAGCAACAGATGGCTGGAATTGATGAGGAGAGGAAAACGACACTATTGAGTAGAGCCGAAGAGGCGTTTGGGCTGATTTCAGTCCTCGTGTCTCCGTGATAATAAACCATTAATTTCACTAGTCAGAGGAGAACACTCCTTAAAAACAAGAGCCAATATCTTCTGATCGCAGAGAGATTTACTGCAGATTATATATATCCTTTCACAGAAACATACTGACATGTACACTTCACAGACATCAGAACCTCTATTGACTGGATCAATTCCCTTAAAGATCAAATACAATTGTTATCTTTACCAGTACCAGGCTTTAACTGTTCTTTATTGTGTCTTTTATTTAAACCAAATTTGAAAGCCGCACCAATCAATATTTTTGAACAGTGGGTTGGATGACTGTCTAATGTGAAAGGTGTCACTTCCAGCTTCCATCTCCCATCTCATGCTCCTCTTGTTTTGACAGGAACTTCATCACGATTATTAGCGGACGGGTATACGGGCGTATACGGCACACCGTATTTCATGACCTGTGGACATGAAATACCTCGCCTATCACTGACTTAAAAGATCCCGTCGCATAAATCTGTAGAGCAATCATTAAATCCAAAGTGCTGGATGAGCACAGCTGCGGAGAGGAGAGGAATCCAACCTTTGATGAATTAACTGCTGGTCAATAGTGCAAAATCATTTGCTTATCATTCAGCGTATCCATAGAATTCTCCCGGATCCTTCTCTGGATACGTTCTTTTTTGTGAATGTATGTTATAAACTCGGCCATGTTGTGTTATAGATATGTTCAGAGGTACCTGTAGTTTTTTTTTTTTTCTTACTTTATTTGCTACGATCTTTTGGTTTCAATAACTTAAGTATAAGACCAAGAAGAGAAGAAAACCTTTTAAGGAAATTCTATTAAGGGGGGTTTTGCAACCAATTTCATTTTTAGAAAACCTTAACTCAAATGTGAAGGAACATCTTAATTTAAGGTGTTTTGGTCAACCGGCCCAGGTATTTCTGTTAGGAGTTGGGACCAAAACAGGGATAAAAAGACGTGACTTTTGGACTTGAACTCACCAGGTTGCCTGACCTACGACTTCAAATGCCTGCTATTGCTCTGTGTCTGCTGGATATGTGAACAGGCGACTCTTTTACTGTTCAACTGTATTGTGGAAGAGAGAACTGATTAAATTGAAATGGATTTTATACAGTGGGACTTTTTACAGTGATGCTTTTTCACAGCGGATAATTTAACTTGTAAAAGGATGAAAAGTGCAGGTGTTACTAATAGTGAGCCATGACAGTGAGCCAGCATGCACAATCACATCACCCTGAAAGGAAAGCAGCTAAATTGAATGTATCCATTATTTATTATTATAAGTCCAAGAACACACACACACACACACACACACACACACACACACACACACACACACACACACTCTCTCTCTCTCTGGATTTCTACTATATATGTTTCACTCATTGTCAGACTCACTCCTGTATTGAGTGGAGGGGAATGATTCACTGAGCATCGCTTGGTTCTCTGGAAGCTCGCAGCAGAGACCATGAGGAGACCCGTTACCTAGCAACCACTGTGATTGTCTCATGCTCCAGGTGTAACTTCCGCGAAGAAGGCAGCCACATGTGAACCACGCTATTTGAAACCCTGTTATTCTTTCTTTTCTTTTTTTTAAGAAAACAGTGAGGAACAAAAGGATGCTGAACACACACTGTGTTTGTGCACTTAAAGCAAAAAAAAATAAAAAAATAGAAGCAGCTGGTGAGCTTCAACGTTTCAGGGAGCGAATAGCATGAGCTCAAACTGTTTTCCCCCGTATCACATTGACTCATCAATCAAGCTTCACTCTGTCTCTCTCTCTCCACACTTTCATCTTCTGTGATCAATGTTATAATTAATCAAACGGCACCAAACAACTCCCAAATCAATCGTACTGCTTACTCTAAGTTTCACGCCAGCCATCTTTGCAACAAAGCAACAGTCAACCAGGTAGATCAACTTTGTAGAGCGGCATGGGCAACAATCCTACCAGCATTACATATTTTATCTTAGTCCACAGCCTTGTCTTTAGAATTGTACACACACACACACACACACACACACACACACACACACACACACACACACACACACACACACACACACACACACACCTTTACTAACTTTAACAACAACAAGCATCAAGAAAATGCAAATTGCTCATCTACACAGGAAAATTTGTTTTAAAAAATTATCAATTTAAAATAATTTACTTATCCCCGTCTTTAACCATTTCACATTCAAAATCATACTTAAATAAATGCACCTTTGTTAGTTTTTGAATGCTAAAAGATCTGTTGTAAGTACCACATGTTGCATACAAAGGGCTCTAAAGTAGTTCATATATTTAAAACAGTCAAAAATTCAGCTAATCTCAGGACGTTGTGGGTGTTGTTTGATTAGCTGTGATTGACAGCGGCCACGTAATATATACAGACATCCCAACTCATTAGCTTTTTCAATATCAAATATTAAAAAAACATTGACTCTCCAGCTTACGTTTCAAGGAGGTCCTTAGTATATGTTGGCAGTCTGAGAAGAATTCTAGTCATTGCAATTAAAAAATCCTTTATTAAATAATGAACAACCTTTAACGCCTTTCGACATTACAAGTCTTCATCAGGGTCCTGATGTCAAATTTTGTAGCCGTCAGCCATATTATCTGCCCAGAGAATTATTGTTGTTGCTGGGTTTAACTAAAAAAAATGCGCTAGAGGAATACATTACTGGTTTTGTTTTGTTTGCCATGTTTTTCTTGTGTTGGAAATGGGCTACGACTGTATGTCGCTGTGCATCCCTGTGTTGCATTATGACAATAAATTATCCTTGAATCCTTAAATGGGTCATGTGACTTGTGTCACATGGCATGAGAGGACTGTCCACTTAACATTTATGAAACATGAAAGTGAGAATAATGAATGCAAATAGATTTCAAAAGACAAATGAATAAATATGAAAATAACAGTCTACATAACAAAATATAAGCTAATTTAATATCTAACACTTACAGAGGAAATGGCAATAAATAGCAATGTGAAGGAATAAAGTAAGCATGAAAATAATGTGTAAAAAATAGTATAAATACACATTTCCACCTGTTTTCATCACCTTTCTTATCCCCAAAATACAAAATCACACATTCTACTGCATATGAATCTGCCTCTAACCTTGTATTGAGTTGTTGTATTGTGACCAGCACCATCTGTCCCATCCTAACAGTTCTCCCATCTTCATATTTGATACAATTTGTGCAACGATGTTTGATTCCCTGGAGGATTCTGCTTCCAATGGCTTCAGGTATAATGTGGCCAAGAGTTAGTTAAACATTTTAGTGAAGTGGGTTTTAGACAACTATCGGAGAGAGAGAGAGAGAGAGAGAGAGAGAGAGAGAGAGAGAGAGAGAGAGCTAACTGAATGAAGGCCAAGGCCTGGGAAACAGTGCCATCTATTGATTCTACTTCTTGTGTGCTGTAGTGTTGCAGCGATGCATGATTTTGGGGTTTAACATACACACACACACACACACACACACACACACACTACAGTCAGCAAAGCTCCAACATTTCTTTCCCCAGCCATCATGTATGTTCTTTTCCCTGCGTGGTATTCCTCCCAGACACAAGCTTTGCTCAATATTCAGAAACTTACTGTAAATACTGTAATGCAGGCTTGCTGAACACTGGTGAATACCGATGAATAACTCAAGGTTATCATATTCAATGTTCATTTTTATATTTTCTGTCTATGTCTTTTGCTTTAATAAACTACACACAATTGTCCAACCTTGTGTTAAGTTTTTTTCTCTTCTATACAGGCAATGTGGGTCAACTGTATCTATTCCATAATCGTATG
This sequence comes from Myoxocephalus aenaeus, assembly GCA_038501785.1. Lineage (NCBI taxonomy): Eukaryota > Metazoa > Chordata > Actinopteri > Perciformes > Cottidae > Myoxocephalus > Myoxocephalus aenaeus. Next base: position 6,120,078 of record JBAMJR010000089.1, read on the forward strand.
TGGCAGCATTTTACCAAAATCTTTTTAGGGATCAGGGTGATCGTGTGCATCTGGTAAAAGTGTTGTTTATTATGTTTATTACATAGCAATATATATATATATATATATATATATTTAGCATTTCTCAACACTATATAAACATTTTACAATTTCTGCATAACATACTCTAATGTAGATGTACGCCATTTTAAAGTGTTTACTGCGTACAGTATTCATCATAACTTCCCCTGTGAAGTCATATTCTTATATATATTATTACAACTATGTTTTACTATTTTGTCATCCTCATTTTACACCAGCCTCCACTTAGTTGTGCCCACTCAGAGTGTGCTTTAAATTATGTATTCAATGTTTGTGTATATACTTTAAATGCTAAATAGGCTTAAAGTGTTACCTATTGTGTTTATGTTGATGGTGATCTGTTACTATTTCCAAGTCTACAACAGAACTGGCTTTTGTAACGTTTCCAAAACAACTGACCCCGAATCAGATTTTAAGTCTGGTCCTTATAAGCGCAAGCCCTTAATTCTATCACCAATCCCAAAACATTGTAATGATATGAATATTTGCCTATTAGATTGGAATGAAAGCGTTGATGGACTGAGGATCATTTTAGCAGACCAGCTTCTCCCTTTAAAAACCTTCACAGAAAATGTGTCATCAAAGCGCACTCACACCACACAGTGACTGGACCTTGAGAATGATCATGGTGGCGATTCATTCATCAACAGCTACTACTGCATCACAAGGTTTACAGGCAGCCTTTCAGTCCGACAGCTGTAAATTCAACAGCAGACACGCTCATATGGGAGCATGAACGTACAGAGCGGCTCTGACATCACAGTGGTCTGTAGGAGTTTGTGTCAAGATGAGATGAGAGTGGACGTATTCACCAGCGCCGTGGTTGATATTCACAGTGAAAGACAACCGTCAATGCCCAACTGCTCACAATGCTAATTTCTGACACATCTCTGAGAATTTGTATGCCAGATCGGCGGTGACATGCAGTGACCAGTGTAGCTGTGCATCATAGTTCACATTGGGTAATCGAAGAAGGGGAGAATAGCGCAGTTAATACTTGAGTCACCAGCATGTAAAAACACATTCCTCTCCATGCAGTTAAATATAGCCGACTACTTCATATTGCAAGTTTGTGTCTCCCTTAATTTGTGAAACATGGTCGCCATCTTGTGAAAGCCATGTATCTTAACATATAACAAGCTTCGAGACCCTGTTTTTAGCTTTATGACAATGCATTTTCAGATAATCCAATGTGTTTTTAAACATTTTATTTAGGAAGTTGGAGAAGCTTGTCAACCACAGTGAGGAACACGGGATAGTTTGGAGAGGGGTTGATTACGGCTCAGTCAATGCCTACAGCAGCTAACCATTGGGACAGACTGCCAAATGGTTAGATAACATTTTTGAAACAGTTATCGTCATTTACAAAGCTAAGCTGTATTTTATCTAAATGTGCACAAGAATTCAAATAATTTTTCGTTTATTAAAATAAAAACATCATTTCAATAATCAGTTATGTTTGAATATAACTACGTCAATCATGAAACATCATCGGGTAGACAAACATGTTTTGCTACTGTTAGCTGCGTTCCCTTGGATGCAATGACACAACATGGATCAGTTTTTGAAATGAAAAAGCGATGTGGGAAACAACCCTGTGACAGTAAAAGCTCAAAAGTGTGTGGTAAGGAAATATGAATTTGACCCTGAATACATAACATTTGGATTCACAATGGCATGCAGTGATGGGTGAGGGCAAGCAAAATATGTATACAACTGACCGTGGGATAGAGCCGAGTTTATGTTTTATCCTTTTGTTTGTCATGCAATCTTATTTTCTCATTTATTTGGGAGTGTGGTCCTCAGAATTATTTTATTAATTAAGTTACACAAGGTTGAGAACCCCTGACCTACACTAGATGGTCCCGACATGAGTCCCGCCACAGGAGCAAAGCAATGTAACATTTGTAACCGCATTATTACTAAATAGAAAGGATAAAGGGATTTTTCCCAACCTGGCAACCCCAAAACGTTCTCTTATTAATGGCTTATAACTTCTATGTAAAACTATAAGCTCCTTTGTTACAACTTATAAAACTCAGTATGAGCTGGTATCAACATTTTCAATGAATCTTTTCTCTGACATGTTTCGCGCTAAAGGGCAAAATATCAAATGTTTATCATAAAATATGTTCACCCCTCATCCCTTCCTTTAGCACCATCATGGTCACTCCATAATAGTGCTTTTTGATAAACTAGTACCTTATGACAGCATGTACAGTGCGTCTGCCTTTGATGGGTTAGTGCATGCAGCTTCTTTGAATGATGAGGCCACAGGGCCAGTGATTTCTCTGGGGAGGAGCAGGATGTCTTGGATGAGATCAGGCCCGAGCAATGCCTCGCTCTGACACGTGTCAGCCTCCATTAGTTTTGACTTTTCAATGCGATGACCTCTTCAACTGTAATCTACCAATACCAGCTCTGACAGATTAACAGTGCTATTAATGTCTGGATGTTTCTGGGGCATCTCAATGAGAGCGGTGTGTTTCAAGGCCAAAAGGTGCACTGACACATTACAACCAATGTGATGGTTTGATGGAAGCATATGCAATACATGCATACTTAAATAAAGTCATCTTTTTCTTTTTTGAACAGTCATTCAGCTTGCTCTTCCCTGCAGTTGGCTCATTGCTCCATTCAGGCTCGACCGTGCTCCATTCTGGTCTTTCCCCTGATGGTAGAGAGATTATTTTTACCCTCCAGTTATTCCCCACTTTCCTTTGGAGTCTGAAAACTCATCTCTTCATGAAATATCTCATGTCATCCTCGGCTCACTGAATCATTTCTCCACACACTCCACCGTCTTCCTCCTGTACACTCCAGTTTGTTCCTCAAAACAAAATCGCTTCCTCTTTTCCTTTGTTTTTATTTGTATTTCTATTCCCATTGCTTCTCTCCTGCATGTATATTATTATGAGGTCACCGGGGAAGTATATCTCTGAATAGAGCACTCCATGTTGGTAATGAAGGTGGTTTAGGGTTTGGAGCTCATTAAAGTCATGCACCCCATTAAAATCAATCTCAAAAAGTTGGTTATGGAACCAGAAGATGTCTCTTTACCTGAAATATATAAAGGATGTTTAAATAATATGGACCATAAAGATGGAAAATTTGACCCCCAATTTTAAGTGAGCAGTACAGCTGCAGGGATGAGGAGGTGTATGAGCCCCATCTAGCTGTCGAACATAGTGGTGTTTAAAAGCCCTACTGTAATAATATTATGTTGTAATATGATGTTTTACCATGTCTTTTTTATTAATTCATTCATTAATTGTCAACATCAGTATACCAAACACTGTCAATCTGAACATTTTAAGAGAACATCTTGATTCATTGACTTTTAAGGGAGTCTAAATTGGTGCTGTACACCCGTTTCAATAAATACAAACTATACCGATATAACAATAGCGGTATTTTGAATGTGGCGTACAAAATATTTAAGTTTGGTAACCACCTATTACTTTTCACTAAATCACTCAAAGAGGAACATTTTATTTGTATTCAATAATATGAAAATATCACAAAAAATACAAAGACTTAACTGACATACTTCATCTATGACCAAAAGGGGGGTGAGTGAGATACAGTCTGAAGCCATTTCTCTGCACGGCTGGTGTAAAATATCACTCCAACATAAAGCAGCTGGATTGTGCCACAACTACTGTATGCTACACATGACCAATACATTAAATACATTAAATTCCAATTCATCCACGTCTCTTACACCACATGATATGGGAAATGAAATGAGCTAATTAATACGATTACTATAAAACTAGCCACATGATGCTACTCAGGCCAGACACGGTATTGCAGCATCTGCTCACTTGCAGCATCATGCTAGCTGACCTGGCAGCAATAACGGCTACTCTACCTTTAACAAAATGTGAGAGAACTGGGTCATTGTGGGAATACATGGCCCCTCAGAGTCACTGCTGCCAAATGGTGTAAAACCTGAAGTGACCTGCTGTAATTCAATTTGTCTGGAAAGGAGTGCTTCGTTTCATGAGCTTTCTAACTGTGGCTGGCTCACATCGTCTGGCACCTGTAATACTCTTGTCTTTGATCATGCCCGGCTTATGAATCCATGCTGTGTGTTTTAATTTTTTTCTGTGGGCAAACTACCAAGGTATATTATAAAGGTAGAACTCATTTCTGTATGAGAACATTTTACTTCCTCATAAAAGTTGGCATGCCTCGTGGCTGAGGATGATTGTTGTTGTTGTGACATGTAATGGTACATATTAGTGTTACATAGATAGTGTTCATATTTTTCTAACTTAACCTCTTTTGAATTATGGATATTCTCAGACATTATGGCCCAACATTAATAGAGATGGTAGGATGTGTGGAGAAAGTATGACATTTTAAGAAAGAAGAAATTATTCTTTATTAATCCCCTTGGGGAAATTATTCTCTGTATCCTTGGTAATTAAGGAGCAGTGTGCTGCCATGAGTCACACAGGGAGCAACTGGGAGTTCTGTGTCTGGCTCAAGGACACTTTGACATGCAAACTATGGGGTGATTGGGAATTGAACCAGCTACCTTGTGGATACAGGACAATCACTCTCCTCATGAGCTACAGCCACCCCAGAATCATTTTCACTTTCAAAATGATGACAATCATGAGACATGTAGTGCGTGAGACTGACCACTTTGAAGTCAAACCTAAAGGGTGATTTTGCTAGTTTTAATTGCATTTAATGCTTTGGAGATTTTTGGTTTTCTGCTTAAACAAAAGTATAAATTGCCTAAATTATGTAAATGCTGCTAATTGGCTTTTTAATCCCACCCTTATTATATAATGGCTTTCCACGCCCCTGTGATCCTGGGAGCTGGGTTGTCAGAGGCAACAGCTCTTGGTGGCGTCTCTTAAGACAAATTGGTCCCAAGTGAGGGCCAGACGACAACAACAATGTCGCCAGGCAGGCAAATGTGGGAGGGCACCGCTTGTGGACTTCCGTATTTATGTTGGTGACGAGTTGATGAAGAAACTTGGAATAGGATGATTGGGAGGAATAGCCTGCTCTGAACGAGGGTCCTGTTTTATTATAGGACTTCGGTGCTGGTCATGAGCTTCTTAATGAGGTTCTTCATAATAGTAACCAGTACCAAAACACCAAAAATCAATGCTATGCTTTGTAGTTGTATTATCACATCTGTGGCCATAGTTGGACGGTCCACATAGTGGTTAAAGGTTTCTGGACAAATGCAGTAAATATGTATTTCCCCCTTCTCAAGGAATTGTGCATCCCACATGGAATTATACTTGATAATGTACAAAGCCTCCATTGCAGCGGTAGCTAGCTAGTCTGAGTTGTGGCCTGGAAGTCATCGGTGCCTTAAAAATCCTACCAATTGTTCCCAGTATTGAACTGAGGCCGGCCTATGGCCCCAGCTTTATACCAGGGTTCTGAAAAGGAGTCGGTTGTCATAACCCACATGCTTTTTCCTGAATCCTCTAAAGTGTTTTATGCAGGGTGCTGCTGGAATATGGAATGCCTTAGTTGTTAATACAAGCCCTCCAGTCTTAACTGGAGCAATAGCTGTGCTACTGGCATTGGACTCACTGGAGTCCTACTTTGGGCTTTGTCACAGATTCTGTTTGTGATTTTCATGGGCAGAATTTCAAGGTGCAGCCAAAGCGTGGAGAGGAACTGGTTGAGCGACCTCAGGATTGCATGTTTGCTTTTGGCCACGCTTTTTTTTTACACTGAAACAGTTCACAGCCAAGTGTGAAGTAGCTGAGAATAGTCAGCACCCTTCAGGTCTGAGTCCATGATACTGTGGTCGTGTGTTTGGTGCGAGCTCACGCCCCGAGTGATGGAGGTCTCTCAGGGTGCTTGAGTGTAAGATTGAGACGTAAGGAAGAGGAATACTGATATATTGATAGCAGCATTGCTCTGTCACCAAAATGCAGCTTTTTTGCCTCTGAATCTCTACACTGGTACACCATTCCTTACAAATCAAAGTTTTGTTTAAGTGAACCATCAACTTTGAAACTTTCAAGTTTCACACACCCATCATTTCATATACAGTTAGAAGAACTAATTTGAGTTTCTGATAGCAAAAAAAAATTATATTTTAGTGTTCATTGGTGAACACCAGAGGGCGCTGGAGTGTTTTCTTTCTCTTTCAACTTCACAAGCTCCGCTAGAAAAGACTGGGTGCTCTCGGTTTTGAAGTAGGTGAATCCCAAGTGAGTACAAGGTGCTCTTGAAGCCAAAATAGTCCACTGTAGACAGAGGGAAGCCTGTGGGCTTTCTTCAGGCACACTCGTACCAAGCCAAGGATGAGGGTAACATGTTTTTATTCGTTGAGGGGCCTAACACATTTAAAAAGTACAACAGGAGAATGCAGGCCCGTTTTGTCCCACACTGGGTCTTCTCGGGGCGTGGCTGGAAAAAGGAGTCCAGACATTACTTTGACCGTGACCACATGCAAACAAAACATTTGGGGATTTAGATGCTAATTAGTGAACTTACATACTTCTCAATAGTTGAACCCTAATTTTATGTTGCGCTTTCATATTAACCATTGCCCTCTTGTTATATTTATTCTGATATGCTATGGCTATGGCTATGGCTGTGATGCCTGTGGGATGTGTTAGCAACACACTGACCTCTCTTCAACTGTCCTTTCTCTCTTGACCTTTGACCCCAATGCCATATCCTCATCTTTACTGAAACATTAGTCAGAAATTATGTGCATGTTGTGAGACGGTGCGTGCCATGAAAATAATGCACTCGCCCACGCATGCTGCCTGTCGATGGGTGTAGAGACAAATTGTTCTCATCTCCAGATTCCGTTTATCTACTTTCTGTCACAAGATGGTCTTTGCTTCTGAGTTATGAGGATCCATGTGGTACTTCAGAAATGCCTCCTTACTAAATTCTGAAAGAATACAGTTTAATGTCGTAGACTTGTTTTATTGTACAATCATGTTGTTTCCTTTGCAAATATACAGTGATACATATACATTATAAAAGGCAGAGATTACAGTAATATGTTCACATTTTAAGACATAAGGATCAATTCATATTTGATTTACACAGATGTAAAGTGAGTCAAACATTGTACCTTTAATTCTCAAAATAAGTAGCCTGTAGTATATCATATTCATAATGCATGTGATGTTGGCCCTGAAACCAGCGGGGCTTTGAAACTGATCACACATTTTGCATTGTTTCCTCAAGAGTGGATCATTTCGCTAAGTGATTTTTATACAAATGCCTGAGGAGACTTATTCCCCAAATCCCTCATAAACTGCATTATATTAGTAGCTTACCGAATTACCAGTAGAAACAGTCAGAGAAGGCTTAAGCCTTATCGCCAACCTGATTGTTATTCCTAATTTAGAGAGAGGGGTTCTTAGCATTGAGGGATTTTCTGCTTTGTCATTCTGTACAGGATTTCCCTGTGCCGGGGGGAAGAGCATTTCCTATTTGCTTTGTGCTCAGCGACGTCCTCCCTCAAAGGCTGCTCAAACAATACATCCAACACAGCTGGCTTTCAGTTTGAAGAATATCAAAAATGTTGCCGGAGACCCATTGGTGATATTTATATAGATTTTAATCAGCGAATCAAAAAAATAACACAATGGACAGATGAGGTCACTTGGATTATAAACTTTCTGTTCAGTGTTAAACCTAATTTCCTTCCTCAAATACGCAATATGTGATAAACAAGGGTCATCCCACCACCAACATACAAAAATGAATTCCTATGTCTCTCCTACATTGACGCTCATAATTTTTTTATGTTTAGAAACTATTCTCATATTTACAGATCTTCATGCTAGAATTTCTTGTTCTATTGGTGCTGTGCGGTTTTACATTGTTTATTTTGGTCATTGTTAGTTTGTATGGACACCAGAAAGAACAGCAGACACTTTGTGGAAGCAAATTGGGATCCAAATGAAGAATAAAGAATGAACTATAACACGGCACAAGTGCAAAAGTTACTGTCGTTTGTTTTCAGATGTTGTTAAAGGTTTGTTTACATGTGTTTGAAAAACTGGGTAAAAGTGGCTGCTCTTTTGAGTTCAGTTGTACAAAACGTTGGTTTGTTCATCTATGAGGGAATTCTTCGATGTGACTTGACATATCGATTTTATGGTCAAAAAGTTACTGATTAGCCTTTAAAACTGTATTTTTGTCCCCAATCAGTTCCTATGAAAAGTGACCAAGATAGACGTATTAGTTTATGTTGCACTGGCTTCAGGAATTAGGCTACTGTAGCTGAAAAGTGGGTTAACCCCTCCCCAGTCAACCCGTTACTACTCTTTGCCCCGCTTTTCGACGAGCTGCAGGGACAGTGTGGCTCAGGTCCGTGCTGTGCGGCACCAGGTGGTGATGAAGGTAGCCCATGTCAGAGCCTGGTAGGGAATGGGGTGAGTTTCAACCAGGAACCCACCAGGTGGGGAATGAAGCTGGCATTGCCCTTTATAATCCAGCCTCACTATTTGGCAGTCATAGCGAGCCTGGTTTAGTATTTGCTGCACTCTGCGACACAGCCATACTGAATTAATTTCCTCAGACACAAACATAACGGTCTATGTATGGAAATATTGTTCTTTTTTTACGTTGTATTAATATACCATGTATGACTGCCTGCAGCATATGTATCGATAATAAATCACTAAATCTAGCAAATTGAGTGCAATTCCTATTGGTTTATCACTGTAAAACCGATACTAGCAGAGGGTACAATTTTCTTTAGCTCGTGAAAAATGAAACAGTCTACAAAAAAATACAAAGGAATAAATAAATAAATAATGAATAACAATAAATTCTTTCTGAATACTTGTAATTTATGAATTACACAAAAGATCTTTGCAACTGAAGTAACCTATACAATCTCTTAAAGATACAGTGTGCAGGATTTGCCGGTATTTAGTGGTGGGGTGGCATGGTTGCAGAAAGACATTATTACATTTATTCACCATTTTCTCTGAAACAAATGTTAACAGACATCTTTAATCTACTCCCCAAATGCCCTTGTTGGAGCATTATCTGTAAGTATTTATTTTTTTATAAAGCGTTGTGATCGTTGATTCGTGATTGGTTGATTAAATTACTTTTTCTCTGATCAGTTCACTGCTAAAGTTAGCAAATTCAAGTAGCAAGCTGTCTCAGGCTGATTACTGACACAAAATGTAGTTTTAACTGTTAAACTGGGTATTGGGATAATTAAGATCTAGTTTAGTCTTTTTACTTGTGCTTGTTAAATCTGTTTAAGTGTACTAATTCATTAAGCTAATGTATTGTAGATTCAGTATTTTGTACTAGCGGCGTAATGAATGTTGATCTTTCAACGATGATGGACAATGAAGCTAACTGCACCTTCCTTATACTGTACTAATTCATTTTTACAAAACATTTGGTCTTTCTGTTGTTTATGTTTATTTGGCCTATCTAATGTTTTTCTGATTTGTGATCGATGACATCGTTGTCTAATAACCCACTGTCTCAGTTGTTTTCAGTATAACCCAACATATATTTTAATGTGTGTGTGTATTTAGCGCACTTTAAAGATGTGCGCCTCTTTGCCATCATTATCGTTATCATATTGATATAATGTGTTATATAAATGCAAAATATAAATCAGATAATGGCATTTTAGTTGTACAATAGCTTTGGACTTAAGCATCTGCCAAATGAATACATGTAAATGTTCAGTCACAATATAGGCTAATATTGATATTCCTACAATATTCTTTATTGTAACCTAGTCCACTCTTTATTTAGCCTGCGGACTATAAAGGTATGTGTCATCTCAAAGAAAAACTTTCAGTTGTATTCTTACAGTCTGGACACATTTAGGTCATCGAGGATGATCGTAAACTTCATTGTTTCCGTCCCGAATATCTTATGAGAACAATGGAGAGCATTAGGACCCTGAGGCGGGAAGGACTCCCCCCGTGTCTCCATCCACTGATTTGACAGTTTGAGGGACCGACCAATCAAAGTAAGGATGTGAGGCGCAGAAGAAGGAGGAGGCTTGCGGTGTGCCGAAGTTTTGTAAAAGAATTGCTCCGTTGTTTGAAATCCACCCGGTGCCCGGTAGGTCCGATGCTGTGTCTGTCAAACACAGCCGCTCTTCAACCCTATAATCCAGAGCTGGCGTTTGAGTTAATGCTCCTGCTGCGTTATTCTAGGTAATCAATTCATTGGATCAGTCAGACCGGGGATTGGTTTTCTTTGGATCTCGATTTTTTTTTTTTCGAGATTATTTCTTTTTGTCTTGTTTTATGAGCGTTTGGAGTTGTCCCGAGCAACCGGCGGACTTGGAAGTTGAGACTGGAGACGCACACGTGTGTGTCCGTCTCCTCCCGGGACGCATCGACCCCTTCTGCACTCTGGATACAAGTTGTTGTTGTTTTTTTTCTGTTTGGGGTTTTGCTTATAAATAGCAAGACAACATGTCGCTGAGCAGAAGTATTGAATTTGAACACTTCGAGGAACGAGAGAAGCCGCACCGGACACCGAGAACCAACTCTGCCTCCGGGTCCCAGTCCGGCTCCAGAGGCAACGGTCTGGTCCCGAGCCCGGCGCACAGTGCGCACTGTAGTTTCTACCGCACGCGCACTCTGCAGTCCCTCACCACCGAGAAGAAAGCCAAGAAAGTGCGCTTTTATCGCAACGGGGACAGATATTTTAAAGGATTGGTGTACGCCGTGTCTAACGACCGGTTCCGGTCTCTGGATGCTCTGCTCATGGAGCTCACGCGGTCCCTGTCGGACAACGTCAACCTCCCTCAAGGAGTCCGGATGTTATACGCGATGGATGGAGGCAGGAGGATCACCAGTCTGGAGGAGTTGGTAGAAGGTAAGGGTGATCATGGATGTAACGATCACCTCATGGGACCACGAGTCATTAACGAGGCTCAATACTTGATTATATTGATGGTGCATAAAGTGCATTGATTCAGTATGCAATTGATTATTTATTTTTTTATAAAAGCTAGATGTTGCCTTTAGTGGCTAAATGGCTCAGCCAAATACACACGAATAACCTCAGGCAAGTTATGCCATAAGTTTTAAAGGTCACTTTAAAACAGAACATATTCACATTGTTAAGGGCGCCTAATGACGACAGCAATGATTGCTGCAGTTAACTGTTAAAGTTAAAGTTATTTTCATTTGAGATCAGTGCTCCCTTGTGGATCATCTACTGTACCTAAATCCAATTATCTCTGGAGGACATCACAGTATAATGGATGCAATACAGAGCTTCCCTTGCATCATTTGCATCATTGACATCTAACTGTTCTGACATGTTTGACCCAGTGCCATGAATGCAGACCGGCAGACCACTCCTCTCAGTGCAAGCTTTAGCTCTGCACAGGCTGCTGCTAATGCACATCAGTGTCCATCGATCTCTGCCTGACTCATTTCCCCCATCTTTAGGATGCATTCTTGAGCTGAGTTTGTGTGGGCTTCAAAGTGCAATCCTGCCTGGGAATGAATGTGTGATGAATGTGTGTGTGTGTGTGTGTGTGTGTGTGTGTGTGTGTGTGTGTGTGTGTGTGTGTGTGTGTGTGTGTGTGTGTGTGTGTGTGTTGTTTGAAGGGTCCATTGGCTGCTCTTTGAAATTGATCTCACTCATGGGGCTTGACAAATTGAAGTTTCCCTCCCCCATCCAGGATCTGTCCATTGCTTTTAGTGTAATAGTGAAATAATGAAGTTGAATACTGGAAATATATACTGCGTTTTTAAAGTCAGTCACACACTGCAGACACAAATGGAACACAGTCTTCTCCTAGCCTTTCACTTTCTGCAGTGTTTTTTCACCCTAGACAGCGACCTCTCTGTCACAGGTTAATCTTCATGTTCAGCCCTGGTGTGTGTCTGTCTGCACCATGACGCGAGAGGTTACGGCTCTGCCACACACACACTCAGGATCCCTGACCTCTTACTGCAGTCATTATTCTCGTATACTGGTCTATTTTCATCTCACATCCTCCTAAAACTTTGGACGTTACACTAATTTCCTCTGTCCTGTCCCCTGAGTGACCGGGGAGGAATTTAGGCCAGCGCCTGATCTGAATTCTGTAGCATCACTAGTTTGGCAATTTGAGCAAAAGTTGTTTTGGTGCATTGGATGCGATACAGAGTGTTCTGCCACTGAACCTCTGCACTTTATATGCAGAGGGCACTGCTGCTGAATGAGGATCTGTGGCATACCTAACCAGTTATGTCCAGCGTACTACTGATAGTAATTTCTTTGTTTTTAAACTGTCATATGATGCTTAAAGGATGGAGATTATCATTATAAAATACTGCTGTTGATTATCCTGAGTAACCAGGATATTGTTTCTGAAAAGGCACATTCATATTTTATGTTATGTCTTTTAGAATTAGATAAAAAAAAATATGTTATGGTAGTGGCAGAGGTTTCAAAGGCAGATGCTTAACAACCTCCAAATAATCTGCATGCCTTGATAACATGATGAGTAAGTGGGGAAAGTACTTTTGTGATTTGGGTAAACTCAGATGTGAGATGCACACTGCAGGTGGGCCGAGCACCAGTGTCTTGTCCTTGTTTACTCACCCGTCTAATGGACAGAGAGAGGGAACATCACTGCACAGCTCAGCAGTCTGCCTCCATTGACTGAGGCCTGCTGGGGCTCTTTTGTGTGGAAACCCAATAAGCACCACTCACATATGTGTCCCTGATGGTTGGATGGGATTACTCAGCCACTCGTAGGGTTTTTCCATCGAGTGGTCGAGCCGAGCTTGCAAGGTGCGAGACGAGTGTTGTTCCACTGCACAGCACAGCACAGCAAGAGAAAGTTGTTTACCTGGTTTGCTAGTCACGAACTACAGTAAGAGTCTCTCCTGCAACCCTTTCAGCTCATTGTGGCTGTTTCTGTTGCATGTCATGCCTATCTTTCTCTCTCCCCCATTTCTAAACTTTCTCTCGAGTCTTCAGCACAGACACGCTTAAGTTCAGCCGCTGAGGCCCCACTTAAGGGGCTTCCAATCAGGACCACAGTAGGCTCGACATGGCGATCCCCTTCTGTGGGGTAGTAGTGTAAATCATGTCATCATGGTTTGGTGGGGCTAAGGCGGACTGACCTGGGCCCATGGAAGAATTGAACTGCTGTACTCGTGGAAAACCACACAGAGAGGTCGCAGATACTGAACTGGGTTGAGAAAGAGCTTTGTAGTTTAGTGTGTGGATATGTGGGATTACATAACATGCTGACATAGTGGTTTTAGTTGGACAATAGCAAGTGTGTCAGCCAAAGGGTGTATTAGCATCAACTGGTGAAATTAAGGATGAAAGCAGACACATTTACACCCACGTTACACAAACTCTAATGGTCAATATTGGCAGAGCAATATTAGAAATGTTGTATAGTTTATATCTGTGTTGAATTCAGCTTTTTTATTGTCTTTATAAAACCACTATTTCATTTATTATTTGTTCCAATCATGAATGCTTGCTCTGTATATTCTCTGTGTCTTGGTACTACCAGGTTCTTTCATCTCTCTGTGACCACTAAACCCAATAAAAAGGGGTTTCTTAGATAAAAGAAAAAACAGGACGCTAACAAATTTGACATTTTTGTGTAAAACGCTGCTTCGCAAAAAATGAAGACCATCCAACATTTCAAATTACCCCACCTATAAGATATAGCCTGTTGGTACGTCTGCTGAGAGAAAACAATAGTGTGCTGGCAATATTGGTCCAATTATGTTTACTACAGTGGGAAATAATAAACGAAACAGAAGGAGAATATAATTGGATCATGGAGTCACCTCATTGCTTTGGTGATGAGAAGTTTTGTATTGCCTTTATATTAACATTCTGTTTTATGATTCCCATTCATCACTTGGCTTTGGATTGGTGACAGATGTGGCTCCGATGCAGTAAAAGCTGCCAGACCGGTTCGACGGCTCTGTTAAGGCTGTCCTCATCTGTCGTCCACATGAGGACAGCAGCCAGTGGCGGCTGGTTGGGGCTCCCCTCACATCAGCGAGGGATGTTGCACCTGCACCCTGCACCTCAGGGAACAGACTTGTCACTAGCCACCATCTGAGGGCATTTCAGTATTCTGTCGTTGCCCCCCAGATGAATGACAGCCACAGTTATATTTTGATTTATTTTTCAGCCATAGCTCAGTCCCCCCCCAGCTGTGTCCTAGCCTTTTAATTAGCCTTTGGTTAATTGCAAGCTTAATAAAACCCGGTATCGTGGGACGCACGGCCTCACATGGCCTTCTTTCACTGCAGCGTAATCCGTTAGTTTTGACACACATCAGACACAATTTCAGAGATTTGATTTGATACTGTCAGTAGAATTTTGTGTTTTCCAAAATATACTGAAACTTTACTCAAACGTACTGATCCCAGTGCCACAAACCGCCACCTTTCTGACCTTATTACAACTATTTCTGAGTCATGTCCGGGTAGAGGATTATACTTAATGCAGCTTATGAACAAGCATGTGTTTTTGCTTACTGGCCAGCCTCAACGCTATACAGTTCTACTAATGGCCCAGAGATGCAGAGATACAAGCATGGCAATGCCATTCGTCTCTTTATAGCTTTGATGAAAAATTATGTGATTTATTTATTTATTCCCTGTCCTATAAATATCTCCACACTTATAAAGACAAATACTGGTTATTTGCTAGAATAGCATTTACAGAATGTAAAGTATGTTTCGTGAAGTGTCTGTCAAGCACAAGTTTGATTCTGAGAGACAGCTACGTGTTGGTGGACACAAATAATGCCGTGAAGAATGCAGAAGGAACAGAAGGTATCTGTCACTTTCTTTCTCTCTCTCTCTCTCTCTCTCTCTCTCTCTCTCTCTCTCTCTCTCTCTCTCTCTCTGACTCAGAGTGGAACCGAACGGCATTGAGTTTCTCAGCCAACACTCGGCCCTCACAACAATCACCAGACATTCTTGCTGAGGTTGTCATTCATCGGCCGAGCCGCTGTACTTGTCACATGACTTTGTTCTTTAGGGGAAACATTTGCGTGTTAACTGTTGGAATGGAATGCTGTCAGATAAAACAAAATGCTTCGCTTTGGAGGAAGGCCAAAGCAGCAGCTCAACAGCTGAAAGGGAGAGAGAGGACCGTGTTGCACTGGCCTTGCCTCTCAATGAGCCTTTTTGTTTCAACGGAGGAATGTTAACTCTTTGTTGTTCCACTGGTGCAATGTGAACTTACACGTATTTTTTTTGGTACATGCCATAAATATTATTTTATTTCAAATGTTTGTTATATTTTATCAGATGTGGATACAGTTTGCATGATCCGTGCATTGACCGGCAGTCACTCACGTCAACTTATTTCTTTCTCCAGGTGAGAGTTATGTGTGCGCCTCAAACGAACCCTTCCGCCGCGTGGACTACACCAAGAACGTCAACCCCAACTGGGCAGTGGGCTGCAAGACCGGCACCTCGCGCTCCCTCTCCTCACTCGTCCCGCTGAAGGGCGAGCTGCAGCACGAGACCAAGGACTTCATCAAACCCAAGCTAGTCACAGTCATCCGCAACGGCGTCAAACCCCGCAAGGCCGTCCGCATACTGCTCAACAGGAAGACGGCACACTCCTTCGGGCAGGTGCTCACTGACATCACGGACGCAATCAAGTTGGACTCCGGAGCTGTGAGGAGACTGTACACTTTGGAGGGCAAGCAGGTGAGTCTGTTATTACGCAATCGCCAAGCAAAACCAGGGAAACAAGGCCGATATCCATGAACTCACTGACTAAAATTGTGTGAGTTAGCGGTGGGATGATATTGGATGATGTGCATATGAAAACCAGATGGAACTACGAGGCTGAGCTTTTTAGCCAAAGGTTTTATCTCCAAAAAACACTGATTTATATGCTTCAGCTGTGTCAGCAGTCTAGGTAATTAAACCCTATTTAATCATCCATACATAATTACACGCTGAGATTATTTCAACAAGGCACTAATGAATACACTTAAGAGTTCAGGCCTTTTGCCATATCCATCAGTATAGTTTCCTCCCTACCTCATCCCTCTCTATTAAGCCGTTTGAGCCTGTTTTTGCTATGATCCAATCCATCTGGACATATACTGTATATAGTAATATTTCCATCTGAAATTCCCATTGAGGGTCCCTGGTGTTATGAGAGGAGGTGAGCTTGAACACATGGTGCATCAAAACGATTTATAGGACATCTCATCTGGGAGGAGTCCTAAATAATTCTGATTAATTATATTGTTTTAACTCTCATCTCACATAATTATTTAACTTTAAAGTAAGTAACAAAATATAAGTACAGTCTCTAAAGAAAATAGAAATATAGATATGGTGTTAGGAAGAATGTTATTCTTACAAAACATCTAAAAAAAGAGTCTACAAAAGGGCTTTTGTGAAATTGTGCAAGGGCTGAAATGCAGTTAAAATGTGGACATCATATCTGTAGGACAGACATAATTACATTTAAAAAGGTTAAAAGGTAACTTTAAAGAGAGATAAGTAAATTGATGTGATTCTTCACCTGTTTCAGAAGTTAAACAAATACCTGAAACAGAACCCCAGGTGGAGAACAGACTGATTCTGGCAAGAATATTGAATAACAAATGTCGGAATGATTAAATGAGTGAATAATACAATTGTTTAGGTCTTTTGTTCAAATGAAAGAAAAACGATTGATCACTCCCCTAATTCAGGCAGCTGTCTTAAAAGTTAATTACTTCTAATTTGTTTCACTTTAGATGCAGCTAACTGTGACACATCTTGGAACATTTCTTGAAACTGTTCTTGTCAGTCGACTTGTATGGTTCTGATGAGGGAAGTCTCTTTTCTCTTTCTTGCTCCAAACACAGCTGTACTTGCACAAATAATGTTGTGTTTATTCATAAAATCCTGAAAAAATAGTTGGCAGAATTTTTTTTTCCAGAGAGTCGATACTTTAGCAGCTTTTTATGCTTCTATTTAAGAGCATAAATGTTGTGTAATTTTCAATGCGATTGAACTGCTGCATTTATTTTTATTTCTTAATCGGCAATTCCACTGATGGAGAGACGTTGATTATTGATAAACTACCTGGATTTCAGTATTAATGATCACAATTAGGGCTTAAGGGTGAGAGTGAAATCAGTTTCAAACTACCAAAAACTGAACTTGCTGTGTTAAAGTTATAGTTGAGATGAGTTGGCTTTAACCACAAGCTGTGAGAAACAAACGTCTGACAACCAAACCAGCTGATGTTTGCTTCCTGTGAGCCGACAGCAATCTTTCTCGGCCCGACAGTCCCGACAGCAGTTATCCTTTTCCCTTCTGACAGCCCAGCATCCTTTCTGTCAAGCCAGCACTGTACAGGAACACAGTGTCTCATGACCTGTTAGGATTATTATGTCATAGTTTGCAGTATATCATCTTTAGTGGCATGGTCATGGTCTAGATCAGTGGTTCTCAACCTTTTTTCAGTGATGTACCCCCTAACCAGCGCATTTTTGGTGGAAAAAACTATGTAATACACAACGCTGTGCCATCAGTGTCTGATTTAATACAGCATATATACAATTCAGTTTAAGAACTTACACTTATATTATTGAATATTTATTAAATAACTATTTTTAAAGGATTTTTGAATTTATGCTAATTTTAAATATATCTATTTTTTTCTGGGGTGCCTTCAAGTACCCCCATTTGAGAACCACTGGTCTAGACCTCCATATCTGATCATGGGGTGTGATTGTCAAGTGAAGATCAGATGAGTTCCATAAGCCTTTAACCAATAGCCAATCAGTTGTATTGATGTAGAGGAGGGCTAAGTGTTCATCTTCAGATGGTGAATCATTTCAGGGATTGATGTGATCATAAACATGGTATTAAAATGAAATGTCGCCTAATAAATGCACCACCCCCAGCTGCACATATTAAAGCTTCTTCTGAGAATCATGTTGGATTCTCCACTGAGATTAATTCAGTCACATATTGGTCACATAAACCATTCATGTGTCTCTATTTCCATTGCATAGTAAATTCCTTCTAGATCAGCTATGCAGACCAGCTGTTCTATCCAGACACGCTCTGTATTGCCAAGAGGAATGTTGCATTGGACTTTATGGGGGTGCATTTAAGTACAGCAACGTTGGTGCCTGGGACATATTTGTGATGCCTTACTAGCGATCCAGTTTTTAACATATGCTAATTTGAGAATTTGACGAAATGTTCCGAGGGAGAGGAGGCTGGCATAGGAGACAGCTTGAGTGGGAGCACCCTTCCTTTAACCTCCCTTTGAGTCCTCCTTTTTTTTTCCAGCTAGGCATCTACAGACTGCCAGACGGTGGCAGTTATTAAAGGTTGTAAGGCCACGCAAGTTCAGTCTCTGGGGATTTAACTTCTTTTGAGTGGTGAAACCAAAACCGAGAGCTCCAGATCGTATAATGCAGTCTTTCAGGAATTTTTACCTTTGAAACTTCCTCATTCACCTTCAACACAGCTTGGAATGATGTATATTTTGTTTTTACACAGGTTATGTACCAGTCTGCACAACATGCATAAAGATAAAGATCCCATTTTTCAAGCTATACTTTTCAAGATAACACATACTGTGCATCTTCATTTTAGTCTTCACCATAAATAGATAATGCGTCGTGTAGAAATAACAATATATTTCATAATTTCCTACTGTTTTTGCTTGGCTTATAGTCTGATTGTAAATGCAACATCAGGCGCAACTCATTGAAGAAAACTCTCCAACCAGGCCTGTTAGTTCTGTTATTCGATTAAAGATGGATGCCAGCCAATTCAACCACCAACATAACACCAACATTAATGATACAATGAAGAAAGTAAGTCATTTTTTTTAAAAGCCGTTTTTATATAAAATTCTAAATCCGTCATTTTAGTCGTGATTTAGGACATGTTCCATACAGTCTTTTGAGATTATAGATTATAGAGGACACATGCATGACAAGTGTAGCTTCCTTCAATTTGTTTAATGATAAGCACATGTGCCATAAGTTATAGCATCTATGAGAGATGATTACTTCCCTCTGCTGGAGCAGAGATCCATCTGTCCATCACTGTAAAGTTCTTCACCATCAGACAGCTGCTAAAGGAGACTAGAGTTTCTTATTTAAGTGGGTTGTGTTACAATGTGTCCTACAGGATCTGGCTAGCCATTTGAAGGAGTGTGTTCTTTCCTCAATGTCTGATTCACTCAGACTTTAGACCGATCTTACTCGCTTGGCCTCAACAGGACAGTTTCAGAAGTGAATTAAGAGTCAAAGGGTTTAGCCCATTAAGCCTGTAACGTGATCCTGAGACCAGAGCTGGACACCTGACAATATGGTGGATGGATGTACGACTGTACTTGCATAGCGCTTTTCTAGTCTCTCGACCACTCAAAGCACTTTAACACTACATGTCATTCACCCATTCACACCCAATCGTCAGTGGCGGCTGGTGACTTTTTTTTTGGGGGGGGCGCAGTTGGGCGGCGCGGTTTAAATAGCACTCCACAAGGAGAAGAAAAGAGGTTTGGAGTAGAATATTCTAAAAAACAAAGCTTTACTTCAAGAAAACACAGTGCTCAACACTGTCCAATAACAACCATCAACAAACTGTAACTTTGGGCATGAGAGGTTCAGAGCAGAATGGTTTAAGAAACATTCAATGTGGTGGCCAGAGCAACTTCAGGGAATACATTGACGTAGCATTCAAACTGGGGGCCCTGCAGTAAGGTGGCACTGGTGAGGTGGTCTTTGAAGGCAAAGCGTTCCCTGGTGTGTCCAAGTATGGTGTCACAAACCTACAGATAAATATATAGAGAGAGACAGAGACAGTAAGATAAGTTGTGGGGAAATATCTACTACAAACAGGCTTCATACTACAGACAAAAAACTATGTTTTGTGTGTCTTGATGGCTCAGCAACATAGACAAAAGGCCAGGAGCCACCTTGATGGCTGTAGCTATGACACACACACACACACACACACACACACACACACACTAACTTGTTGGGGGTTGAATTGGTATTTTAGATAAAGTTATAGCCTGATATGATATCCACCCAAATCTAACAATGTCCAACATGTGTTCTGCTGTGGGAAAGATAAAACATTAAACTCTAACAGGCATCTGCTGATTTTGACACTCACTTCTGCAGCAATCCTTCAAGCTCATCTTCCTTCACAGCCCGGCGCTTCCTCGGCTGCTCAGAGCCACTGCACACTGAGCCTCCAGCTAGCAGCTCCGGTTAGCATGTAGCTTGGTGCATGTAGCTTCACTGCTTTGCTGCTGAATATTTAAATCCGGACGTTCGGGTCCCAACTCTTTCAGCCTCTTCTTGTCAACATCTGATCGTGGATTGAAAGGTGTTTCGCGTAGAGATACCACAGAGTTTTCAGTCGCCATACTAACATAATCAAAGTCTCTGCTAGCTGTGTTGCTCGCGTAGCTACGTGGGAGCTATATTGGATGTGAGGGAATGATAAAGGTCTCTGATTGGACGAATAGTCCAACCACGTTGCAATAAGAAACGATGTCATTGGCTAGGGCGCAGATTCGTGCGCCCGAAGATTCACGTTTCATCCGCCAATGAGAAGCTGTCCTTGCCGTCACGAGGGTGAAATGTTTCATGGCTTTCCATAGACACACATTGGGCCGGCGCCCCGAGAGGGGAGGGGCTTTTCTCAGTAACGATGAATGGCGATATATTATATTTAACTTAAGTGGTTGTTGACAGGGGCTTACGGTCTCCCACACACATGTAGCGCGTCAACACGGTATATTTCTTATTTAAATTATTTGATATATAATGTTTTTTGACAGTATATATTATTTTATTTTTTTCTTCTTTTTTTTTTTTCATGCAAAATTTTAGGAGGGGCGGCGCCCTAGCGCCCTCTATTGACGCACCGCCACTGCCAATCGTACACTAATGGCAGGTGCTACCATGCAAGGAGCCACCTATCAGGACTATCTAACATTCACACACAGCAAATTGGGGTTAAGTGTCTTGCCCAAGGACACATCGACATGGCCAAGAGGAGCCGGGGATTGAACCAACGATCTTCTTTACAATATCCTGCTCATGATAATAGAAGTCAATTCAGTTTGAATGTCAAAGTCAGTAAGCGATTTCTGTAACATGGGCTCAAGCTTTTAAATCCCCTGTGCATAATCTTTATTTCTTAATACTGACTACATAGAGAATTAAATGGAAAAGCGTTAGCTTAATCTTTTCACTTTTTCCTGTCTTCTAACCTGACAGCTTTACTTGTTTGGGTCACTCTGGCATCGGGCCTCTCTGCGTTATTACGCCTCTTTTCACATTCAGAGTGGTGCATACTGGGGGCTAGAAGGCTAGAACACAGACAATGTGGGAAGTTTGTTTGGCTTCAAACCACCAAGTCAGACCAGGAGATTAATATCAATTTGAGTAATTCCAGAGTAAAATTAGCATCCAGTACACTAGACTGGAGTCGAGAGATTGTTTCCATCAAAAGTGAAAAAAACAATATATGACCTTACAGTGTGGAAAGAGTCATGGAAACAGATACTATGCATTGTTCTGCGTAGATGCGCTATAGCTTTTATTGTCACCCTTCTTTTTCTTGATCCCTCTGCAACTGTCATCATTTAACATTGTTGTACATTAACTTGTCAGTTTATCTGGTGAAATTAGCTTAAAATAATGTAGTCTAATACAACACCCATAATATATCATCAAATATAGGGCATTGTTTTAGGTGTGTATTATGAGCCGTTTTCTTTTAGCATCACATTTTAACATGCAAATTTGAATAAACCATTGATTCTATAAAAAGCTTTACTTTTCTCTCCTAAAAATGCAAGGCGCTTCACTCAGTCACACATAAACACATAAACACACCCACACACCCTCCAATGCCTTCCAGCAGCAGCCTGCCATCTGCTCCTCCAAAATCCAATCACAGGTCCCTGCCACCAGGTCTGCAGGCGTTGCAACCCCCCTCACGTTGATGCCCACACACACACGCGCGCACAGCGTCACACACACACACACACACACACACTCAGAGGCCCCCCACTGGGGCTCCGGCCGCCACCATATAATTAGACCTATAAGCTGGAAGTGCAGCTGTCAGGTGTGTGTGTGTGTGTGTGTGTGTGTGTGTGTGTGTGTGTGTGTGTGTGTGTGTGTGTGTGTGTGTGTGTGTGAGAGAGAGAGTGTGAGTGAGAGAGAGCTTTCACAATACTTCTCTGTCCACTCTCCCTCCTCGATTCAAAGATGCTCTTCAGACTGAATGTTAATTGTAGATCGTGGTTAGCAGGGCCAGCAGAATCAGCTGCTGCTTTTGAGAGACACCCCTGTTTTACATCTCAAAGCTGACTGGGCAGGCGGAAAATAGGATTGCCCTATTTGGTATTGTCTAATCGATGCATTAATTAATTTGGGGAACAGTTAGCAGTCCAGAACTTGCTAAGTTGTCATCTTTTTTTGTAGAAATCATCTAGAAGTGATTCATGGGGACTGTAGAAATAGTGACAAAGAGATGGTCCATGTCATAAATGCAAAAGGAGCAAGTGTTTATAATTAATTGTAGAGAGAGACGTTCAAGCCCTGACTCTTTCTTCACCTCCACACCCAGCTGGCCAATCACAACGTGAGGTGGGTGTGAATGTCACATTGTTGATTCTTTTTAAAGTTACAGTAGTGGTTGGACACACCCCATATGTATTCTGGCGCCTGAACCCCTGGACTACAGTAGATTATCCTGTGTGAGTACTAAACACTACCAATAAGCTTCAATTGACCTGGCTACACTTCAAGACTGCTTTCAGCTCAGAGTAGTTGACCGAGAGATGTGTTGACAAAAGACAGAAGGTGGGAAGGACAGAGGAAGAGAGTGGTTGCCACATTTCCTAACCCCTAGCTATCAAGCGCTTTCTTTCCTCTACCTTTCTCTGCCCCTTCTCACAGCCCAACTATTTACCCCACTGTGCAGAGCAGCTGACCACCACTTCTGTTGCAATAATTACATGATGCAAAATCTAATTTATTTCACCCTTCAGTTACATGACCCGTGCAAGTTTAGGAAATGCTCTTTTTGGATACACCTTTTGGAATTTGATAGACAGGGACCGAAAAGATGCAAAGTTGAATAGTGTATAAAACCTTCTGGTTTGTTTCTGAGTGGCGGCATTAGGTGCACACCGACCTCCAGCTGTCCAAGTCGTCATGTCCTAATCCAATGTCTGTTCCATCAAGAGGAAGTCTATGAACAAACAGATCATTGAGAATACATAATTGACCATTTAGTGACCTTTCATGTTACATGGATCCTGCCTTTTACCCAATGCAGCCTTCCCCCTGTGACCCTGACACATAATAAGGTCAGTCAGTGTATGGCACTCCTATTAAAACATTAGTGCTCGATGTGGGATGCAGCGATAGGCAGACATTGCATTTTTAGATGGATAAATACTGGCTGGTGTGAGAGAATAATCAATTATTAAATTTGATCTGATATTCACAAAGGTTGAGGGCAAAACATGACTCTGTTTTTAACGCAAAAAATGACATGCAACACATTAAATGTTTTTAAGGTGCTGGATTACGCTCTTGCTACTTCTCCAATGCCAATGAACATCTACTGTAATATATCCATGGCATTGATGATTCAATTCAGTGCTCGTATTCACCCACAGGAGGAGTGTTGGCCAAAAGCAACACACCTTGTGTCCAAGTAATAAGAGACAGACATTTTTATTGCACTGATTTGCAGGATGAAGTGAGACAGACAGGACAACAGGGTATTGCTTGCTCCAGCGAGAACAAGCGGAGGCAGAATCTATGTGCAGGAGGCTACATGTAGGATAGTTGCCTCCAACATCAGGTTCTTAAGAGTGTATGAAGCGTGCATTACTTAGAAAGGTATCTGCATGTTATAAATTGTAGTCATTAATATGCTTGAATTTGGGGAATTAGTAATAAAACCAATTTATTGAGGAATAATATGTCATGCATTTAAATGCATTTTTTGTTTTTGTTTTAAAGAATAGTGTACACTTTAGATGTTTGCTGTATATAGGTTACAAGTTTAACATTGATTTTCTCTCTCAAATCCTGAAACATGTTTGCCTTTCACAAGCCTTTTCCCTCAGTGATGTTATGAGGATGATGGTCCATCTGCCCATTAACAAGAGCCGGAAACAAACCTGGACCGTTGTGGCTGCTGAACTGTAAGGGCTGAAATGGTCGTTTCTCTGAACTCCATGATGAGCTTTTCAGTTCAGCGAGCTCAGGAATGAGAGAGGAAATGCAACTCAGCACTGATAATTGGACAGTCTGCTGAGATGTACTGTCTTTGTTTGTTTACATCTTTGCAGTAGTTTAATGTTTAGTATCCTCCATGATAAATTGGAGACAGTTACGGTGTATTTTGAAAAATCTACACAAGCAATTTTAGTTTATGAAAGACAATTATGAGTTTGATAGTTTTATCAGACAACTTTAGATTTTTCTTCTTTTTTTTCTATCTCTCAGGTTTCTGTCTAAAGTGCTTCGAGACGAGGACATTAGTGCTTCTGCATGCTTACATTGTGCATAACAGAGCTTGAAGGTTAATTGCAGGTCTCACCACTTCAGCAGTTTATCGAGGCACAAAAGTACACTTAAAAAATGTACAATACACACTTTTTCTTTCTTACCTAATACCGTCTTTTACAAACCCACAGTAAATGGATAGTAAAAGGAAAAATACAGACCGACATCCATTATCCAGAGTGATGTTTTTTCCAAAACCTTTTACGCTGTTCTTTTTTCAGTTACCAACAAAATGTACTTGTAGCAGGATTTGAAGCAGTTTAGAAAGTCATTTGAAAAAATATTGATCCAGAAGATCTCACCTTTGAGATATACTATAGAGTGAGCTGTGGAGTACTGTCGTCTGCTGAGAGGCATCTGTCACATGTAGGAAAAGCTTTAGTTATTCTGTATAACGTCTCTATCGAGTAATTAAGAAGGTGTACAATTTTAAATTGGATTAAACAGTGCCTTCCATTATTAGAGCATTGATGGATGTACTCCAGGCTCTCCTCCTACAAAGTGTTCAAGATCTCAGTGTTCTTCCTCCTATTTTGTTTTTATCTTAAGAACAACTATTTGCTTGGAACATTAGGTACCATGTGCAGTAGAAGTAATCATACTGTCACCATAACATTCTTACTAGTGAACAGAGCCCCAGAATGAGAACACGTCTTTGATCACCGACATGTCATGAAGATGACAGCGAGCTAGTTCATGATGCGTGGATTGCTGGGTTTTGGGGGCATACACATCAGTATGAGCGGGAGGAGGATGTTGGTTAGCGTGACTCTGACGCACTGTGGCATAATTTCACATGACACGCTTCTAATGATGATGGCCTCCTGGCCTCGATACTCTAAACCAGCACTGATCTCACAGCGCATGTGTTAGCAGGGCCGCTGCCAACAGTTAAACAGGTTTACATTCATTAAGGTGTCAAAATGCTGCTCACCCCGTTATCTTATTGCTGAGGATGATGTCTCGTCCTTTGCAGGACGGTGAAACAAGCCGGCAGTTGCAGACAGATTAGGAAAACTGTCTCCCTCTTTGACTAGCGTCATGGACACACATGGGTTCCATCTGATTATCAGGCATGAGCTGTTTTCAGGGCCAAGTCTGGATTAAACGCCACCATTTAGGTCAACAGCCATGACATTTGCATGCCCACCTATTGTTCTGTGCTGTCATTATCATACAGCACCGTCTGACACTCCTTCAATGACACCATCCAACAATGAATAGTCTGGCTAGGTTCTGTGATAGGCTGTTGTTTATTCTGGACTCATTGATGAATCAAGCTTTTAGGTTATGAAACCCTGGTAGTGTTTGGTGATGTTACAAATACTGCATATAATTATGTTTAGCAGTATCATCTCACTTATACCATAGCAACTTGCAAACATAATGTCATCAGTAATCAAGCTCATTTAAGTCATTGTGGTCTTACATCTAAAATAATAAAAGTTCAACAAGCTAAACAGGTGGGGGCTTTTGGTCATTGTTTTTAAGAGTTACAAAAATATTACTAGCTCTTAGCTAAGCCTCTTTTTTGTTGTCCATACCTAGAGTGTAATGCTAGCGCACTCATATTATAACTTAATTATAAATGTTGATTATGAAAGGTTTTATACAGTACCTGACCACTGGCTCAGGGTGCTATGAATATTCGGTTAATATACATTAATAAAAACCCTTTATATTCTTCATATTGTACTTCTCTTTCAACATGTATTCAATCAAAATATCACCTTTTTGAAATACCTTTATGCAATATTGTTTTCCCCTTATTTCTGTAGTTGGTCTTTATTTAGGGTCTAAGGAAGAACAATGGGTCCATATAATATACAGACTGTAAATAACTCTAAAACATCTTAATGCTTCTTGCTTTTATTAATTAACTTTTTAAAGCTTGCCAGTCGGAGGCTAAATCATTGCAAGTCAAAAATAAGAAGCACTGGTGTAACATCGTCTCTGTCTGGCCTTTGGATACAAAATCCTACCAGCCCCTCTTTCTTGTCTCCTGTCCTAGCAGATGGCTCACACGCACACGCACACGCACACGCACACGCACACGCACAATATCAATGCTTTTCCCCAGTCTTGGTGGGCAATACAAACACACTTTATTGTATTTAGCAGAAGTGCCTGGCCCACGTTTCACTCATGCTGGCATGATACCCTGCATTGACGAACAGCAGGAAAACAAAAAGCCGGCAGACGTCAGAAAACGGGGGTGTCGGGGGCCACGGGGCTGGCGGCTGTGCAGACCGCGTGGAGGCCACAGACGGGGAGGGCATCCATTGTGTGGTGTGTGAGCTCAACTACTTGTTTTGTTTTGTTGGCCCTCATCCTTTCTTTGCAGCAGGCCTTTCACTCTCCCAACAAGAGAGTTGGCATCATGATATTAAAACCGCAACCCATTGTTTGTCACCTTGAGTTTAATCATTCACGTAAGCTCAGGTTGCCTCAGCAAGTTTCGGAAGATTGACGTGATGAATGTTTTTGCGCAGGGCAGATCAGGAGCTGTGTGTCTAAGTGATGCTGACAACTGTAGCACGTCTCTGATACTGATGGGGAAGTTTCATTTGCACATCAAACAGTTTCTATTCGATTCCTGGCAGAGAAGCATTGATGTTTATGTTAATGTGTCATTTTCATTATGTAATTGTTTTTGTTATTTATTCATTTGATTAGTGGAAACATTAAATGCTAATTAGCATTCTAAGATATATTAATATGGGACTTTTGAGGCTTCTGCTGGAACTGCAATATTATATTTTGAGAATGTACTGCCTAGTAGCCACTTTTATATGCAGTGATTAGACTATTATGTTTATTGGCATCAAAAACTAACATTGTACGCATCTCTTGTGGATCTTTTAGCTCCTCAGCAATTCTGCAAGTCTTACTTTCTTGATGAGCAGGCTAATCTACTGGGGCTCATTTTTGGGCAAAAAGTTGTGTGTGCATGTTCAGATGTGTACTCCCACTCTCTTACTTCCTATTTGAGCATAAAGAGCTCAGCGCTCATGTAAATTCAGACAGCCTGCAGTTATGTACATTAATGTCTCTCTTTCTGTGTGTGAATATGACTTGGAGGAGAGAGAGAGCCAGCAAGCTGTGAAATGTGTGATATAGGACAAGCAGCCAGTGGCTGATGTGAGGCAGAGATCACTGCACTGCACACAGTTAGTAAAAAAAACAATGTCGGGAAACTGCAAATTTAAAGTGTTGCGTCTTTTATTCTGAACTGCTTTTGCCTGCAGTATCTCCAGATAGTGTCCTTCATAAATTCATGAAATCCTGTTTATGAACACCCCAAGGAACCATGCTTGTTATTATCTCCGCCAGGAAGATCAAATGATCGGTCGCGTGTGTCAGTGAGTCCTTCAATGAGTGAGTGAGTGCATCTCTGTGTCGGTCCAAGGTTAATCGTTCATTCTGCTGCAGCAAGCTGCATTATGTTGAGGGTTCCCAGTTATGGCTGCATGCTTAAGGACCTCCCACGGTTGCGGTGACTTACACTTTCTCAAAACACCTTTATTACCCGTTTTATACTACCTTTCGGTCTGCTGACTCCTCACTCACTGCTCTTAATTGGCCCTTGGCAGGTGGGGGGGGGGGCTGCAGTCAACACAGCTGACTGCATCTCCGACCCCCCCATCTGCTACTGCCCACATACGGGGATAACAGTTTGTAGTGTGTTTGGCTAACGGCTAATGGAGCTACCAGTATACAGACTGTTGTGCACCTCTTGGCTGATGCTCTGTGGCCCTCATTTATTGTTTGGACGGTGTGTTTGGCTAACGGCTAAAAGAACTACAAGTACACACACTGCTGTAGCGCCTAGATATTGTATGGCGTGTTGTATACAGTATAACAACAGACACACATGGCGGAGATCTGCACTCTACTAAGTGCACATTTCTAGTTTTTGTTTCTTCTTCAGTGCCTTCACTGAGCAATGGTTTGTTGGTTCATTTACATCTGTGAGGTTGCTGTTGAATTATTGAATAGTTGAGATTGAAAGCAACTTGAATTTGTCAAAGAAATCAATGCATTTGATAGGTTGTGTTTAATGCAGCTAATGTTGTGAATCCAGAGTAGCAAGTTAATGATGGGCTTTCTTTTCTCATTGCTCAATTTTGTGCGGCTGCCTTTGTCTTGGCTGTTACACTTGTTTTAGATTTAGCGCTCTAATCCAGAGGAATTAACCAGTCGGAGGGAGCAGCCTGTCTGTTAGTCAGAGTTCAAACCGAGTTAATAACCTGGTAGGCTTCAGCTTAATCGCACCCTGGGAAACTTAATAGGCATCTAGCTATCTACATATTCTCAAGTAAGTAACAGTTTAAGTGAGAGTTAAGGCTTGTGTAAAGAATAAACATCTAGTTGACCATGAAATGTTATTTTCTTTAGTGACTAGAGGGCTGTGTGACCTTCCCAAAGGCAAGAGGCAGACATCTCAATCTTCCACCCACCTTCTTTGCCTCTTGCTCATTTGGCTGAGCAACAACGAGGGATTTGGAGGTAAACAGTGTCGATGGAACCGAATGATTACTGTGATCATTGTCGGCTAGCACAAGGAGAGCGTTTACTTTTTTGTGTGCAGCTTGTTCAGCCTTTTCCACTGCCCTAAATTCTTAGCACCTGTTGTGTGACATTTGTTTTTGGAACGCAGCCCTCACTTAACAGTAAGAGAAGGATGTTCAAAACACAGATTCCTTTTGATACTTCCACACACACTTCAAGCCCTTGACCTGTATTTCCTCCGTTACCAAGAGAGCAGGAGGGGGATGTCGTCGCGTCTCGGAGGGCAAACTTCTTCAGTTTAGCCTCAAGACACGTCACCCAGCCGATACAGAACCCTGCGAACAGTTCACTTCACTGATTGTCCTCGACAAGCCGAGCAGGACAGGGCTGGCGATGGAGAGCCAATGGCTGTTTACGCTGGCAGTGGTTGACAAGAGCAAAGAGAAACATGGGCAATGCAGTCTGACATTCATACTCTCCTTTACATTTTTGCTCAACATAATCTGCTGCACCGATTTTGTTATGTTTAAGAAAGACCTTTATACTTAATTATTAGAAACCAGACAACAAATGTGTTCAAGCATTTATTTCATATTTAAATTGCCCTCATTTTAACCAGGGAATTGTAAGCAATGCCGTTTAAAAAAAGTGAATCTAAGTTAAAACACAACAGAATTTTAACAGAATTTGACATTTAACACAATTGTTCAACCTCTTGACCTCCTTTAATTCTTGCCTTTTCAAACATGTGTCTGTGAAGGCACCATTTGTCTCCATTTCCATGCATTTATTCCCCTGGGTGTCACAGGCTAGCTGGAAAGCACTTTATCACAAACCACAACATGGCCAGCCTTGCAGAGAGAGAGAGAGGTGTGTGTGTAGAGGTGAAAGTAAATGAGAATGCAGCCAGGGGCCTTCTCCACAAAGAGATATAATAGTCCAGCCGAGAGTTCCTTTCCTTCACAATAAGCCTGTTGCCTCAGGTTGTGCTGGGACAAGCATGTCTTGGGGCAACAGCTAGATAACGGAGCCTTTTAGAACGTGGATTCAAATTGTAATTCAAGTTTAGTCGATCTTTGTGTGTGCCGTGGTTTATAAAGTGCAGATGTGAAAATGCAGAACCTAGTTTGTGGTTACCTAACGGTGTCACATGACTTAAAGCAAAAGTTAGACATTTTGGCAACCACTCGAAAGTGCCTGGTCATGAAAACCATAAAACAGCAAATTGTTGTTTTTGTAGTTAATGTTTTGTCTGGTTTTAGGAAACAACAAATGATATATTAGTGAGGTTTATATGTTCATTGAGGCAGATTGTTTAATAGTTGGACAAAGCCCAGCTAGCGGTTTAACCTTGTTTCCAGACTTTGTGCTTAGCGAAGCTAACCGGCTGCATTTGACAGACAAAAAACTCTGCCAGAAAGTAAATAAGTGTATTTCTCAAAATGTTGATTACTTAGCGCAGACCTCTGGCTGCAGATGTCACCTTGGTCTGTGGTTTCGCTGCCAGCGGACACTGCTCACTTCAGCAATCCCCTGTGAGGCTGTCTCACATTGTCCTCAAACAAATGACCAGCGTCCTTCATGCCAACACAGCCTGCTGAGTCACAAACTCTTAACGTTGAAAATGTCTGCACACCAGAGGAAGCAGTGTGTGAGTAAAGGTCAGAGGTCAGGGAGAAATGTTATGTAATATCTGCATGTAATAGTGTCACACTATCATACCTTGCGCTACACCAGAGTCCATTTTTGACACATGCACTATCCCGTGGGCGGTTGCTATGGTGATTCTTACACCTGTGGCCTGATGGTATGGGGTGGCAATCAGCTGCCTTGGTCCAGAGTTAAAGGTCATCTGAAGAATGGCATCCGCTCCAGCTATGTCAAACCTTTTGAATATCTGTACACATATTACAGAGACACTTGTCTTCTACTCTGACTGAATCTTTTTATTGGATGCCACATAAAGAGGCCAACAGTTTGCCTCGAAAATTAGACAAAAGGAGTATATGAAGGCCATGAAATACTGTTATTGATCATTTATGAGCATGTTAGGGATACGGCATCCTGTTTCATTTTTAATTGATGCTGTCTGAATGTAGGAAATGCAGAAGTGTCATGTGAAGTGTATTATTTATTATTAATCAACTGAGGCCTGGCGCAAATATATTCTTTTTGTGGTTTTAAATAAATATAACCTTTACTATTTGTGTTTATCAGATGCCTTACTCCCACTCCACTGCTGTCTCCTTTTCTCTCAGCCTCCACCTCTTCTTTTTACTGTGGAGATTGTTTGTGCTCTTTAGCTTTTCCGGACCACCGGTTCTTCTGATACCCATCTTACACACACACACACACACACACACACACACACACACACACACACACACACACACACACACACACACACACACACACACACACTTACCCCCACTGTGTCAGCCCCAATCTCCCCTAGAGGATCCATCTGCCCACAATCTTATGCCATTGTGTGCTCCTCCCCCTTTCTCTTGTTTCAAGAGTGTGTGTGTGTGTGTGTGTGTGTGTGTGTGTGTGTGTGTGTGTGTGTGTGTGTGTTGTACATATGCCTGGCAGTGTGTGGGTGCACTAGTGTGGCGGGGAGGGGGATAATGAATGGATCGTTTGCTGCTTTGTCTTCCTACTTGTCCACCTACAGCAACAGAGGGATCGTGTGTGTGTGTTAGTGTGTGTGGGGGTATAACTATAGTTACTGTTATATGCACATAGCTATAGCTTAAAACTAACTTTTGTTTCTGTCTCCATGGGTGGGTGGTTGTGGGTGTAAATGTAAAAGTGCTCTGAGCCGCAGAGAAAATGTCGATCAACACAGAATAGGAAACGCAAGACAAATTACCCAGCGGCCCAAACGCTAACTGTACTGCTCTCCTATGACTCTGCATTAAATCTGCAGTATTCTAGTCAAGGTGTTTTGACCTCGTCTTGTTGTTATGCTCTGGATCTCTATTATGCTGTTCCCTCAAACACATACAGTCACAACCTTATCTTAAGAACCTCATTTCACATCTAAAAATACTGCAGTCACATATATGCAGCTTCAACATGCACAGTAGAAGGACCTAAAGCCTGTAGAATGTAATACACTAATGCAGAATCATGTGATGAAGTAACACTGGTGAACCAAACAACATAATATATATCTAATGAAACTTCTGCTGTATCTGTTCACAAATAAATCACTAATGAATGGAGTGTTTTGGGGAAACGGCTGGTATTCACAATACGTGAAGTCCTAATTTGTATTACTATACCTGTACAGTTACTGGTATAGTAATGGTATACAATACCAAGTACAATGTTGAAGTACTTGTACAGTACTGTACTTACTGTATAGCCCATGGCTAAAGTTACCCAAATCTTACTTGTTCATAAAAGATGATACCTTGCTATAGTTTTAGACGGAATAATGTAGTTAGAATTCGCTCCACCTGGACCAATTAAAAACAAA
Source organism: Myoxocephalus aenaeus (assembly GCA_038501785.1). Lineage (NCBI taxonomy): Eukaryota > Metazoa > Chordata > Actinopteri > Perciformes > Cottidae > Myoxocephalus > Myoxocephalus aenaeus. The sequence goes on from JBAMJR010000089.1 coordinate 6,152,693, forward strand.
ATACGTTTACTCATTGAGGCCTAAAAACAAAAATGCAATTATTGTATTCCCTTCCTTATACAACATAAGCAAAGCAGATACTCTATATTTTAAATTCTGCATTGTTTATGTCCTTGTTTGCAAACTTTTTTCTTCTACTTAGTTAACATTTCTTGCTGGTTACCGCCAACAACTGTTAACCAGTAGATTAATGCCAAATATTCATCAGGATTGTGTTGCAGTGTTTGTGCACATACTGTACATATGTAAAATGTAAATAAGCTGCCTCTGAATATCCAAACATGTAAATTAGTTGTATTACTTTCTAAATATAATTTCTCTTTTTAATTTCTCCTCCAGATTATTTGCCTGCAGGACTTCTTTGGGGACGACGATGTGTTTATCGCGTGCGGCCCGGAGAAGCACCGCTATGCTCAGGACGACTTTGTGTTGGATCTCAGTGGTAAGGCTTCCACAGCCTTTATGACTGGTAGGCCTGACTAAGACTAACTAAACATCCGTGTGTGTGTGTGTGTGTGTGTGTGTGTGTGTGTGTGTGTGTGTGTGTGTGTGTGTGTGTGTGTGTGTGTGTGTGTGTGTATGTATGTTCACCTCACTGTCCTTCCTCACCATTGTTCCCTCACTCATGCTTGCAACGTGCTTTTCCTTTAGGGAGTTGACAGCAGGATAGGTTTGTGTGTTTGTATACAATAATCTTTTCTTTCATGATTCTCTTTGCAAATTATTTCAGATAATTATAATTTGATAGTGACGAGTGAGCTTTTGTTGTCATTCCGGGATCTGCAGAAAAGAATCGGTGCTCCACGTTTACTTACACACACACACACGCGCACGCGCACGCACACACATATATATATTTTGTAAGTTAAGAAAAAAAGGCCACACTATTATTGTTTGAGTGAAGTTTCTGTGAATACCTTTTGTGTTCATGTTCCTTACTGTTTTCTGCACTGTACAACAAGTATATTAAGCACATCGTCTGTTAAGTATCAACCCTTTATCTTGTAGAAAAAACACAAAATCGAGAGCACATAAGCAGGATGTGACCTCCTTAAACCAGCAGATCCATACACTGTTGAAGCTAAGTAGAATGTCAGCCAACATTGCACAACCTTGTGGGAAGGAAAAGGTAGTTTATTATAGTAACAGTCCAAGTATTGACATCCTGTGTAATTTGTATTGTTGTGTCAGGTTAGCTAACAACAGGGAGGCATATCCTAATACACACTGTGTTAAAGGTGCATTTCACCTCTTCCACTGAGTCCATAGAAACTAAATGTACTGTTACAACAGTTAAAAAATTAAATAAAAGTCAACTACTAACTAACAGCAGGGCCACAGCCCACTATGACTTGCGGCGCTGGGGTTTGTGGGGGCTGAGTTGCTACATCAAGCCCCTATCTGAAGGTTTTTGGACTCAAAGTCAAAGTGGTCTCCTGGTGGGAACAAAACAAAAATAGTTGGATTCTGCCAATAAACAAAGAATCAAAAGACTTCTTTGTATTTTGTTCTCTGGCCTGAGGGTAGACTGATGCTACAATGACTCTCTATCGCCTCTCCAGGTAGAAGTGGTATTACAAGACAGGACGGGCCGGGGCTATCTGGTTAGCATGCTCATTTCAGTAGATATTTCTGCAACACAGCACATAGGACGTCTTTCACATGACATCAACGCTGTAACCTCTTCTTCTTCCATTGATATTATTGGTTCATGTTTTGGATGTTTTTAATTACAATTCTGGCCATATCTTACACATTGCACCTTTAACTGTTACTGAGGATGAATGCATGAGTGATGGTGCATCGGTCCCTTTCGGAGATAGTTTTGAGCTTCCGTCCCACTTACACTCCTGTGCTCCACTTTTATGAATTAGGTCTTTGAAAGAACAGAAAAGACACACTGCCACTCTGCTGAAGGTACAGAAGCTGCTCTTCCTTTTGCTAATTTGGGTTCAGTACCCATTCTACTATTTAAAGGAATAGAGATGAAGAAAATGGCCTGCGCAATAGATCATGCATAAAGGCACATAAAGGCACTTTAAAATGACCATATATCTTCTTTTCTCAGCTAAAGAGCTTTTAGATTAGCGGGTCAGTCCCTCAGATTTGGTTTGTTGGGGGTTTTGTAAAAGAAGTGTATTGTATCGAGATCCCCTTTTAATCAGCCAGTGGAATATGTATGTGATTATTACAATGCATGGGGAGCTCATTAGAAAGGCACTGTGGGTGTGTTTCTGTGGGCGTGTTTTTTTTCATGTGTCTGTCATTACATTATACCTCTCACCGCCCCCACCCTTATTAATACAAACCTGACAAGTTTACGACACTTCACAACATCTGCTCTCACTGCACACGGCTACAAAGCATGATCAGCAGACGCATGTGGCAAACACCATAAAAACTAAAGCAGTGCCCGTTTAAGCCTAATTGCTGAATTCCAAAGGAACACACAAGCTGTTGTAATTGTTTTACTCTTGCTGTAAAAGACATCTCTGATGGGTGAGAGTCTCTGTATCGGACCTCTATCGTTTTTGGTACTGGCATAGAGTGAAATGTGAATGAAGAGTCTACAAAATGTGTGTCTAATTCCAAAAGTTATGTATATGTAGAATTGTTTACTTATCCTTTTCTCAGATTGTTATTCCGCTGAATAATTTTGTGAACGGCTGCTTGGTTTAGACTTTTTACAATGGAGAAGTGTGGCTTCTTTTTGTAAAATAAACAACAGGTTATAGAAGGTTAATATATCCAATTATAGTTTACATATCAATACAGATAAGTCAGGTATCAGCAGGCTACAGTATGCAAAAAAGTATTTTGGTATTGGTACCAATAACTGAAACAAATATATAAGGATACCGAATATCTATAATTCGTTCTATTGCTTTTTAATCCGTTTTGACTAAACACTATTTGCGGCTACTTTCTTTGGTGCTTCTCTCTTCCCATAATCCTGTTTCACCCGCATTCATAAATTCATGCGACATAAATAACATTTCCAGGGTCATATCCCTGGTACAGCAGCTTGTTGGGAATAATTGTGCCACATTAACTCTGACTGAGGAGAAAGAACAAGTTTGTTTATGGCGGAAGGTTAATATATGCGATGTGCGCATTGTCCCTCCAGAATGCAGAGTGCTGAAGACGTCGCACAGCCGCTCCACTACTCCAAACCGGACAGCTAAGAGCCCCAGACCTTCACGGCGCAGCAAGTCCCCTGGTGCAGGTAAGACACACATAAAACTGTCTGTATTAAACCTGTTCAATGAAGAGATATTCATGCATATTTAACATAGTAACTGCATTATTAGACAATCTGGAAGGTCAAGTCTTTTTACATTATCTGTGTAAAAATATGATTCGATGCAAAAACCGACATTGTAAGGTCATCTCTGTTTGACAAGCTGAGTCATAGCCTTTTTATTTAGCAGCCTCATCCTGAACCCTCATTTGTGACAGAATGACAGTTTGTGTGGCGCATTGAGAGACGGTGACATTCTGCTGAGTAACGAGTGTTCTTCAAGCCATTACATCAGTTTAAAGAAGAGGCGTTTGAGCGGTTGTCAGTTTGGAGAGTTCAGCCTGGGAAGTTCTAAACTCTTTTAATGTATGTTGTAATGTGATTGTACCTCATGATATCTGCCTCTTTATGTCTGATTTTGCCACTGCAGCAAGACAACCTGTCCACTACTCCACCAGTCAGTCTCCAATCAAATCCCCAGGTGAGGCGTGTGATGCCGACACACAGTTTTGCCTTATCAAACGCCTGCCATATCAGTTTACTCTAGTCATCATTGTCACTGAGTTACTGAGTAAAACAAGTTCTTTCTTGTGAATTAAAGCTGGCTCTGGTGGTTTAAAGGTGCTAAATTCCAAATCCAGATCTGTGATTGAGGGATTTCCCCCACAGGGATTGCAATGCTAAACATTCCACTCTAAACATTAGCATGTGAACATGCTAACATCCAAGCACGGCATGCTAACTAGTTCAAAGTTGTTCTCATATCGTTCAGTCTATAGTTATGAGCAACCAAATAGAAAAAAAACGTTCACCTCAGCCCTCTAGTTGTCAGTTCAAGTCACATATATTGGGGACATTACAGTATTCCATGCCATATGCTCTAAAGAAATACAACATTGTCTACAAACAAATATTTAATTACTCGCAATACATCTAAATGAAATTTCATATTAACATTGAAACAGTTTATTTATGTAATTTAAAATAAGCTACAGTATACACTGTTTGAATCGGATTTTAAATGATGAACTAAGACAAATCTGTTTCACCAAAAAGTATCTAAATTAAGTCTATTTAAATGTTGGAACTAAATGATTAGCCTGAAAAAAACTGATGAGATGTCCTCAAGGCTTTTGATTTAGATAACAACTTTTCTCAGGAGCCACACTCAGATTCTTAGTCTAGTCTAGCCTAAGAATAACAAAATCCATCAATTGATTTTCTTTTCTGGTATTATTACCAGTATTGTCTTGCCTGCCCTTCTGGTTGTAGGTGAAATGCCTTCAGTGGCATGGAAACCACAACAAAAATCAATTTCTTCATTACTTCTGCCAAGAAGGTGAAAGTTGGTGGAAGGGTGTCACATGGGCCAGGGAAGCACCCATCACACTTTAGAGCAGATCCAAATCACGGGTCGGATAATAAAACAAATAATTTTTCACTTTCATTAACATTTCAAGATAGTTGCATGTTGTCTTGGTGAGGGTCTGCATACTCTTCTCGTTATATCATGTTTTACCTTTTCTATTCATCTAATTTGAAAGCCAGCTGATGCAAAGCCATGCTCTGATTAGACTCACTCTTCAGCAGTGTTGATTAAATCCTGCTCTCACTGAACAGGTAGCTCACATGCCTATTAATCTGAAGCAGCTGAGGTGCTCAAAAGTTAAACTGTACTTTTGACACATTAAAAGCGAATGCTTTGTTTAAATCTACCCAGATAGTGCTTCAAAAGCTCCTTTATAGAAACAGGATAAATACCCAGAGGAGAAAAAAAACTCCTAAGTGATTGTAAAATAAATCAAAAACGCTCAAACAGTTGTGTAAAGACGCAGCCTGTAGGCAGTGTGAAATGATTTTCCTCGGCTCAGCTGGATTTATGCAGATGAAGAGACTTTGAGTTAAAGTTTGACGCATTATGTCTCTGTATTTGTGCCAGAAACCAAGAGAGATGTTGGCAGAAATAATCTGTGCTTTAGTAGAGAATGAATCACTCAAACAATAAATGCTCTCATCTTTGCCGTGTGCCTTTGCTTGTTGTGTTACACACTAAGGGATATTATGGATATGTATTGCATAGTAATACAGAGGAAGTCCATTCATATTGCCGTACAAACTGAACCAAATCATTTGAGGCATCCATTATTTTACCATGTACTGTATATATTAGAGTCATATCAATTCAGGACAACAATTACAAAAGAATACAGCAGTTTTGACCGTAGCCTGCCCGTGTGTGCCAACTTTTTCTCTGAAATAATACATGTTTTATCACAAATGTGGGTAGTTGCTGTTTGTTTGTGTGTGGAGGTGTTTGTTGTTGTGGAGGTTATTATTGTAATTTTGCAGTTTAAAAGATGGCCCAAATGTTGACTGAAACCTCAAGAACACACAAAGGAAACCAGCAGCTTAAAAAAAAAAAAAGGTGGCACAAGCTACAACCTGCTAAATGTGATTGTGTGAATCTGTCTAATGTGGCACAAACGTCCACTTTTAAATCGAGGAGTCACTCATTAGATTGTGGTGGTCGAAGGTCACTGTGACCTCACAGGGGGATAACTGCGTGACGGTAATTCTACCCTTTATATGCTAGGAGTCTCTCCTGGATGCATTGTTGAAGGTCACAATATATCTCCTCTCACAATATTATGGGCTACCTGCTAGTGGAAAGAAAGGCAGCTTCAAACAAGCAGTTTCATCCACACACACATTTGTGTATACCGTACAAACCATGTAAAAATAACACTTGTACTCACAATCATAACGACTCTTTCCTCGTCTCTTGCATGTGTCCTTCCTTTTTTCTCCACATAGTAAACGGTGTCTCAAGCAGCCAGATCTCAACTCCTAAGTCCACCAAGTCCTCCACTCCGTCTCCCACTAGTCCCCAAACCACCCCCAGTTTCAAGGTAAGACGGTATATCACAGACATGTGTGTCTGCCCATAACTTGAATAGTCTGTCTCCCATGCATGAGGGATACAGAGGAACATAAATAAAAAGATCTATATCCATGTTTGCTAGCTTGAAGTCATCTTTCCTTGCTTCTCTTTGTGGTGCGTTACCGCCACCTCTCGATCATTGGAATAGTGTACAATTATTGGCATGAATGTGTAATGTGTCACCTGTGTGCATGTGTAAGATATTTACAAAATAGGGACCCTTTAAGGTGGACGATGAGGCAGGATTGTATCTACATATATACAGCACCACAAAATAGTAAAAATATTTTTTTTATAAAGTCAAGTCCTGTGACGAACATGCCCTCTATGACCTCAAGGTCTGTGTACAGTCCATGTTGCCCAAGCTGCAGCTCTGTGATGTATTTTTGGTCGAGCTAGAGATACTAATCTGTTTTATTGATGGATTCTTCTATAAGCTGCGTGTTAGTCCCAAACTACAGAGTTTCTAACTGCTGCAGCCAGTTGGCAAACCTCCTCCAGAGTGCGACCATTCCTCTCTGAGCCAAGTCAAGGACTTATCCATGTACATTCATTTGGCAGGACACTAGATTTTTATGATTTACTGACAGCTTTAAAATCCACTGGCTCGAGCTAAATTAGAGTCACACTTTTAGAATAAATGAAATGAGGAAGCACAAGGATGTCAATAACATAGCTGCAAGTTCTAAAAACGCTCGTGACAATGTTCCATTTCTACTTTGGTCCTGAGGACGACCCTTTTAGACTGAATAATAGATCCTTACTGTAAGGTGTGGTGCATTATGGTGCAGGACACTACTGTGCATAATGGAAAAGATCACTGGTCTTATTTTAATGCTGCCTTTATGGCTGCCATTTAAAACATATAGCCATAAGCTTTTGAAATTGCCACCGCTGTCCTGCAGAAAGGAAGCTCTTAAGAATGAATCATTCATTTGGAGCCATAATGGTTTAATGTGCAGTGATGAGACGTGGATAATGGACGAGGAGCTATATTCCAGTAGCTCTGGCACCTTGTGCATTTTGAAGGGCATGCTTCATCAGGCAATAATTGAGCATAACAATTGTGCCGCTTGCTAAATTAAATGTATAACGTTTGATGAATACTCTTATTTCATAACATCTGAAACATGTTTATGCAACACAATGACATCAGTCAAAGCCACTAAAAAAAGTGACCTACCAATGATAAGCCATCGTTTTATCCATGCACAGCTCTGTGGGTGCTTTTGAAGCCTAAGGTTACCATGGTGATATGTCGAGGGGTTTAGTTTGAGGCCAGGCTTTCATCTCTATTTTTGTTTCTTTTTTGCATCCTGCAGGTCCCTCCGTCACTTTACATCTCATCCTCAAATGTCAATGAATCGTTAAACAACCACCAGGAGCAGAGTGACCGGCTGAGTCCAGAGGGTACGTCCTCTCCTTCGCTCTCCATTCACCTGCTCTGCCGACTAAGACACGGTTCCTCTCCCTCAGCCTCTAGCGTGTAGAAATGACATTGAGTCACCTCATCTTTTCCCATCAGGACACGTTTAACAATTTTGCTTACACACCAAAAGTGGCAAAGAGCAGGCCTCGTGTGGATGATAAGAGTGGAGCGTCCCAGTGCTGTGTGAGCAGATACTTGTCTCAGTGATTTTAGAGCTGTGTGTGTGTGTGTCGACATAATATCGCTTCTCAGTTCAATAATCACCACCGGAAGACTGAAGGATGCTGTGCATCTTGATGCCTGTGTGTTATTTATCTGCACAGCGTGTGGTTCCTTAAGTCAGTCTGAGACCTGGTTGAGTTGCTGTCCGAGCTCACGTCGTGTTATTGAACAGCAGAGGCTTGTCTGTGTCCACGTTGTGACTGCTTGTCTCTCCTCAGCAGTTAATGGAAATCGCTTCATGCCGGCCTCAGCCATCTCGGAAAAATACAAGATCGGCAAGGTCATCGGAGATGGAAACTTCGCCGTGGTCAAAGAGTGTGTGGAGTGGTAGGTGAAACACATCCACTTCCTCTGCAAATGTGTAACGACCAGTTGTCCCCTTAGGCTGTGCAACTTATTGAAACGTGCATCATGTTCGGTAACTGCTAAAAACCCTGATGGCAGATATTGTGGAGACAGATTTATCCAATGGATTAAACCCCGCTGAGAATTCACTTCATTAGCCTTTTAATCTCTGAGTCAACACACTGCCCAGGCAGACAGGGAAGAGGATGCTGAGAGGAAGCCCGTCAAGTATGTGTGTGTTCTCATAATCTGATGCACCTTCTGAGAAAGTACTTTAAGGTTCCCTGGAGAGTAACTGTTTACAATAGGTGTATCTTACAAATATGCACTGTGTGTCATTGAGGCCGAAGAAACATGTCGAATTGATTTCCTCACTCAGCCAATTTCCCTGAATGTGACCAAAACAATCAAAGGTTTTTTCTCCACTACTGGTCAAAAACTCTACATTTGAGCTGTAGCCCCTTTTTATTATGTTTATTTTGCAAGTAGAGACAATAGGAAGAAGAAGAAGAAGAAGAAAAAACAGAAACCCTCCAGACTGGTGGAAGACTAACTTTAAGCCTCCAGTGGTATTCTCTCACCTCGCTGCAGTGGCGTAGAAGCAAACTGTCTCGAGAGCAGTACACAATGACATCACTGTTTTACAGGCGCAACACAGCTCACTTCTGACCACACCCAGCCTCCCTGATGGGAGGTGAAACTAACTTGAAACTGTAGTGAAACACTGTTCTCCATCCTGGTGTGTGTGGTTGAGCCGGGCTATATCTCTGCTCCTTGTATATACTTGGCTAGTGCAGCTAACATACCTTCCCAATACCTCTGTGGCAGTGCTCCTGCTCACATTAACTGAGGCTCTCTTGTGAGTGCTTGATTTGAATTACAGATATTGTTGCACCATCATTGCCGTTTTTATTGTTGGGCCTAATTGCACTGTTTCTTCTCAGGTCCACAGGAAAAGAGTTTGCACTGAAGATCATCGACAAGGCCAAGTGCAGTGGAAAGGTCTCACTCTGTCTTTTTTTTTCTTCTTACCGTTTCCTTTTTTTTGTCTATTGCACACACTCTCAAGGAAGGGTCATATGTTCCACAGATCATTGTTAACGCCACAGTGATCCTCTTTACTCACATTTAGATTAGTCCAGTCATGTTTTATTCATCACCTAACTCAAATTATCTTCACACTTTCACACACACACACACACACACACACACACACACACACACACACACACACACACACACACACACACACACACACACACACACACACACACACTGACTCACACACAGCCTTGACACACATTCAGATTAAATCAACGATGCAGTGTCTGATGATTAGCATAAATGGATCAGTGTACATCATGTGTACTGGAGCATACTGTAACTTGGAGTATTTGTCTTGGTGTGTTTCCAGGAGCACCTCATAGAGAATGAGGTCGCCGTGCTGCGGAAGGTGAAACACCCCAACATCATCATGCTGATAGAGGAGGTGGACACTCCCTCTGAACTCTACCTGGTGATGGAGCTTGTCAAGGTACAGAAGAGGCTAACAAGGGGGGCAACAGCAGCGCTGTTTGGTTTGATCTTTAACCACTTTGCTGACGTTGACACAGGGAGGGGATTTATTCGATGCCATCACCTCCTCGGCCAAATACACCGAGAGAGACGCCTGTGTCATGGTGTACAATCTTGCTGGAGCTCTGAAGTACCTGCACAGCACCAACATCGTCCACAGAGACATCAAGCCGGAGAACCTGCTGGTATGTATTTACACTCACACCCGTTTCTTTCCTACAAATCCAGCTGCTCACTGGGCTTTAACTGAGCATTATTCTGTTTCAGGTGTTTGAATATCCAGATGGCACCAAGTCATTGAAACTGGGGGACTTTGGCCTGGCCACAGTGGTGGAAGGACCTCTGTATACCGTGTGTGGAACTCCTACTTATGTAGCTCCAGAAATCATCTCGGAGTCCGGGTAAGCAGGCTCTTACTTTATGGGGCTTTCAGCACCTACATTACGTTATTATATTTTTCTCTTTACGAAGAAACACAAATGTTTTTTACTAATCTAAGTCAGTTTAAAGGAAACATCTATTCTACGTACAATAGCAGAGTAGGAATGTGGCTTTTCAATACTTCTGTGATATAATCAGCTTCATGGACATTAAAAGGATATTGGTACTTTTTGCATAAATGGTTGTTGTGCTATAATGGATATATCACAACAACCATATCATAATAGCAAATAGATGAGATACAGTTAGTCTTTCCAAAATGTTAATAGGTTATTTTGTTGTTTTATATTCAGTCACTCAGCCATCTGGTTTGCAGTAAGCTATTTAGCTGCAGTTAATCCTGACCTGACCCTTTCCTTCACAGGTATGGTCTGAAGGTGGACATCTGGGCTGCAGGTGTCATCACCTACATCCTTCTTTGTGGCTTCCCTCCATTCAGAAGGTACTTGTCTTCAGTTCATATCGCTCGTTAAAACTCATCATTAAGTCATGGTTGATACATGCATAATACATGTGGATAATATTGACATAATGATATGATATTAAAAAGGGTTCAGTCACATTATTTGGCCTGTTTTCTTTTCATACCAATTACCTGCTGCTACATAGAGAAACTGTTGCTGTGATTAGTCATCGTGTTAAGGATTGTCATCCTGCAGTCAGAGTGTGGGAGGGATTTGACTTAACTTAATGTGATCGATGTTTAATCTATAGTACTTCACGGTTATTATAATAAGCTCATAATTTAAGGACAGGTTACAGGTGAGGCCATTATTGTGCAAAGTGCAGTGCTGTTTTTTTCACAATGGAAGTGTGCCATTTGTGCTGAGTAATACATTATGTGTGTGTGTGTGTGTGTGTGTGTGTGTGTGTGTGTGTGTGTGTGTGTGTGTGTGTGTGTGTGTGTGTGTGTGTGTGTGTGTGTGTGTGTGTGTGTGTGTGGGGTGGGTGTGTGTGTGTGTGTGTGTGTGTGTGTGTGTGTGTCTTTTTATGTAGTGAGAATAACATGCAAGAGGAGCTGTTTGAGCAGATCCTTCTAGGGCAACTGGACTTTCCCAGTCCATACTGGGACAACATCACTGACTCAGCCAAGGTTAGGACCCCCCCCCCACACACACACACACACACACACAAGCAACAACAACACCACAGCACACACACGTTTATATTACACTTGATGACATTGCATTGATTCATTTCACTCATCCTTACGTAACCAGAATGAGGCCAGAAACAATTCTACCTTTAACTGAATGCCGTGGTTGTAAAACGTCTGACATATATCTCCAAACAGTTTCTACCCACATGGTTCACTCTCCAGTAATGACTACTGTCTGCCGAACCAAACAGAAACCCCTCCAACGCTCTAAATTAGTGTCATGTATTAGGGTGACAGCCCACATTCAGCATGCAAGACCAAACTGCTCATTAAACCCACTGTTATTACAGCGGCCCTGTCACTGTGGACATGTGTTATAGTCACCACAGCATGAACCTACTTGCAATTATTTAGCTTTGTGCAGGTGTAAATTTAAGTAAGGCTTTGACTTTGTGACAGTATATGTTAATGTGTTGAATTGTGTTCATGCTCATTTTAAGGCTGGGCTATTTGTCTATCAGCTTATGTGATGACATAGCAAGTGGAGGTAAAATCAAACATGGGCTACTTAAAGCTACACTAATCAATATTTATATGATATGTGAAGTGATGGTGACTACATATGGATATAAAGTTACAGCTCATCCTTCAGCTCATTGCTTTGGTTTTGTGGCCTGCAACTTTACTGTTTTGGTCCATTCTCACTGCTTTTAGCAGGAAACTGTTTTCAGTAATATCATTTCTAAAAAATTAAATAAAAACAGCATGCTGCCTACCCAGCACCAATAAGCAGGCAAATACAGTTAGCAACTAGCTGGTGAACATAGTGGAGCATCCATCAGCTAATGAGACAGACTTTTCCCTCAAGAGTTGGTGGAGACCGAAACAGAGCTAAAAGGAGAGAGAATATTAGACTTATTTCAGCAATTGGCTAGAAACATGACATAATGAATACTAATGCTGCTACAGTGGTTCACTAACACAGTAGGCATAAAAACGTAATTACTATGTGCCATGTTCAGCTTATAGTAGAGTGCTGCTCTCAAGTGTACAACAAAACAAACAGAAAATGCAGCTCTAAACTCATGTTTATTAGAATGAACTGTGTTCCACTCTTAAGTTACTTAAGACAAAAGTCTTACAGGAATATGTATAAAACAAAAACTATCCATTTTGAAACACTTAATTTGGGTAACTGAATCTTGTAAAACAAGATCATGTATTCACACACACAAAAATATTGAATTATCAACCAATCCTTGTGTGTGTGTTGTCAAATTCAGGTCACAATGACACACTCGAGGGACCTGTTGAAAGGGTAGAAGAATGATGTCATCCTAAACTGTGGTGTGTTTTGTTGCAGGAGCTGATTGGAAAGATGCTGCAGGTCAACGCAGAGGCTCGATACACAGCACAAGACATCCTCAACCACCCGTGGGTCACGGTATGTCTGTCTCTGTATTTGCATGTGTGCAAGTGTGCGGCAACTTTTCTGCACATCTGTACATTAAGATGATTTCTCGTTGTGGAAAGCAATTTCACCACGTCACCTCATTGCATGTGTGTGTGTGTGTGTGTGTGTGTGTGTGTACGTAGGATGACACAGTCATGGAGAACAACATGAAGATGGAGGTCACAGGTAAACTGAAGACGCACTTTAACACTGCACCTAAGCACAACAACACCACAGCTGGAGTGTCCGTCATCATGGTAAGCACCCCAAAACATTCACAAACCAAAGTATAAACTATCCACAATTCAGTAAATATCACTGTTATATTGTTGCACATTTTGTTTGTGATTTGCCGCAGTCCTTTGTAGATCGTACTCTTACAGCTTCATGGGATTCCTAACTCAGTGACCTCTTTAATCTGCAGCATTGAGGTTTCGACATGGCTTTAATAGTAATTGAAGGTGTCTGAAGCAGCTTGAACATGTCGGGCCCTTTTCCAAACACGTACTGCTTGAAAGTGAATCTCTGACCCAAATACAGAAGATTGAACTCCTTCTAATTCACTTCTATATGAATCGTACGCCCACCCAATCACCAGTCTAAGAATATCTGAACTCAATCGTCGTCCATGATGACGTACGAGACAGACAACCTCTAGACAACTTGTGCTGCTGTAAACATGTAAGACAGGATTTTAGAGATGGGATGATGGGGGGAAAACTAGGACAGAACAGAATAAGCCATTCCTGTAGCAGTCACATCTCTCCTTCCTGTCTGTTTCAAGCATCACTTGCATCACTTGCATCATTTCCTGTTGTAGAGTTTGACTTCCTCCACTCCTCTTCTCATCTGTTCACACTACTCATCAGCCCACTCTCTTCAGTCAGTCTGTCTGGACTGAGAGCAGGAAAGGGGCATAAAAGAAAGCGTTTAGCTAGAAATTACATTTGGTCCTTCCTGCAAAGCACCTCATTTCTTGTTGTAAATTTCATTTGACAGTTTGAGGTGTAAATGTGGAACCTGGCCTCGGCCCCTCCTCCTCCTCCTCCACTCCATCCTCTTCCTCCTACCTCCTCCTCACCCCCTTCCTCACACCCAACCCAGGACCAAAGGGGACGCCTGGAGCTGAGAGCTGGGTACACACTTCATACCCCTCCTCCTGCTCCCTTCTTCCTTTCCAGCCATCGCCCTTCCCTTCATCCACTTCCCTCCAGCTATAACAACTCCCACCCCCACCGCTCTCCCCTTCCCGTCCTTCCTGTCTCTTTCTCAGGCCCCCTGCCGCTCTTCACCAACCGCCAGCTGAAGTAACTGCTCTCAATAACAAGCTGATGTGGACCTCAATAAAAATCTCCCAACATGCATTCTGTCCTAACCCCTCTTGACTGTTTTCATACTTTTCATTCTGCTCCAACTTTCATTCCATTTGTATCCATCACACATTTTTATGGGATGTGAAAATGACTATGTTTTGAAGGATGTCTTTGTTTAATCGCATTGTCATCGCGGTTATTTAGCATGTTTACAGTGCTAATGCAAGAGTAGTTTAATTTGCCTCCCTCTCTGCCTTAAAAACAACTTTATAGGGGTCAACACATCTATAGTTGGTTGTTCAGCCCTGTTCAATGTTAATGGTGCTCTGGTGCCACCTTGTGGAAAATACGTGAGAACCACGTCTGCACCATTTTGTAGTTTAATTTGCAGAGATGGATGCAAACCAATGTGGCTTTATTGCTTGGATACAATATTCCCCTGCCAACTGTAAAGCACAAGGCTGACGTTAGTCTAGATTTTTCTTGCCAACAAAACCCAAACCAACGATGTGGTTTAATACTTTCTGTGACTCTCAGCCAAAGTTCATATGGAAGATGAGAATCTATAAAAGTGGGTCACAAATATAGAGTTTCATTTTATTTTTTGGAATAAATTTAGAATAATGTCAGTCTTAACTATTAAAACCAAAGCATTATATAATCCTACTAAAACACTGCATTATTTTGAGTGATATAGAGAGTCTTACAGTTTCTTCCAACTCAGTCTTCTTGAATGCAAAGAGTCATTTGGTCAAAACCCAATTGTGTGTTTTGATGATCTGAAATACCAGATTAGCATTGAGTTGGAACAACAACTGTCCACTGGCCTTCATGCTTGTTGTGTTGACTTTGTTTTGTGAAGCTGTGAGTAAGACTAGTCTCTGTCCCTTTTTGCTTCTCCCCTCTCCCTGCATTGCGTCCCTGCGAATTAGCTCCAAGGCAATGATGGTATGTACTAACACTGTCTGCTCTGCTGCTGACACTCAGCACAAGGGCAAATGAGGAACATGATATCTAGTTTTCTGTCCCACATAAGAACACATCATTGGCTTTACTCAAGACAAACGCACCATGCATTTATCTGTTGAATGAAAAAGTAAAACGTGGACTTTCTCATTTGCCCTTTCTCTGCACATAGACTAGGAGTGATGATCTGATTTGTCGTCTCGTGGGGTGTGCAAAAAAAAAAAATACTGTGTTTTTGTTTAATCATCTTTCAGTTATTTATGTCCATTTCATTAGCTTGTTTCATTAAGCGTGTTGTTCATTCATAAAGATCATTAGAAAAAAATACAAGACTGGGTAAGCAGTTAATGATTGTAGGTTTAAAAAGAAAACAATTACCGTAAAAGTCGGGTTACAAGCCGCGACTACGTTCGGTGGGTGTCCCCGCTAGTTCCCTGCTGTAGCCAGCTAGCGCTGCTGCTAGTTCCCAGCTAACTTCCGCTAGCTCTTGCTGGTTCCCCGACAACCACCAAAGGTAGCGGGACCAGCTCTGGCTCGACGCCCAACTCGGGCAGAGGGGACGCGGGCAGTAGCAGCAGCAGCGGGGAGCTAGCAGCAGCGCTAGCTTGCTACAGCGGGGACAACCCCCGAAGGTAGTAGCGGCTTGTAACCCAGCTTTTACTGTAGTTGATTAAATCTAATTTCTCACTGCAAGAGCTCGAGATCGTTCCAAGGAAGTCACACAAGGAAATTTCCTTTTATGCTAAAGGAATACGTTTCCTTAATTGAATGTTGATTGACCCACAGTGTCTCTCTCTCTGCTCTGTCTGGTGTTATTATTGCTTCAATGGCACGCAAGTATCAAGCTGATGGTCTGTCCGTCTGTTTTGCCAGAGCACAGCTCTAGATAAGAAGACCTTCCCGCTCGCCACCCGTCATCGTCCACAGCCCCAAACTGTGCCATGTCCTGCACCGTCGGCTGGCAAGAAAGTCCCGTCGTCCCTTTCAGTCAAACCAGCCTCGCCAACAAAGTCAGGACCAGCTTCTCCAAACAAACAGGCATCACGTGCCAAAGAACCCAAACCCGCCACGCTGGCGTCACCCACCAAGTCCGGTCGTCCCAAGGCACCCAAGAGTGCTGCGACTGCTGTGCCTGATGCTACAACATTCCCCATCACCTCTTTGCCCGTTTCCTCCAATCCTGAAATAGGAACATCGCTCTTATCCGCTCCCTGCTTTTCTTTCGAAACTCCCTCACTCTTTGACCCTCCTGCTGTTTTTACCTGCAACACTTCCTCCACACTTGTCCCTTCCCCGCCGTCTCCAACCAAACAAGCCTCTCTTTCTCCCTCATCTCCAACCAAACCAGCCCAAATCCCCTCATCTCTAACCAAACCAGCCCAAATCTCCTCATTTCCCACCAAACCAGCCCAAATCCCCTCATCTCTAACCAAACCAGCCCAAATCTCCTCATTTCCCACCAAACCAGCCCAAATCCCCTCATCTCCCACCAAACCATCCCAAATCCCCTCATCTCCCACCAAACCATCCCAAATCCCCTCATCTCCCACCAAACCAGCCCAAATCCCCTCTTCTCCCACCAAACCAGCCTCTCTTCCTCCCTCTTCTCCCACCAAACCAGCCTCTCTTTCTCCCACTAAGCAAGTTCCTTCCTCCTCGCCTACCAAAGAGGCAACTTCCCCGTCTTCCTCTCCCGCAAAACAAGCGTCCCCTTCCCCAGGCTCTCCAGTCTCCCCAGTCCCCCCCGTCATATTCTTCCCGTTCTCTTCCCCAACCAAACAAGACCCTCCCTTCCCATCACCCATTCATCCAACCCTGTTCCCCTCTCCCCCCTCTACACCTCCCAGATCCACAACCCCGCCCTCTCCCACTGCTCCTCCTTGTCCCAGCGCTTTACCTGCTGAAGAGCTAATGGAGATGATTTAAATGGCAATTTTGTTTGCCAATTTTAACCCTCACTCCTTCTTACAATGATGTGTCAGAAAGCGTTAGATGAGGAGGTTAAAACTCCATCTTGAGCATTTCCTGTAGCTGTAAACTGAGCCAGTGACTGCTGTGTCCATATTTATATCTTACTCTCATCCCACTCATTTTCAGAGACGGAGGATACAAGTCGTTTTCAAAGAGTTTGTCGATTGTATATATGTTTGTATTTATTACTAGAGGATTTGTAGAAAGGGAGTGAACTGAATGCATCACTGTTCTGAGTTGTTTGTCTTTAGTAGTCCTGCATTACACATTTAATGTGAATTATTTTATTTATTATCCCATTTTGACTTCCTGTGGCTCTTTTGTAAATAGTTATGAATTACTCACACACCATTGTGAACTCCTATTGCTTCAGCAGAGACATTAGGTCCATAATACATCAAAGTATTTCAACATATCAAACATCTAAACTTGCAAGCCTCGCTACCTGTAATCAAACTATGACCACGATCAGTATTGTTTGTGACCCTGTGGTAATGGGTTGAGACCCAATGGTAATGGGTTGAGACCCAATGGTAATGGGTTGACTAAATAAAGGTAAAGAACCAAGCATCTAATATCGAGAAGGGCCACGCTTTGTTTGTTAAACAGTTTCATCTCTACATGGAGATTTTATGCGTTTGTGTGCCTTTTGGTAAAGTGGTAATAAGCTGATCTGCTAAAAGCTGACACAAACGGCTGTTTATTTTCAATTTAAAGTGTTAATCCTAAAAAAAATTTAAAGAAGAAAAATATGTCCTCAGTTACCACTAGTGGAGTGGTTCCCAACCTCTTTGGGTTGCGACCCCATGAAAAATATGTTGTCTACTTCTCACCCCTTATTATGAATTTCAACCAAAGATTCACAGTTATATTTGATAACATGTAAGGGCCTAAATATATGGAAATATCCATTAATGCAAAAGCACAATGCAAACATCAGGAGAAAAAAAAAAAAAAAACTGGGAAAAAATATATATATATTTAGTAATAATAATAAACACCTCTTTGCTATCCTGTCAATCATCTCCCATCCCCTCAGATGTATTCATCTTGTGACCCCCAGACTCTCCAGGTTTGGAGCCACTGCTCTTGTTATTTAGTTATGCATAAAGCGTCAGGTTACTTTGCTGAGGTTATGAGATATCATGGAGATTTCTGTCACCACCACAATACAATGGAGGAATTTAGTTTGTGGTACTTGCGATTTTTTTTTCTTCATAATTACAATTTAAAAAAAGTTACAGCAGTGTGTGTCTATTTTACGTTTATGTTTTCGATTTAATTTGTCAAATTCATTGTATTTGGTATAGGAACAGTTATTTCAGATAAAACACATCTCGTAGGTATTTAGGTATTATTGTGTGCACCCACTGAAACTGACACACACGCATTAATGAAAATACTGTTTGTATATTATTTGATGTGAACACTGTAGTACATCTTGTGAAGAACCTTAGCCCACTTAAAACCTGAAGTTTTTTTTGTTTTGCCTTTGCCTGAGCAGTTTAATGGCCCTCAAAGTCTGAGATGACTGCTGTACATTAAAAAAAAAAGTCATGGAGACATGAAACCAAATTGCAGGTTTGATTCTAAAGGACTGGATTTTTTAAAACTGAACTGCTTTCTGCTATGAAGTCAGAATACCAGTTGATAGAATTCCCACTTAAAATCTGACACTGCGGTTTGCATGGAACTAGTCAACACAGCAGTGGTTTTAGATCTGTTGAGTTTATATGAATTATTGTTGACAAGGTAACAGGTGTGTACCTGACCACTAGCTAACAGCTCATAACTTAATGATGCCTTGATCAAAACTCGCTTGACTGAAAAATGGGACTTTTGTTTTGTGCACTAACTGTTCTAAAGTCCACAGCATTTATCCCCGCTGTGTCGTCAACATGCCTCTTTGCCTCTTCAGGACTTCCAGCTGCATGCAAACTCCATTCCACTTCCTGCCTCCCCGTTAGTCACAACCCTCACACATAGTCACTTGATTCAAGTTGGTACATTATTTCATTTTGCTTCCTCTTATGCATATGTATTTAAAAGTAGACTTTGATCTGCAGTTTGTAAAGGGAATTTGTATGAAAAGTTTTAAAACAGGGTTATCATCCGTGTCAAACTGGAGCAGTGTTCTTAATTATGCATCGAGTGGCTGCTTTTAATATCCTACTGTTTAGAAACAGAATAGCAAAACTACAATAAAGACTTCAACTGACTATGTGTTTGATCATTTCTGTGTGTACATGACAATAACTTGGCCACTAGAGGATGCTATGCAGTAGAAGTGATGGTAAATCATTACAAAATAGACTCATGGTAGATACTATGTCGAAAAGTCATAAAAAATTTATACTATGTATAAAAGTCAGAGTATAGTATGTTGAAATATGTCAAAAGTATTAAAGTAATCTAAAGATCATAGTATAGTATGTGCAAAGAAGTTATTCAAAACAGTATAGTATGTCAAACTAAATAATAAGTGTAGAAAAATAAGTAGGTGTGTAGTTGTCTGTCTGTGTGTGAGACAGGCGTTGGCCACTAGAGGGTGCTGTGGAGTCATACTAATTCTTAGTAAGAAATTCACTCACACGAAGGACAATTCAAGTTATAAAATTCAATTTTATTGTCAGAACTCAGCACACAAAACAATCAAATGATTGCAAAAAAAAAACATTGGTTGATACATAACGGTAGTTCTCATATAACCGGAGATTCAAACCACATCAAAGCACAAACTTTAAAGGAATGTTTCCCCCAAAATCAGAAGAAACAAATGGACGTATATATTTTAGTGAGGATCAAAAGAATCAAGTCTCATTGCAATTTATCACTGAATCACATCTCAACGTAACCACTCATCCTGTGATAAAAAGAAGAGAAAAGACCTCAGACTGGAATAGAAACAAGTCCTTCCTGTCCATTGCACATCTCACCTCGCTGTTAGAGACAGAAAAGGACTTTCAAGATAACCTAAGCTGGCCTGGGCACTTGGTATGACGAGATGATGCGATTTGATTAGTGATCTCATACACTCAGTCTTTCCATCACAGACATGAATAAAGATTCCCAGAAAAAAAAATTATTCCTTGTTTGCTTATTCAGTCATTTGGGAAAAGAAATGTAAAAGCAAAATCTTTGACATGATTTTCCTGACATCCTCTTTGACATAAAGTTCATCTTTAACGTCACTGAGGGAAGTTTTTGTGTTTATTGATGACTGAAGTATTAAATGATAATGCGATAGTTCTTCACCGATATGTTGTATATGAGTAGTGAGCCATGCACAGAAATGCAATCTCTTAGCAAGCATAGAAGTACAAAGGGAATGGAAATTTTAAATATGGAGACGTACAATTAAACAGAATATATAGATATTTATATATTTATATTCCCTCCCTTTGTTTATCCTTCTGTCCGATACATATTATTTATTCAAACAATTCCTATCTACCAACTGTGTTGTCAAAAAGCATGTTAAAAGTGAATGATAGCTTAATAATTACCCACACACACACCTACAGGAAAAAAAAAAATCATAATAAATCACTCGCCCTAAAATATGCAAATATTTGGATTTTTAAGTCAAGAGAAAAAGGTTCTTACTAGCTCCCCCACAAATCCTGTGGTTGTTTTCCGGAGGAGACGAAAATAGACTCTTACAGCTAAAAATAGATTTGTTTTTAACCGTACAATAACATAACCCCCACCCTGTGATTTATATGAAAGATTTCTATCGGATCTACAAAATATAGCAATGCCCTTTTTAAAAATAGTTCAGATAATTTTACTATAGCAGGACAGTTTTTTCTTCTTCTTTCTTTCATTGAGATACATTCAGGATATCAGGATAGACAGAATAGTGCCTTTGATGAGAGTTCACGCCGGCTGGATCGCCGTCAGCCGGCTCAGTACCGGGTCTGGTACTCGTGGTGCCATCTGTTGAAGTCGTTGTAGAAGAGCACGATGCTTCCAGAGGCCATGCCAGTGATGATGCACCTTAGAGGAGGTAGGAGGGAACATCATGAGGTTTTGTTTGTCTACAAACGGTTTGCTTTTAATTTACTGTGAAATTAAAATGGATTTAAATACAACTCTGAGGTAAATAATTCTACTTGCATTTCAGAAGGAATATTTTTACCTTTTACTCCCCTACACAGTGCTTATCTGACATCTATAGTTACTTTAGGTCACGGTTTTACACACAGAAGACATGATGAGCTTTTAAATATGATGTCATAGATGAAGTTACGCAACAGTATGAAGTCATTATAATCTGCTTCATCTATTACATTAAAATACTGCTTCCATATTAAAAAAGATCCCATAACAGCTAAAAACTATTGTTATCATCCAGGAATTGTTGAATTTTATTTTACATTTAATTGATTAACTGTAAAAAAACTATAAAAAAAAAACTAGTTTGGCTTAACCAACAGCCCAAAACATACAGCAAATATTAAGATTTTTTTTAGAAACAATTAATCAATACAAACATTATGATGATACATCTTCTATTGATGAACTAATCACTTCGGTTCTGAATAAATACAATTCTTAAAAAAATTATTCAAGGGATCCTTATCAATTACTTGTTTATGTAAAAACAAAGAC
Source organism: Myoxocephalus aenaeus (assembly GCA_038501785.1). NCBI lineage: Eukaryota > Metazoa > Chordata > Actinopteri > Perciformes > Cottidae > Myoxocephalus > Myoxocephalus aenaeus. The sequence goes on from JBAMJR010000089.1 coordinate 6,174,303, forward strand.
CATTAGCCGTTAAATTACTCTCAGTTTTCTTGTACTCTCAAGTACATATTCGTATCAGCCTTGAAAATCCACTCCTGGCCGGGCTACACTTTCTTTGTGTGTAGGTGTCGTTACCTTTGGTCATGTGACATGGTCATAGAGCGGATCCCTGCGTCGCAGCCCGGGTAGGTGAACAGCTGTTTGAGGTCGTGGAGCTGCCAGACGGATACTACACCTCCATCGCCGCCTGTCAGCAGATACTGGCCGTCCCTACTCAGATACATGGCCTGGTAAAGACGGAGAAGAAAACATTTTATTTACTTTTCATTGTGTTCTCTCTTTGGTTTTGGGACATTTCAGTCATCACAGCTTTTACAGTAATATGTCAGATAAATGGTAATGGCCTTAGAAAGTGCCTTTCTAGTCATCCGACCACTCAAGGTTGATAGCGTGTACTAATTATTGGATGCCTGGAAGAACTCAGTTCAACAACTTCTCGTTCTCTATATTTATTTACTAAATGATCACAAGTAAAGTAGCAAGCGCTGCAATTGCAAAAGCAGTGAGTGGTACAGCCAACACGCAGGTTGGGCAAAGAACAACTGCCCCACCACGGAAGTGGGGCCTTTCATACACAGTTTATCGTCACAGGTTCGTCTCGCCTCATCCTAACATCTGATTCGCTCTATCCTGTCAAGAGGAGGAGAATCCTGTGTTCTCATCTTTTCTCACAAGACTGGAACGTGCAACGACCAGTCTGCTTCCAGAATGTCAATATACTGATAAACAGTTGTGGGTGTTGAAGTGCGCAGGCGTGTGACTAACTTCCCTTGAGAACTGGACATTTCATAGACACAACAGCTGCATAGCTGTGTTATACTGACCTCGCTAACCTGAACTTTAATAGACATGAAGAGTAATGCAATGAAGAATATCTACAGAATATAAGGATTTATATTATCAAGGTGCTGTACACCTCAAGTCAGCACACACACACACACACTAGTGGCAGCGGCTGCCATGCTCATCAGGATCATAGTTTTCCAAAGTATATTGTACAATGCAAGTTGACTTTGCCTGCCTTTTTTTGATCATCTATTACCCGTCCTTCAATAAAAAAAAATAATAAAAACTAGCAGTAAAGCTATTCAACCTGGAACCACATGCATAAATAGTCTCAGAATAGGACTGGTGATCTGGGACCAGTTTATCTCTCATGTCAAAGTAAAGCTCATACTGCGAGGTCATGTGATCTGACAAAAGATCCCAGGTCAGCACGGCCATCCTTTGGGGCTCTCTGTACACAGACCCTGACTGGCAACAAAGATGGCTCCCCACAGTGAGGCCTCGGAGATTTACTCGTCTCATCTGCTTTTCCTGCAAAACTGTAACAGCTGAATGGTCCCCCCGGGGCTCAGACGTACACAAATCAAGTCTCGTGTTGGAGTCTATTATGGGCACAGTGCAGAGTGAAAGCTGAAACTGAAACAGTCAGGAGCATCAATCAGCGAGCAAACCGTAGCCGATGAAATGACGAGGCAGAATGGGAGTTCTAAAAAGGAGCGAATGACACTAATTTAGAGCTTTTCTTGTTTGTGGTTTTATGACAGCGACTTCGTCCGTCTCTCAGCTGTGATTCAGCAAGAGACACTTTAATCATCAGCAGCATGTGCGTTGAATCAGGCTCGCTTTAAATGGGGGGAAAAGGAAACTTGAACTTCAGATCTGAAGATGGAGCAAGTGATTTTCAGGATCTTGACTTGGTAAGGAAAACATAAATAACCCTTCAAGAGCCGAACAGAGTGGATGAAAGTAGAACGATTACAGCCAACATTGGGCAAATGTTTTGTATAAGAAGCCTTTGTGGAACTTCGTACCACACTGAGTTAAATGAGCTCTGTTTCTCATCACACACACACACACACACACACACACACACACACACACACACACACACACACACACACACACACACACACACACACACACACACACACACACACCCTGCATGCCGCATGCTGGCGGGAGGCCTCGGAAATCATTCCAGCCTAATTGCCACGTTAGATCATCATCCAAGACGGCTGGGAACAGAGCATGGCTGGTTTGATTCGGATGGCGTGGGGTCTGTTTTGTGTGTAGAGTAATTGTCTTGTGTATCAACAGTCAGAGGTAATCTGACAACAACGATATTGCTTAATTTAGTCAATCATGGTCGACACACTGGAAACATTGTGATCCATATAGACCTCTTTTTGGAAAACTAAATTTAAAGCAGCATTGATTACATTTTTGGCCATTTGGGGGCAGCAGAAGACAACACCCGCAACTCTGACATATTATCACCTTTGTAATTGTTCTGATGAACATGTTAACAAAGAACCTAGTCACACAACCAGCCAAAATAACATGTATTGGGAGTTGCATTTACTTCCAAGCGATAAATGTAACTCAAATATCACTCTCCTTTTAGAGTGAACTAAAACAGGAAAGTTGGGGGACAAACTAAAACAATAGATAGATTATTATTATTATATAATATAATATTATTATTATTATTATTATTATTATTATTATTATAATAGAATAATAGGGCTGAGGGGAACTAAAGAATCCATCCCCAACACCCCTTTTACGTTACATGCAGTCATTTAATCCTGTTAATATAAAAATAATTCACTGGTAAAGCTTTACATTGGATTTAACCAGCAGCCACAATAATGTAAAGAAAGAAGAGTTCTTTACTGGTTACAGTGCTGTATTCTTGTACCTGTGCATCTACTAATGGAGTCCATGACCTTACTGAAGCTCAGCAGGAGGCAGGAGAGCTGGCAGACATGTCAGCCAGGCCAGGTAGGAGGCTGCAGACAGACATTATAAATCAGTCCTTCGCCACTGGGCGGCCAAACAAGATGGCCGATGGCTCTGCGGGAGCCAAGATGTCTACCCGAGCTCGGATGACTAAAAAATGAGTCCAGCAGAAACACATGCACTTTTAATGCCCATATTTCCTACTTCTTTCAGGGGAACAGTGGGTGGATTCTGAGGCAGGGGAAGGTAAAAAGTTGAATTTATGGTGCTGTTAATCCCCCCGTTACACGGACGACGGCAGTGAAAAAACTGCTGGAATGGTTACACTGCCTGAGTTATACTCGTACTTAAAAGACCGTAATCCATTCAGTATGGCTTCTGTCACTTGATTCTGCTATTAGACTAAGATGCCGACTGTTAGCCTGTCATCTAACCTCTGACTCAAGACCCTGATAAATTTACAGTTCAAATATTCTCTTTCTCAGTCTTTCTAAGTGGATACTGCAGGCCAGGACAAACACTTATTTATGCTGGAGTCATACCGCGCTGAGGCTCTGAGGGCTGAGAAGATTGATTCTGGTATGTACGAGTGGACTAAATACGGTTCTCAAACCAGGGGGGTGGAGCTACGCTCTCACAGCCTCACTCCAAGATGTTAGGCTTTTCCTAATGCCATCTGACATGGCTGGAATTTACAACAGCAGAAGAGAGCTGACAATGCCGGCAGCGGCCCACACTGTTCCCAAGCCACAGCTTCACTGCGTTAAAAGGAACTCTGGGAAATTCTACAAGCATCTAAAAACCACCATTAGTTTCTCTTAAAGACACAATAAAGTATTCTGCAACCCGAACACACAACTTGCTCTATGATTTTAATACGATCAATCAGCATTTGTCTGCGTGTGCTCATTAATCACGTCTTCTACGAGTTATGTTCCTGGCTGTGTAGGAGCGGGCTGGCGGGCAGGTTAGGAGCCGGGACACGAGAGCTTTCTTAATGGGAAACAGGCGTGCGGCTGTCTGTCAGAGCGAGCTTACATTTCCCAGGCCAAACCGGAAACACAGGGTCGGGGAAACCAAAGGCAGTAGCCGCTATCTTGTGTCACTCTAACCACGAGGGAGGAAATGTGGGAAACGGGGAATGTGTCGTCTTGTGCTGGAGGGTAGTTAATGGTGTTGGTGTCCAGAGCTGACCGCTCCTCTGGAATGTTCTCCACCACTGCCGCTGACGCAATTTGACCCGACAACAGGGCTGTGGATCAAAAGGACCATTTCCTCTGCCGTATGCGTGTGAAAGTGAATAAAAAAAAGGGATGTGAAAGCCGCGGTTTGCCCCCGAGGCGTGCAGACCCCTTACCTTTCTCAAATCTCAAAGCAGAAGAAAGCCTTTAATCAGTAAGAGGACTTTCTACACTGATGTGCTGCAGGCGCACATGTGCAAGTGCACTTTCACACGCATATTAAATATCCTCACCTTGATGCTGTCTTCCACCTCCATGTGTCCGAGCAGTTTGCCGTTGACACTGAAGTGACAGAACTGCCCCTTGTCGTAGTAGATCACACAGTGTCCCTCGGTGGAGGACTGGATGAGCCGAGGCCGCAGGCAGCGTTCTGGGCCCTCCAGGGTCCGCAGCAGGTCCCCATTCATGGAATGGATCAGACAAGGACCCTCTGGATCAACAGGAGACAAACATGAGAACTTGAGTCAGAAGGCGATTCTTTAAATTGGGCTATTTGTTGTGAAATATAAACATATCATTTGGACAGATTAGTACAAGACAGAACGACAATCTCACCTTTGCAGCCACTGATGACAAGACCCAGCTCTGCACACACACTTGCGCTCGTCACTTCACAGTCATGGCCCGTTAAGATGGCCCGCGGTGTAGTAAACTCTGCTAGAAAACAAACAAAAGTGTGTACATTACAGACAACAGTGTCACAAATAAATGATGACAACGTTTGGTCACCAGAGGGAGCAACGTGCAAAATTAAAGCGCCACCTCCTGCTGTGTAATACTGTAGAATAACTGGCGTTAGAAAATGAAGGCAGTGAATCCAAAACATGAACAACCACATTGAAGCATAGATAAACAAAAATGTCCAGAACTAACAGTAAAACAGGAAATGTGTTTTTTTATGTGTATATGTGAATGTACTGCAGTTTATTGCAGACTTTAAGCCTGTTATCCTGCACACATACTTCTCTCCTCATTCACTCTCCCTTTCTAGCACTTGTCACCCTCCGCCTCTCCCTATCTTTAAAACCCTCTCCCCCTGACTGCCTTCACTGGATCCAGATGTTCCTGCGCCACTCAGAGAGAGAGAGAGAGACCGAGAGACAGAAGGGGGGATGAGCGAAAGAGAGACAAAGAGAGAGAGAGGGACAGAGAGGAGGGATGTGTGAGAGAGAGAGAGAGAGAGAGAGAAAGAAATGTTCCAAGTTCCCAAGTTTGTGTGATTTTGTTTTGGTTTGAGCTGTCAGGGCGAGCGACAAAACAAAATCAGCGTTTACTTTTGAGTCTGTCTTCTCTTTCTGCGAGTACATGCATACTCGCATGAAGTTTGTTGCATCATCATATTTAATAATTTTTTAACAAATCTAGATTACTTAATTGGGGTCAGGCGCTGAATCCAAACATTTTGGTCATTGTGTTAAAGTGTTGATCTGGATGACAGCATGTAAATAAATGTAACTGTGGTGTAAAGAAGCAGTGTGTGTGTGTGTGTGTGTGTGTGTGTGTGTGTGTGTGTGTGTGCGTGCGTGCGTGTGTTTGTGCGTGTGTGTGCATGTAACGACCAGTAAGGGTAGCCGGCCAGAAATCCTGAACTTGAGTGAAGAGTTCATTAGGTTTTAATGTCTCCAGGAGGGGGTCTTGACTTCAATGACCCCATTTTCTTTGCTGTCACAAGTCAAGTTTAGCCCAAAACGAGGAACACAAGGCGGTGACCGCCAGTACAGGATCATGTTTAAATGCTTTGCATTGTGTCAACGGCTCCACAGCAATATATTTTAGTTAAAATAACTTCTAATATTGTTAATTTCATACAGTAATTTCATACAGTAAACAAAGCTTTTTGAGTAGTTTTATAATTGTAGTGTAATTTCTATCTGACTTGGCCAAACTATTCAGAGTTTGTTAGCGTAGTCTCTCTCTTTAATTCAATTATATGACAAAACTCAATACAGGTTCACTAATAAGACGGATAAGTTTTCTCCCAAAAGCCACAGCTACTGTTAAACCTTAATTAGATTAGGCAGAAAGCCTCTTTACAGACCGTGCTTCTCACTGAGCCCTGTTGTAAAGACGCAAAGTGGAGGACTAAAGTCTAAACTCTGGTCAGGTATAAAGACAGCAAGGTTCCCTCTCAATGAAACACAAACACAGTTACTAGAATATAACGGAGGATAATAAAAACAATGAATTGATTCTAATGGGAAAAATAGTCAGTCTGCATGTTGTTCAGTAACTATTAAGAGACAAAGTTAAAATACTGAATTGGAAATGAGTTTCAAAATAAAAAGGAGGTTTTATAATATAAAAGTATAATAACTAACAACAAACAAACAACAACTTTGGACTAATAACTGACCTCAACATGTTTGAATGCCAGTTGATTGTTTAAATTTCCTCAATTTGCAAATACGCATCAGACTTCTAAACTCTGGTCCAGGTCGATCCACCCGGGCGGCAGCCTAAACATTTACATTTCATTTAGTGGACTGGCGAACATCCTCATCGCCACTAAAAGCAAACGTATGACCTACAAGCCGGTGGATTAAAGCATGATGTTGGATTGTGCTCAGAATAGATCAATAAAGCTGATATATTAGTGTATCAGTTAACCTTTTCAGCCTCTACCCGCCATTTGGTTTGAATTAGCGCCACATCTGATTACAATCTTATACCTGTATATGACTAACGCTGGGACACTGAGGAGGGTATCAGCTAGCTAGACATGTGTGGACAAGGTGTGTGTGTGTGTGTGTGTGTGTGTGTGTGTGTGTGTGTGTGTGTGTGGACTAGATTAAAGCAAAAAAGCGTTTTTTTTTTTTAATTAGCAAAGAGTCACGCACAAAGCATTTGATTATCCATTTATCTAAGGAGCACTATTAGAATAGTATTACAAGAGTATTGCAACGTTTTAAGTATTTTAGTGTCAGTGATTTAGTTTATCATTAAATGTTCAGTAATTTAGGACATTTGTAACTCAAAAGCTAAACCTCAATATACTCGACGAGGGGATGATGAGGATTTCACATTTGATACCGGATCCAGAGTCAATCAAATGTCATTAAAACACAAACCTAAAAGGTATGTGTGTATCTTTGATAGTAAATGTAGATAAATGTCGACATGTTGGTGTGAACATATTGTGCGTCTGAGAATTTACACCAATCAGTAGATAATAATTTAGAGTTATTTCAAACAATTGTGACTATTTCACAGATAAAGCATATTTTAATCTTCAGACTGTCCACGTCTTTTAAAACAACATAAATACAGTGTAACTTATAATAATAATTACTATACTATTTATCTCATTGAACTGGTTTCCCTGTTTGGCCTGCAGATGGCACTGGTGTCTGTGGAATCTCTGGCGCCGTGCACAACAACAACAACATCTGTCTGCAGCAGGAACCGAGTGTGCACAGGGCAACGTGTACATATCAGCCATCCAGAGGCATTCGTGTCGAGCTTATGAAGTGTGTGGGATGTTCACAGGGCATTATGCATGAGAAGGAAGGTGTGCGTATGCATGCGCTCTCATTCCTGTGCATGTGGAGACTTTAGCTTGAAAGTGTTTCGTTTCTTGGATAAGGAATAAAGAAAAGTGGTCCGTCTAAGTATTTTGTGAGTGAGTGTGAGTGTGTGTGTGTGTGTGTGTAGTAAAGCTGCATGTCTGGGAGAGCCTCCTGCGGTCTCGGGCAATGAAGCATCACATTGTGGTGGTGAGGGGTTGGGATGACGACTGCTTTGTCTGCTCCAGAGTGGTAACGGCACTGAGCCGACTGAGGTTGTACCGAAACAATCACGCTTACAAGAGCACGTACAGCACATGCACACGGAACCCCTTTGTGCATGTAATGATTTCACAAATCAATTCAAATACAATCTATTCTTCTAAAATACTGATTGTTAAGCCTGAAGACTCGAATTACAGTACAGATATCACGATTTGTGTCAGTTAATCTAAATCCTCATGTAACCTTGCGACATGCATTGTTGTACCATAAGGAAGTGCACGTCATCTGCTTTGAGGATGATTAGAAGTCAGAGTATTAATAGTCAGCTAATAGAACAACATTTACATGGCACATCCTTCATTTAAAGTGCCCCTACTTTTTTGGTTGTCATTCCTGTTTGCTGTTGAGTGAAATTAAAGTGATCAAAAAGAGAAAAACATGATATATAATGACAGCAGAGAACAAAAAAAAATGGGGTTCATGTTCACTCATGTTTTTTTACTCACAAAAAGTATTTGTTCTTACTTTGTAAAACATTTGAAAATCCCTGTGAATTAACTTGGAATAAGAAAATATTTTTCTTGATTCCAACGTCCCACATCAACGTAAATGAGGTACGTGGCAAACAATCTACGACCGTCTCCCAAATCAAAAACGAATGTGGCTTATTAACTACCCCACAATTAGTCATAAATTTCAGCCGATTTGTAATGGATCACTTAACAACATGTAGGCCAATCTAAGCTGACCAAATTAGCACAGAGCTGACTCAGGGCTGAGCAATGTGTGTGCGATGCTTTGATCATGGCTAATGCCATATGTTATGGTAACGTAAGAGAGGCCCATGACATTTTTCACTTTTATCGACTAGCGTGACCCCGTGGCCCTCGTGGTGGTGAACTTTCATGTGCTGGCGGACGACCCCCAACGTCACATTTAACGTCTCTAAGTGGCCCACACTTTCACTCACATTAAAGACAGATTCTCACTCTCTCTCACACACACACACACACACACACTATCTGGTCTCACAGAAACATCACACACAATCTCAAACACATTATCGAAAGCTGTTCCCGCTGCAACAGTGCTGCGAAATCCAATCTGTATGCAGGAGGCCTGGCCTGGTCAGACGAAACTAGTTGTTACTTTACAGAGGGAGGCCGTAAATCACACAGTCACAACTGTCTGGGAAAGAGAGCACTCAGAATACCCGTGTGTGTGCGTGTGTGCGTGTACTTACTGCCTGGACTCTCTCCAATGCTGTTGTGCTTTCCGTTCCAGTACCACAGCAGCAGGGTGGCATCTCTGGAGCCTGACAGCACGTAGCAGTCTCCTCCGATGTAGGACTCGGAGCGAGCCAGACACGTCACCACGTCCCGATGCCCAAACACTATCTGAGTCAGTTTGCCTGCAAGAAGCACACAATTATACGGACAATAATCAGTATTCATTTATCTGTCAACAAGACATGAATGCTGTATTTATAAATAGATAACAACATTTGAACAATATAAGATTTGGTTGTCCTGTAGCACATAAATTCATGTTGCACTCCAATGACAAAAACTGAGTGAGAATGTATTGCTAGTTCTTTGGAGCCATGCGTTTGTTGTGCATCTGTCTGCTTGGCTAGTAGTTTAACAAGATCCACACAAGATCAGACATCTACTAATTCCCAGACAAGAATAAATATTTGTTCTAACTCTGTGTGTATGAGCGTGTGTGTGTATGAGCGTGTGTGTGTGTGAGCGTGTGTGTGTGAGCGTGCGTGTGTGAGCGTGCGTGTGTGAGCGTGTGTGAGTGAGCGTGTGTGAGTGAGCGTGCGTGTGTGAGCGTGCGTGAGTGAGCGTGCGTGAGTGAGCGTGCGTGAGTGAGCGTGCGTGAGTGAGCGTGCGTGTGTGAGCGTGCGTGTGTGAGCGTGCGCGCGCGTGTGTGTGTGTGTGCCTGTGTAAATGCAGTGCGCTTCATGTGTATATATAAAGAGGCTAATTGCTGTCAGATTTCCAGACCACAGCTCCACCGTCGAGCTGTCTAATACTCATTACGCTCCTCATAATGTGACCTCTGCAGTCAAACAGTGGATAGTTTGCAACACATGACATTTCTGCCTGGGTGTCAAAATCACTGTCCATCGCATAATTAAGCTGCATCTCACCACAAAGATGAGCGTTGTTATGAAACCGGGCGGGTCACTGACTGAACTTCCAAAGAAGAACAGAGACATCAAAGACGTAAAATGTTTGACATCTTTATAAACACTGAAAATAAGTAATGATGGCTGCAGCAATAATGGCTACCATGCAGTTCATATTGAACAAACACACGTGTGCACACACACGCACACACACACTTGCATGCACACAGACAGATTAAATTGAATGTGCATGCAGGCGTATGAGGCTATGTGTTGTGTGCACGTGTACCAATCAAGTCTTGTAATTGATAAAATCCCTCAGTTCTTTAACCTGGGGGCTTTAGGGACCTCGGTGGCAGCTGTTGAGCGTGTGCGATTAAACCGTGTTCACGTTCCAGTCACACACCTCGGTGGCAGTCGCACAATAGAGCCATCTCTGTGCTCCCATCCCTTTTTCCCCCTCCCTCCTCTGTTGAAGACAGCGAGGCCCTGGCCTATAGAAATTGAATCGAAGTCTGTTGTAGAGATGCGTGTACGATTCTGAATGGGCTACCAGGAGAAGAGTTGAGAAGCGGGGTACACAGATGAAGCTTCAGACAGTTTCATTTAGGACCCTTGACCTGATAAAATGTCTGCATTGCATGTGTGCTTGCGAGTATATGAGCAAGTCAGTGGTCTCTAAGCAGAACACAATGCCACTGTGAGAGACTGGATGGATTACTTGCAAACACACAGGCAATGCACACCTACATAGGGTATAATGAGGTAAGCATTATTTATGCAATAGATGTTTTAGAAGAAATGACTGAACTCTACTAAACTAGAACAATGTTTTGAGTTTTTTGTGCTACAAAAATATGTTAAAGAAGTGATGCAGGCCAGATATTAAGATATTAATAAGCTACATTTACCAATTGACAACAATCATGCCCTGAACTGGCTAACATATGAAGAGAAAATAAAGCGAGTGTTAGGTTTATAGCAATTCCACTGGTACAGCTGCACTATAATGCAGCACAGTACAGTAAACAGCACACTATCTAGGTCACGAAAAACAGCTGAGACTGTCGTTTACAGTATTGAGAACCTTAAGTCTACTAGTGGCTGCTAGAGGCTGCAATGTTCATTGCACGCCATAATACAAGACAAAATGAAAAACATACTGATGCCTTTTTTTTTTTTCTTTGTTCGAGACTCACTAGTAGTGGAGCTAAACAAGTTCGTCCTGAGGATGGTGCTAGAGGAAAGGCGATGGGGTTGAATAACATTCAGAGTTTTATTCACTCAAAAGATTGAATGTGTTCATCAAATTTCATGGCAGTATTTGCTTGGGAGACATCTTATGTTCAGAATTTACATTTTGGCTTGCGGGTAAAGAGGAAAGCTCATGGAGTCTAAATGAGAGAGTTCATTTAAAAAAATAAATCAGTGTAAGAATTACTTTTTAGGAAAAATACACCCTGATGTGGCTCATGCCATTATGTGCATCTGTTGAATTTATTCTGTTCCAACTAAATTATAAAATAATTTTTACTTCACGAGCTTGATGTTGATTGAGGCTGTATTTAAATTACAAGTATTCAACAGTTGCATTTAGTTTTTTTGTCTGCTAACGCATAAAAACACTGATCTCATGCCAAGAGTTTGGTGGCAGAGAAAATGTGCATGTAAAGACTCCAAATATGGTTTACCCAAATTATACAGCGATATATGGTTAACAACATGGTTTCCTTATTTTGACAACGTCAAATATGAAGTAACAAATTTGCAGCACGTAAATATCTGTCTAGGCTAATACATACATGATGTGGCATTTTATAAATACCGTGTTCTCAAAGAAACCAAACAGGGTTTTGTGATCCTGACAATACGAGTGGTATATGATTATACAATACCTGAGTCAGTTGAGTAAACTCGGAAGCTCTTGTCCCAAAAACCGCACAGAAGGATGAAGCGGTTGTCGGCTGTGATGATGAAACACTGCGAGCTGATCTGAATGCTTTGATCCAGCAGGTCTGAGATCTGACGACGATGACTGCCCACGTTACTGGCTGGAGAGGGGGAAATACAATAAGCAAATAAATCTACACGTTGGAAATATTCAGATGCGCACAGAAATATTAAATCTATGATCCAACATCCAGTTAACTGTTGACATATATCAGCTAGAAGAGCTCACACTCCAATGCTTTGCCATATAAGTTTCAGTGAACCGTGCAAAGAAGATTTGTGAGAGAATACATAAAACATCCTGGATGTTAAGTTTACGGGACTTCACATTTTCCATGAGAGTCAAACAGTAATGATAGAGGGAGCCCAGCACAGCACTCAAGTCAGAACACACACTGTAAATTCATTGTGGTTGTGTAATTTAGGCCATGGTTGGTTAGAAAGCTAATTTATTGACATTCTCTCTTCCGTAAGTGGTATCTTTTTTTTTTCTCCGAGAGAGAGAAATGACCATTGTGAATTATGTCTCATTTGTGGGGTCAAAAGCTCTGGAGAACAGGTGTCGGAGAAGATTGCGGAGCACGGAACTGAGAAAGTCCAGCATAGCTGCTACAACCAATATTTCAACCCATTTTTTTACATTTCCCAAAGCCACAGTCGGCTCAGCACTCATCCTCAATTTACTGTGTTTAGCTCAGACTCCTCCTGGAATGCGAACAGTGTAAATATATTACTGACAAGCCCAAAAATCCTCTCTACCTCCCCCGAAACACACACACACACACATTATTTATGTTTTAGTATTAGAAACGTTGACAAAGTACGAGATGGGAGAAAACAACAATGTCAAAGAAAATATTAAAGATTTATTGGATCAAATTAGCCTGAAAAATGTACTTTCAAGGACACACACACACACACACACACACACACACACACACACACACACACACACACACACACACACACACACACACACACACACACACACACACACACACACACACACTATAGAGCTCTTATCAAAACATGCAGTATAAATACTGATGCCCAAAGATTTCTTTTATTCTGCCTGTACAGAGGGGAAGCAAAGGAGAGACATTCTGTACGTGCAAGGAAAGCTGAATGTTTCACTAAATTGAGACTGGTTATTTTCAGTAGTCAAGTGTTTGGAGAAACGTGTGTAAATGCTCTGGTGAGACTAAGAGTGACCACAACAGTCACTGGGAAAGAACAGCCCCCCCCCTTATAGATGTGCGTGAGATCATGAGAGGCTGCAGCAGAGCGACGGAGGCGAGAGCAGATAGAAGTGGCTCGTCTCTCCCTGCTCCACCAGTGCATCCCATACATCACTGCAGCTCGGCACTCTGCTCCTGCTCATCAACAAGTCGTGAAGGATGAGAGGCGCCCATATTGTCCTGACAGCCGTCTGCCGCGCATTCTCAATCACACATTATTACCACATTCATATTCATTTCCATTGACACGCGTCCTTTCCCTCCGCTCAAATTAAACCAAAGAGGATGCAGAAAGGGAGGGAGGGAAGGGACGATGGAGAGGCAGAAAGAGGGGGGAGTTGATGATGAAATGCCGGCCTAGGCCACAGCTCATTGCATTCCAATTTGCATGCAAATGGTTTAGTGTGAGAGCAGGGCCTATATCATGAGGAGTGAACCGGGGCAGAGGCTGAGAAACAACTCTAATCTACTGTCCAGGGACACGCCGCTGCCGACTGCCATGAGTCACCAAGATGCCGGCAGGATTCATACACAAATCCACTCCAAAAAAATAATTTCATGCATATATAGGCTCACACTATGTAAAGAATATGCATGTGTGTGGACTCTTCCACAGTCATGAATGACAGCATACCTATCAGAGGGTCAATTTCCACAGGAAGTTGGTACTGCTGGTCCTGCACCGTTGAGCTCTGATGACCTGACAAGAAGAAGACAGATTGGATTAATATTGTAATCATGTGGCCTTGTGAAGTAGATGCTGGCTTTCAGTTCATTATAACCACACGGAAAATTATAACCATAAAGTCTGTCACCCGCTGGCCCAAGAGTTCTCCTGCAAATTAGACATCAATTATGTCAAAGAGCTACCAAGGCCACACAGAACATAACTGTTTATGCTACCGGCACGCTACAATATGCATTTCTTTGGTCAACTGAATGTCTTTAAACGGATACCTGCATATGAATACAGAATATGGAGGCAATGGCACAAAAGTTTGGTTTCAGAAGTGTTCTGGTTTCTGTTTGTAGTCTGTGTAGAATCAACCAATCACGTTTGAGCGTGCTTTGGTTGCATGCAGGTAAAGAGTCTGCATTGAGAGCAAAAGAAGCGTAACGCTAACCTGCTAAATGGTCCGTTACATAGATTCATCCGAGAAGCCGTCACCGGAAACCGCTTTTCAAAACCACACTTTTCAAACTTTCACCGTTCTTTGCACTTCTTTAAATGAAGAAATACTCTCCAGCTCTAATATGACCCCTTCGTGAGTCAACATTTTTGTTTAGAACAAACCCGTCTGTCGCCTCGCACACACCACTGACACCCGCTCCGGGTTGGTCCGTGCTCTGGCTTACCGGTCACAAAATCATTACTCTAAGCCCGACTTGATGGATTTTTGTGCGATATGTGATCCCGCCATTTTCTGACGAAATGCAATCTCAGAAAACATCAGCTATCGTCTGAATTTGTTAAAAAAAAAAAAAAAAAAAAAAAAAAAAAGAATTGCAGTTTGATTCCGAGATGCAACTCATGATTACTTTCATTATCAATCAACAGTTTCTTACTTTTTGGGTCGGGGATTAAGAAATTAATTGTTCAGACAATAAAATGTCTGAAAAGAGTTTAAATAAATACAAAAAACACACAATCTCAACTTTACAGAACTTTTCCAGAGCCTAGGTTGATAAAAAAAATATATTGATTTACAATGATATAAAAAAATAGCAAATGATTTTAATCCATGTGACTCCTCCGAGTAGGACTGCAACTAATTATGTGACATCTGACAGTTATTTTTGTGACTAACTGACTTTTAATCTATAAAATATCATACAATACTGAATGTCTCTCGTTGCTCATCTCGTGCAAAAAACTATAATGTTCAATTTACAAAAATATTACACAGAGGAGTTAAATCTAACATTTGAGAAGCCGACCTAAACCATTCCTCCTACCAAACAAGTTGACTAATACCAGTATGTACATTAGCTGCTACGCTAAAGGCAAACAATAAAATGTGAATAATGTCTGCCGACATGCTCACAGACAAATTGCCATGTTTATTGCTGGCATGCTTCCTGATGAGAAAAATTTACAATGTGAACATCTTAACATTTTTATTTCTTAACTGCTCTAAAAGCCACAGGAAGACTCTAGTAAATCCATGCAATTAATGAACCACTTCTACCCAGCACACATCTTGTTTATTATGCCAGCTCACTAAACCAATTAGGTTAATCAGCCTGGTCTTTGGTGCGCATGGATGAGGTCGTAGTCTA
The DNA here is from genome assembly GCA_038501785.1 of Myoxocephalus aenaeus. Classification (NCBI taxonomy): domain Eukaryota; kingdom Metazoa; phylum Chordata; class Actinopteri; order Perciformes; family Cottidae; genus Myoxocephalus; species Myoxocephalus aenaeus. Next base: position 6,189,664 of record JBAMJR010000089.1, read on the forward strand.
CCGAAAACCGATCAGTCTTCATCCTCGTAAATTCAGAGATATCAAATTTTATGTTTCTTTCAAGTGCCGGATGGACGTTGAGTAAATAAGGTTTTGTGAAGTGAAAGGCTGATGTATGGAGGTGGACGTGGGACCTAATGCTGGCTGCTGCATGTGTCACATTTGATACCACTATCCAGAAGACACAGTCAACTGTCTCCCAAATCAACGTCCATCCTATCGAGACAAGACGGGTCAATTCTTGACTTGAGTAAATTAGACACAGAGTATAGAGGAGCGAGATGAACGGAGGAAATGTGATAAGGATTCTGTGGGAGCGAAGGACTGTTCTGACATACCCAAAAAACAACCATGAGGTTAATTTGTGCAGAGCCACTGCGTCATGCAATCATTCAATAAAACGCAACTTTTAGATCTCACATTTGTAAATTCATGAACAAAAAAATCTGAGTGCATGTCCACAAGTCTCTCACCAGTCAAGCCGTGCCACTTGTTGACGGCAAAGATGCGGTTGGCGGTGACGGTGATGATCGCAGGTGACGCTAGACCTGGCTGAGTGTTGGCCGCAACGTGGGTCACGGGAGAGTTGGACGGGAACTTCAGCACCATGATAACATCCTGCTGCATCTGCTCCGTAAACATCAGCGGGGTCTGCAGGAGAAGATACTGTTCAGGCCCCCGGGACGGACAAACGGACGTAGGGAAGAGTGGAGAAATGGAGCGGCAAACAAAGAGCAAAACAGAACGACGAGAGAAGCGGTTGCAGCCGGTGTTAGCGAGGAGAAAACAGAGGGAGAGGGAGGGAAAAGAAGGACAGAGAGAGAAAGTTAGGAAGCTTCAGCAGGATAGCAGCAAGCAGAAATTAAGTAGTATCGGTTGAAAAAAGAGCTAGGTAAGAATAACAAGAGGTCCTTTGTGAAACAGTGATGGAATGGAAAGAAAATCAATGTGTTTCAACTAAAATATTAAAAAAAAAAAGAGTCTTAAAAAAGACACGGTACTCTTTTAAAGTCCCCTTTTACTCAGAAGCGTGTGGTGTGATCAATGTGCGAAATGACGCATGTTCAAGGTTTCACACTAGAAGCCTGTTTACACCTTGAAGAGGAAAGTTTGTGCTCACCTTTATTCTGAGGTTAAGACGTGTACCTACAAGCATAGCTTTGTGACATCACAGCTAGTTTGGAAGCAAATAGCGGTTCAATATTCAACATAAGACCAAGTGATAAGCCTCCAGGGCACCGAGAATGGACTGTTCTGTGCACTAGAAGACATTCTTGTGAAATTGAGAACATTTGCATATACATAGATTCCGGGTTTCTTTCAATGAGGCAGGAGTAAATATGATTTATAGTAATTTTACCAGGTCATTTAACTTTTTGTGGGAAAAAAAAACGGACACAATCTATTATGTTTATGTCTCAAACATGTCTGGAGGGGATCCACAGGTGATTATTATTTACTGTTTTTACAAGCCCCAGACTCACTTAATTCGCAAAGATATAAAACAGAAAATCAGTAAATTCTTGATAAATGAGCGATTAATCAATTATCAAACTTTTGTTGATTAATTTTGTGTCAGCTGACTAAAATAAAATAAAATAGTTTCAGCTTTAAAGTAAATAAAATGAATTTATAAAAAGTATAAAATATGTATGAATTCAATTTGCATTAGATTAAACTGGTTACTTATCAGAATCAGAACCATTTATTCGCCAGGTATGTTTACATAAACGAGGATTTTTTCTTGGCGGAAGGTGCATAACATTAGACGAGATATACAATATACAGCAGGAGAGCCTGACTACAACGCAGTCGTAACAAAGTAATTTCATTGACCCATCAGACTGTTAGACAGGAGCTCATATAGAGCCATTTACAAAGTGTTTATGCCAAGCAGCTCTAACACAGACCCATTTCCCTCCTTGCGTGTAAGAAGAGGAACATCAGTGTTAACATCGGGAACAGACCTGAGTAAATCCGGTGTGTCTGACAGCTAACCAGATGCACTGACAGTATCATTACCACTAGCATGGGCAGACGCCGACACTCTGACAACACACTCACACGGGAGAGAAAGTCGAGAGCGAGAACTTGTAAAAGCAAAGAGAACAGGGCGTCTTGATAGAATATGGGACGGGTGGGCAGGGTTAGTAATTTGTTTGAATAATGGCGTCTGAATATTATGTTTGAAAAATATATGTGGTGGAGTAAAAAATAAAAAAAACATTTCAGAGGAATCTGGGAATGAGTGAGGCAGGGTTCAAAGCCATAGTCTGAGTTTGTGTCTGTGAGTGCATGTGTGCGCTGGGTGGTGGTCTACAGCCGGCTGTCAGCGCCACAGGGACACCACACTAATAGGGACTCATGGGGCCTTGGCCCATCACAAGCAGGCACACTGACTGCACTCCCTGGCCCTTAAAAAGCCGTCACTTCACTGCTGCCGTTCATTGCTCTCCTTCGCTGATCTCCACTGCTTCTAGCTCAGGTAGAAAATCTGGCCCAGGCCCAGGTTTCCAGCTCAAAGCTGTGCCTTTGCCCCGCGTACCTCTTACTAAACACACATGCACACAAATGCTTGTGATCTTTTCCTTTCACACACACCTCTCTAATGATGAGAGAGGAGATGCTTTCAAACCCAGGACTTTATTTTCCCACAGTTGTGGATGGATAAAGAGAAAAGTAGGAGGTAAATGGAGGATGAAAAGAGCGAGTAAGAAGGGTTGTACGAAGCAAAGCAGAGTTCTTATATCAGAACACACTAGAAGTCAGAGACAGCATTAAACAGGCAGCACAATGGTGGATACTGTAGCTCAGTTGGCTACTGACCCATATCATAT
>JBAMJR010000089.1:6197500-6375000 GCA_038501785.1 Myoxocephalus aenaeus
TTTTTGGCTTGTGTGTTAACCAGAATAATGGGTAATGACCAGAGGACCCTGGTAATGAATCTGCATGTGTGTGTGTGTGTGTGTGTGTGTGTGTGTGTGTGTGTGTGTGTGTGTGTGTGTGTGTGTGTGTGTGTGTGTGTGTGTGTGGCTAAAGGCCAAAGCACATCTGGATGGGAATTAGGGTGAATGGGGTGATAAATCAATGATCTACCCCTGGTGTCCGTGATGCCGCAGTCACTGAGCATGAAGGGCAGCAGAACAGTGGAGGCAAAAGGCTGCTCAGCCGCTTCAATATACTCTGAACTCATCTCCATTTAGACTTTAATGCTATGAGGACCTCTGCTTAAAGGATAAATCTGGTTTATTATGACTTGCTTTTATTGTTTTGTCCATCATTCCTATTGGTAGGGCAAGAAACACGAGCAGTGGGACAATCAGACCCTGGTTCGATACGTTCAGTTTCACTTTTTGATAACAAAGAGATTAAGAGAGCAATGTCAGTGTGTTTCCAGATCTCAGCAATTACTTTGGTGCGTGAACCGTATTCATTGCCTGTTGAAATGATGGCCAAAACTGGACAAATTTGAAACAAGTTGTAATGAACTGGAATTATCCTTCAGGAGAAACCCTTTATAAAGACCAGCGACTATACTCTGTAAAAATAGAACGTGTGCTACTTTGACGTCTAAGTTGTATTGCCAAAGAGGCTGATGGGAGCAGAGTCAATTGGCCTGCTGCTGGCTAGCTGCCTCTTGCAGCAGATTGGTGAAGTTGTCAGGCCGCTGTTTGGCTGTGGGCAAGCTAGCTTTGTTTTTCTTTTCAGCACTGTGTTTTGTGTGGTTTCTTTCCGGCAGGTCAGTGTAACTAGTGTGTGCGCAGCAGTTCAAAGTGAGGGGGGGGGGGATGAATAATGAATGAAAGCCAAGTAGGAGGCTTCAAGGCGTTAAGTGGAACACTTGGTGGAGTGCTTTCAGAGGTATCACACTGGGGAAAGGCTTTGCTCAGCAATACCTAACAGTGGATTGTTAGCTCACCTCTCCAATGCCATTCTACAACCAATTTAACATGGCTAATGGCATCAAAAATATCCCTGAAATACAGATGCACTGAATGGACAGATGCTTTTGTAATAGTCAGATTAAGCATCCATTTGAGAGAGTGCTAACGCTCAAGTGTACTTACTGTAATATGGTGTTTTTCCCCTTACTCGGCATGATCTGCCAAGGGAGTAAATTCAGCCGTGTAGTACATACAGTAAATGTGTATTCAAATGTGTATGTGCTTTTATGCATGTATACCGTTTCTGTATTTAAGACTCTTCTCAAAATCCACTTTTATAGTCTAGCCTTCCCTATCCATTTGTTTTCATTTTAATTATTGTGTTTTTACTATGTTATATTGCTTGATCTAAATTGTTTTATGAATAGTGCTATTGCTCTTACTGTTTTTGTGATTAACACTTTCATGATTATGATGCATGTTTGTTTTTACCGCCTAAAGCACCGTGTACATTTTTTCACCCAAAAGATGTTGCATACATTAGACACTGCATCGTTCTACTGTATCGTGTGTAAGTCTCACCTCTCGGAGCATGGGGTCGTTGATTGAGCTGAAGTTGACTGCACCTTCATAGGTCATATAATAGAACACATTGAGGGCTCTGGTGGCTTCAGGTCCCTGCTGCTTGTAGCCAAAGATCAGATCGATCCACTGGTGGAGCTGGCAGGACACAAACTCGCTCTCCAAAGCCTGTAAGTGAAGGAGAGGGCAGAGGATTAAGAGGATTGTAAATGTCAACAGCTGCAGAACATACAACCAAATGCTACATGTCCCTCATCCCATTACTGCACAGCAGTTATTACTAATGCCCCTCAAAGATGAACTCCTTGGAGAAAGCAGAATATCCTTCTAATTGCTCCTATGACAGAATCTGCCAATGATTTCTATAATGAGCAAAAAGCAGAGTAAATCCATATCTGATCATACGGGAACATCAAAACATTAGAGAACTCTTGCAGTTCATTAGGGAGCCATTTCAGCTTCTGTCTTTGTTCTTTTCTCTGCTGCTTGTGGGAGGATAAGAGCACAGTGTTGCTCCTCTGCAGACGTCTCTGCGTTGCTATAACGTTGAGATACAAGCTGTTTCTCTCCTCATTAGCCGGCAAAGGAGGGAAAAAACATTTATGGTTTCCTCATAAAAACAGGCAATTGTGTTAATTTGTGTAAAGCTGTCCCCTCACAAAAGCCCTCTAAACACGACCAAATTAGAATGAGGCAGCCCTTGATTGTCATTGCTGCCTTGTGTCACATTAATTTGTGACAAAACATTAGCCCTCGCTACACTTAAACTGCAATTTATATCATTTAAATTTTTACTGCAGAGACCAACGCATCCCTCACTTAAATGTGACTTTCTGACAGCTCATTCTGCATCTAATTCTTCCAGACTCTCTTAATTACAACTTTCAATCAGGGGGAAAAAGCACGGGCACAAAGACGAGACTGTGCGCTCTGGAGGTATGATGATGTTTTTACTGCAACTTGAGAAAGGACTGAATTTTTGATGCCTTCACAAATTCCATAATCTGAACTGATGAGAGGCTTAACAGTATACGGGTTGCGTGGATAATACAAGAATAGGAATGATGACATTGGTTCCTTGAAAACAGCAGACAAAGATAAAAAAAAAAAAGTTTTTCAGGTTTAATGGTGTAGACATGCAAACATACCAACTAGGCCTGAGAATTACACTAAAATACATTTCTGTCATCAACTAGTATGTGTCTTTAGCCCCATGTATGAGTGTAATTAAGCAGGTGGAAAGCTATTAGAAAACATTGATCTTGCTGATAATATAAATGTATGTTCTGATGTACTTTTAATTGACATTTTATTGCGTACTTCTAGAATTATTAATTGTCCATCAGCCAATAAGATCCAGCTGGGATAAACATGTTGTCCATCCAAGTAAATCTATGGTTCAGAGAGTGGCCAGGCGTAAATCTGTACTACTGTGTATAAAAAAAAATCCACAATTTACAAAAGCTAAAATAATATTATACTTTTAAGAGAGTGCGGAGAAAAACATGTTAATTTCTCTTAAAGTAAGGTGTAATAGAAAGTATTGTTTTGGTGTCAATAAAGACAGCTGGGTATTTTTTTCAGTACTAGACAACACAAAGTCAACTATTACTATAACAGTCTGGTTCATAGCTTTTTAGGTACAGGTGTACAGTCGATCTAATTAGGGGACACTAAGTTTATGGTTATCACACACACACACACACACACACAGGTATTTTGAACATTGCCCCACTTAGATGCAATCACTGCTCTGAGAGCTGTAGAGTTAACAAAATTAGCAGATGGAGAGAGATCTGTCTATTCTCTTCCCCTTTGTGTAACTCACTTGATAACCTGACACTCTGGGGTAACATTTAGTATTAAGATAAAAACAGAACACCCCTAGAGAGACAGTTTAGACTCATATATATATATATATATATATATATATATATATATATATATATATATATATATATATATATATATATATATATATATATATATATATATATATATATATATATATCTCTGTCCCCCTGGCATCAGCAAGTTTAGAGTATTAAGAGTGTTTACAGGCTTGTGTCATAAAGCAATCCTTTTTTATTCATGTTACATTATAAGCAAGGGAACACTCTTTATTCAAACTCACTTTAATAGCAGGCAGAGAGGGGTTCATTTGTGTATGTGTGTGTGTATATGTGTGTGTGAGAGAAACAGAGCGATAGATCAGTTCATTATGCGCTAGGATTGACCTTTGACGGGCCCTGCTCCCCTGTTTCTAAAACTAAAGCTGGGCCTGATGGGCATTTAATGTGCACTGCAATCTACTGTCAATCAGCATGGAGAAACAAAGAGCAGCCATGTTATTGCAGCTCCCTCTCAAGAGGCCCGCCTTTATGGAAATCACTTGCATGTACCATTTGGAGAGGGAGAGACAGAATAAATGATTATTTGTGTGTGCGCTGTGTCGGCATTGTACGTGTATCACTGTGCATTATTGTATTCTTTTGGTCTATCAGACAAAAGGATCAGAAGTACTCTGAGACTGAAGTCTAGCTGTAGGGATTCAACCTCAGCAGATCTCTGAGATTCAAAGAATACCTGCCGTTGCCTGTGGATACAGTAAACTGCCTGAGAGCCATTTATTTATTATTTATTTTTTCCAAAATAAAAAAAGTTATCTCACAACTCAGACAACAATCAGGTTGGGATGCAAGTAAAAGGAGAGCTATATTCTGACCCTTTGATTAAACTTGGGACTTCACCACACCACAGAATGTATGGGTTGCAGCTGCTGCAGTAGTGGGGCAATCACAAGTTGCATTAATGCGAACAATTGGCGTTGATTGGCCGCGAGCAAAACCATACAAATAGTCTTTTCTTTTCTAGATCTGGGAACAAAAATAATAAAATTCAGGTATCAGGTATAGTTTGACTGGTGCATTTCCGACACTACTTGATACTGGTTTATTTAGGTGAAACCTTAAAACAGGTATTTAGTACCTACACCCAGGCCTACCAAACACAACCAAAATTAGTCCTCACCTAACACATCATTTACTACGTTTGGGCATTTGCTAAACAGTGCACAGCCGAAAATTTGTTCACCTTTTTTTTTTTTTACCAAAATGACTAACATCTGGACAGTGGGGGGGAAGTTGAGAGATGCACTAGAATTAGTTTTCGACTTTTTGTGGCAACATAAATATAGACCACCACCAGCATTATGTTTGTGATCATACCATCAAACTGAGTGTTGTGAACCAAAATGCACAGTGACTTCACCTTTTCTTTTACCTAGAAGGCTGCATGTGAGGGATTTACGCTACTTGATGGACAAGTAAAGGACAGGTCTCAAGCATGTAGCAACAAGCCATTAACAACATCCCAGGTGAGCAGGTGTGGAAATGTCTCTTTCTGTAGAGCCACACAGTGGAAATAGTGTGGCAGAAGGTTGGGGCAGATAGCAGATTCCTGAGGTGGGATCTGGTGGCACTTCAGGAAAACCAGGCAGGATTATTGATGGGCCAATTAGCAGCCAGTGTACGTGTCATCCTCGTCCACAGGGGACTCTCTGATAATTAATGAATAATTTAGCATGCCTTTATGTAAATGCTGATAGGGGGTAGAAGTCACTGGAATCCCACATTTCTATTGTTAAGGATTTGACAAAGTACACCTTTGAAGCATAAGGGAGTCCCCTTTGTTGTGTGCTGTGACTCGTTTCCAATGGCAACAATAATGTGGAATATTTTCCTATGTGAGAAATTGTAATCCTTTACCTTAATCGTTTTCTTTTCCCTTCAAAAGTATTCAAATAGATATCTCCAATTTCTCTTCCAGAATGTAATGCTTATTTTTTGCTTGCCTGCCAGTTTCGCAGGGCTGTGATAATGAACATGCCTTTTCTGTGTGTAAGTCTCAGATTACTTTAATTCTTTCCTTTCTGAAACATCTGTAGCCGGAGTGTAAATTCAAAGGCCAAAAAAAAAAAAAAAAAAAGCCCAACAAAAACACTCAAAGAATGACAGTTTGACTACGTGTCGATCAATATGTTACGCTTTAGAGAGAGGCCGAGGACTTCAAGAAATGCTTTCCTTATTTGAGACATCAGACCAGCGACACCAAATGATTGCAATTAACCAGCTGGTGGGCATTAAACCAGGATTACTCAAAGTAAGTCCCCTTCTGCTTCCAAGTCTTTCTACTTTTCACTTAGGACTTTGTTTCGTGATTTCTTTCCTCAAAAGTAAAAGTGTCTGTCCACGCTACGGGTCTGCAGGAGTTTGTGCCTCGCTGTGGTTTGCGGTGAGCTTTATGGTCTGGATTGAGCTGGATTTCACTTTGGCTTTAACGAGGTGACACTGAACGCTCTCCTCCTTCCCCTCATTGGCCCTAAAAAAAAACCTTTTAAGGACTTATAGAGAGCTGTCCGTAAGGATGTTAAAATGTCACTTAACAAATCAATCCCCTCATTTGCATGCCAACGGTGATACGAGCACACGCGCATGTGCCCGCGCGTGTGTCACTGGTGGCGTGGGGGGTGTAATCAAATGCACATGTTGTATGCAGAGTGTTGTCAGCGGCAGACTGTTTTCTTTTGTATCGATTACGGATGAATAAAGCAAACACTTGTCAGGTTTGTATACAGTAAAATGACTGTTTAAGAACAAGCTGATCAAAACATCCTGAAAACCAATGTGTGCGACATTGAAACATCGTGCATTTTTTTTTTACAGGAGAAAATACATTTGCTGCTGAACCACAGAATCTGTAGGTTTTATTTAGTTGTGTTCTCATTGTGCGTTTCATTAAATCCCATCAAATCTGTGTGTTTCCAAGAACAGCAAACATCATCAACCGGAGCGGAAGCTTTTCCGTCTTTTCTTCTTACCGTAACACAAGTTTATTATGGCTTGTTTCGATTCTCTTTTCTTCCTCCAAGTTCAACAGCCCGCTTTTATTTTCCCTTCTACTTATTCTTCCACTCTAAGTGCTGCGCCCTTCTTTTTTTTGCTCCATGCTCTTTCTTCCAGTCATCTGATCCTTTGGATCAACTCCTCTGGAGTTGCCTTGCCCTGAGGTTGACAAGCCCTCTGATTAAAGGGCTTATTAGCTCGTTGTAAATGAGAAGCCGATTGTCATTTTGAAGCAGGCAGAGGAAGCCTGTTGCCAGCCAGAGTAGAGGGGGCCCCCCAACATGGAAGAAGGGGAAAAAAGCAACGGGTGACGTAAGGAATGAGAACCTTGGAGCAGCCGTACAGCTAACAAACCATTTCCTTTATTCCCATATTCACACACAACCGAGAAGCCCAGATGGGTTGTGTGCGTTACTTCAGTTGCCCCCCTCCTTCCTGCTCTACTAATTAGATAGGTCACAACTGTGAGAGTTCTGGCTATGGGTCAACGGAGGCACTCGCTGGCAAGTGGAACCTGAAACTCTAACCCTAACTCTCTCTCCCGCTCACTCCTCCAGCCACTTGAAAAGCAAGAATATCATGTTATGGGGTGAAAAGAAGCAGAATGAGCAGTGATTGGGAAAGTATCTCCCCAAAACAAACATGTCATGGTGGATTTGCTTTTAGTCAGACAAATGGTGTAGTGTAGACTGCAAAAGTGGTCCAATTTACAGCACCGACAACGGAGTAAACAATACTGATTGAGAAGTAAATGGATGAAATGGTGCCGACTCAAAGTCAGAAGGCAGGAATGGTGTGGTTGTCTTCTTCACGTTTTTGTTTTTAGTTAATGCTTGATCATAAACAATATGATGCGACCCAGCAAATAATGATAATCCGTAAAAGTTCAAATAAAGCCTTAAATATTATATATTTAAAACATTTGAGAGATACTATTTGTAAAATATTTGGAAGATAATATTTTTTAATATTCGGAAGATAATATTTTGTATTATTTGGAAGATAATGTTTTAATATTTGGAAGACAATATTTTTTTTATATTTGGAAGATAATATTTTTAATTATCACCAGTGCCATAAGACACATCCACAATCGGATGAAGTGAGTCAACAGTCAGAGCTGATTAAACGCTGGGCCATTGAGGAAGGCTTCAGAGCGTGCTGGAGGAGGGAATATTTGGATAGCTGTTGAGAGGAGCATAGTTGTCTCAAACGATTAAAGAGTCTGCTGGAGGACTGGACGGTCTCTCAGTCTGACTGAAGGTGTGGCTCGACTGATCAGCCTTTCAAGAAGAGGTTATTAGGTTGCTGGGTTATGTGGAGCTGCAGCTTGTGTACGCCTAACCCTTATAAATCCCCAAAATAAATAAACAATATAACGACAACGAGCAACAAGTAAAAATGCCAAAGATTTGGTGGGATGATGGCAGATTGTCAAATGTGAGAATCCACTGCTTATCTTGGTCTGACATTAAATATAAATTGAATATTTTGGGTATTGGACTGATCTTCAAATTCAATGCATTTAAATCAGGTCACCCTATACTCTTGGATATCATGATAGGCATTTTTTACTGATGATTAATACATACTTAAATATAATCCTCAATAGCAGCACTTATAACACTAATATCACAAATTATAGTTTTACGCAATTTGCAATACATATAGACTCAAGTTAATTAGGTTAATGTAATGTCGTGCTTGGCAATAACTCAATATAATCTATACATTTTCTAATTTGAATTATTATTTTAAACAAGCTGGAACTAAAAGTTAACAAAATGAGTTTACACACTTTAATTTCCCATCAGATAATTTTCTGATGGGAAAATAATCTTTAAAAATCTTTAATATTCTGATATCAGCAAACATCCTAACCAATACTACGCTAATAATTTTTCTACCATGTCACCAAGCTCTTATCTTGTAGTTACACTATCAGTTACACACCTTATTATAGAGGGTTATTCATTGTGTGTGTTTCTGTGTCTGATTGCAAAAATATATATAAAATACTCGCTGTAAATACTGGACTAGGCACATTCGCTTGGGCCACAGCAAAGAGCAAATACTGTTTCAATATAGCAAGCATGACGACACAATATGTCCAGTGCTGGAATGGAGGACTGTGAAAACAGACAAATACTGTATATTAAAAAAAAAGCATCTCAGCAGACTTTGGGAGGAATGAAATGAGAAAGTGGAGGAGTACAGGAAAAGGGAGAAGGACAACATTAGTGAGTGAGTGTGTCAGCAGCATTAGATCATCCCATTTCTCAGGCTCTCATCGGCCTCCTCCATTACGTCATTGAAGAGGAGGACGAAGAAGAGGAGGAGGGGGAGGCAGAGAAGAAGGGGGGACAGCTCGTAAAACACTGAGCACACAGTAAACATGTCTGCCCTTATGCATGACAATACCCCTACAGTGAGCGCGCTCTGACATTAGCCAGATAACCCCCGTCTACCCCACGTGCTAGTTCCCATCCAACAACAAGGCTTTCAGAGGAGACACCAGGGGAATAGATTAGCGCTAGGCTAACATGGTAAACTGTGTTCTGTTACATGGGCCTTACTGGGCTAGACGACGTTAAGACTTTCACTCACTCAGTCATTCACAAGTGCGTAAGTATATCTCCGTGGTTGGTGACTGGTCCTCGCAGTGGTTTACCTCAGCTCACACATGAACTCCCACAGGGTTCCTTGTGAGCATAAGACGTGGAGGCTGGTGGGAACGGCATAATGTGCGTCCCAGCGGCTGTCTGATCAGAGAGTGTGGTGCGGATGAGAGGTGAATGTAAACAGAAATGATCTTTGACTTTCTGTAGCTGGTGGTCTGAGCCAGGGAGCTATCATGTCTTGTGGGAAAATAAAGTGGGACTCAATTCTGCCACTGGACAATTCTGCAGAATGACATTCAGTCTCCAAAGCAAATATCACCCAAAGCACCGCTTTTCATCTTTCCTGATCATAAACTGGAAAGACAATGGACTTGTCTGCCACGATGACATAGTTTCAGTAAGTGTGAACGGCTGTCAGCATATAAACTTGACAAACTTCAGAAGAGAACTTTCAAAGACGCTGATAGTGTGAGTATATGGGGTTTGGGGGGTAAAGGTGATGTGGCTCATATTAATATGACATTTGGCTGTTAGCACTGAGCAGGACATGTTTACCTCCGCAGGCGGGATTACTGTGGGGTGACACATTAACAGCTGGAAGATCAAGAGTGAGGCTCCATGGAACAGATCGCCGTCATTGTTCAACATCAAAATTAGAAAACTGACTTCAGAGAGAGCTTCTGTCTTGAGTTTAAAGCTGCATGAGGCAAATCTGACCACTCTGAAGCAGAAGAGAACAAATAGCTATACGATACAAATAAACACATAGCTCTGATATACTAACGACTAGAAAAACAATTGCCTCCTGACACATAAACCCCCCCAAAAACACAGATGCCTTTTCTTGTTTTTTTTAATACAGCAGTAGGTGTTCCTGTCTTTGCTAGAAATGACTGCCGCCAATTTCATGTTTTTACATTTTAGGGATAAAAAATATATATGTGAGGAGCAAAACAATGGAGCAGAAAGTGGCTGAGAACTGCTAAAACAAAACAAAATGGCGTATCGATGCTCACTGGGAGCGGCGAAGCATTGCTTGAAATTTGGGTTTCATAATTACATCTGACAAACAATGACATAAGAACTGTTCATGTGTCATGACCAGGGCTCCAGCTTGCCTGGGTCCAGACCTTTGAATCCGCCCACTCCACTGAGTACAAGTGGACTGAGTGAAACAAGTTGACAACTCAACTATATAAAAGGCAAGGCTCCATCTTGTAAAATGATCACTATGGTCAGCTGAAATGGTTTTGTATCTCCATTACTTACAGAGTCATGAATTAGTCAAACAGATTACTACTAGATTGTACGTTTAGTGAAAGGAGTTTACATTTGTACCTCATGTAAGAGGATCCTTTCCATTTTTGCAATGCAGGAAAGGTAAAAATGCAGATGCATTAAATTATTAGAAGAAACCACTTGCGGATTCCAATTGGTAATCAAGGAAAATAACATGTGACACCTGTCTTTACTGTTTTTCCAGTCATATGGTAATTTGCACATCCCGTGCCTGCATAACATACTCTAATCATGGTTGCTTAAGGCAGAGTAGAAATATCCAATCCTGCAATTACCACACAATGGTTAAAAGTATTACTTAGAGAGAATCACACAAGTTAGTTTGGTGTCCAACATCCACAGAGCAGAGATGTGTCGGGTACCGGTACTTACAGTTGGGGTTTACCACATGTGGCAGTGACCTGTGGTTATCCCTCTCAGTATCAACTTCTGACCCATCACTCAACCGGCTTCGCCCATTCAACAAGAGCCGAGTCTCTCACACGTTCTGTGAGGGCAGTTTAACTGATGTCTGTCACTGCTTTGAGTGAGCAGTTGCTTTAGAAAGGGAAAAAGGCCAAAAGTAATGTGCTGCCCGTCTCTCCCATGTGTGTGGTTTGCAGATCCATCAGCAGCACTGCAAGAGCGCAGATGACGGAAAGGAACCAACCATGTGAACTATGGAGCAGCAAGCGGACCCTGTAGAGCTCCAATGGGTTAGATGGTGATTGCACTCCACCTTCCAAAGAAAATAAACTTATATGTTGCCTTGGAAAAAGATGAAAAAAAACTGTGGAACTAATACAACACTTAGACCTTAAAATAGGGTTTATCATCCAAAAACCTTAACCAATGATTTAAACATAGAGAAATATTGTCATTATTTATGCGTTATGCTATGATTTTACTGGTCCGGCCCACTTGAGCAACAAAATGGGCAGCATGTGGCCCCTTCACTAAAATGAGTTTGACACCCCTGCTCTAAACTCAGTCCACCATGAGACGCGTGTGAACCGCGGATTAATTAGAGTTTAATGTTAACCATTAGTGTGAAATAAAGTTTGACTCAATATTCAGTAAAATATGCGATCAGGACATACGCATTTCTAGTCGCCGATCTCTGATAATGTTACATTGTAAACAACCAATCCATATTCAAATTGACAGGAGCTGGTAACCATGGCAGCACCGCTAATAGCCAACGAACGAAGGTTTACTTTTATTATGATGCGTTCAGGCGCTGTTCTGTGAAAATGAGTATTGCGCAAAGGTAAATTATAACGTTATCGTGATGTGTTCTGTAAATGACAAGATTTGTTTAAATCTATAAAAAAAACATTTTATTTTATTTCCTCATCTGAATTATTTGTTTTTATGAAGAAAAAAAGAACACTAAACTTCTATAACAACGTAAAAGGACAAACATTTACACAGACTTCAGAGCGGTTAAAATGTGTTTAGGGCGGTGGCAAAGAAAAAAAATAGGCTGGAGCCTTGTAGACCATCTGCTATAATCAAACAACAAAGGGATCTGTATCTGCCCATATGTATCGGCAATTAGTACCAGCATAAAAAAATAATAACTTGATCTGTGACTGATCCGCGATGATGATTATGATCCATTGCAGTGTTTCCCCTAGGTTTACAGCTTCGGGGGCAGCACGGCGGCGGCGGCGGCGACACCAACACAAACACTTAAAGTAGTGGTTCTCAAACTTTTTCTGTAAATAACTTCATTTTGTGACTCCATCTGTGCTTTTACAAATAACAGAATAAAGAAAATTGCAATCACTTTCAAGTAAATCAGATTGCTCCATCGGACATTTTTTTATTTTTAAATTGCAATCACTTAGAACAATGAAAATAAAGTTATATCTGTGCAAAAAAATGACTAATATTTAGTTACTACTAAATGGCTCATTGTGGAAAACAATAAGCTATTTTTTTTTTTGCCAAACAAAACAGAATGAGTGCAGATATGTGAGCATCAGGTTGCATCAGTATTACTGGAGCAGTGAGCCTCTACACATCTTTATAAACGGGGTTGTAGATTTGATACAATACATGTTCAACGTTGATCTGAGATCTGTTTTCTGTATTGAGAGACGCAGCAGCAGAAAGGACGTCAAGGAGACTTCTGGCAAAGAGCCAAAAGTCGGCAAGTCGCTATGCGCATGCGCAAGCGTAACCTGTTAACGGCATAACGTAAACATTTACCCGAAAGTACAGGCTTTTCTCCATGTATTTATCAATGACTTAGTTTTATGTCCGTGTACTTTGTACTTTTGTAATATGTGAAGCCAGCAGCTCATTGTTGGTAGAAGACATGAGCACTTTGTCTCTTTCACCTGAGCAGGAGAGCTGCTCCGGGTTCAGGAGAGTTGCTCCGGTGCTCCTCACATGAGAGCTGCTGTTGCCATCTTCACCCTGGGAGCGTTAAAAACGCAGATATAGGTCTGCTTTTCACGCGACATATTTGTTGACGCTCTCTGTCCGCTGCTGTGTGCTCAGCGCTCACCTGTCTGCGCGCTTCAGGGCGGAACTCCGCTGTGCGCGACGCAGAGCAGAGGAGAAGTGTTAACGCGACCATGTAGAGACCGAAATGACAAGCTGTGTGTGGATAAGATCAATAAAATACGGCCGTTTAGTTTGTTTAATAACAGAACAAGGTGTAGGCCTGTTCTATAGGAAAGAGAAACTTAAATGACGACTTGTGATCTGGTGTTGTCGAGAAAATTACAGGGGGCGGAGGGTTTTTTCAGGGGGGCGCCCCGCCCCCCTATTCTAACGGAGGGGGAAACACTGCATTGCATCACTAACTTGCAGTAGGACATTGCTACTATAACAGACAGTGGCTGTCAGTAGCTACAGTGAAGCAGAGACACATGACAGCACATGTAAACATTGATGTGCACACAAATACACACACAAGCATTTACACACGATCACCTGCTATGACTCTAATGGTTAGCAGACCTGAGAAGTGAGATGTGGTCATATATAGTGGAATGTCAGAGAGGCTGACAGTGCCCAGAGACATGTAGTTATCTGGCGGAGGGGGGATCAAGTTCTTAACCTCTCCTTCGACCTACTGGTAAAAACAACAAGCGGCCCCTGATCTCTGTGGCATGCCGCCTCAAGACCCGACGTCTCTGCGTGTATGTGTGGGTTTGTGATGGGTCAAGCAAAAAGGAGTGTGTCTTTACAAGCAAGCATTTAAGTATACTGTAGGCACTTCAGTGTAGTGAAGGTGCATGCTTGACTTAAGGCGCTTTGTCTCCAGTAAGTCTGTCTAAAATCCAACCATTCCTACACACGTCAAACTCAGTTTTCAACTGAACCGGAGCCTCTGAGCCTCCAGTGCTGTGTAAGCCAGAGGTCAAACACCAGCCTGTGTAGGCACATGCAGTTCTTACTAAACATTAGTGATGAACGATGACACTTCCAACACCAGAGCAATAGCCAAGCTACAGTTTGATGTAATGTTTATATCTTCTGCTGGATTTTTTTAATATTTTTTTTTTTTCCATTACCGACCCTGCAACTCTCGCTCACAACAAAAACAGGCTGCCGTTTTGCACAGCAGCACAATCCTTTACTGTGAGAGGCTTTTAATGGCCTTTCCAGATTGGGCCCTAATTAGCTGTTAATCATCTAGGGCTCATAACCAGAGTGGAGACAGCCTGCATGTGTGTGTTTGTAAGCGTGTGTGCATTCGCGTGTGTTTGCGTGTTCTCGCATGCTGCGTATCCGTGTGTTGCGAGGCCATTAGCAGCAGACAAGCTAAAGAGAGCCAAACAGGCCATTAACTCCTTCAGTCTCCCTCTCTCTTCTCCGCCATGCTCATCTCTCTCCCAACAGTACCACAGTTGCCAGCTGACACCCTCTAATGCCAGCTATCTGTCATGACCAGAGACCTGTCCACCCACACATCCCTCCCTCTACCTCGTCCTCAGCCCATTTTATCCTTTTATTCTTCCTGTCCACCCTCTTGTACTCTGTCTCTCAGATTCTGTCTGCAAATGTTTTTAAGTACTGTACTTTTAAAGACAAATGTAATCCTATAGTGGCAACGTACAGTTAACGGATTGACCTAATTTGCATGACAAATTAACATCACATTGAAACATATTAATGTCGGACCACCATTAGCAAGTGGAGCCAACATCTTGCAGGAATGGATCAATGTGACGAGACCGAATCCTTTTCCTATCTAATACTACCTAAGGATAATTAATCAGCAATTTTACAAACCAACAGTATCTTTATGTTGTTATGAAGCAGATATTAACAGTCTCTTTATGAAACCCCAGAATTATTATTACTATTTTTACAGAGCTTGTTAAATGTCTGTGCACCTACACCTGCCTCCTGGGCTTGGATCCACGTTGGATCAATATCTCAATTTGCACAGAGTAGAGAAAGAAAACCGCAGACTGAAAATGCATCAGCCCGAGAGCAGTAACCAGCAGGTAGCTGTGCATGAGCGTAGACCATTTGGATAAGTCGGAATTGCCTCTGCAGTGCTAAATTGGGCACAAAGGAAAGGACCAGAGGAAATTGAGGGAGCAGAGGTAGATGAGACTGCAGCACTTAAACTGGCAATGAAATGCCGCTCTGTGCTTGCAGGAGCACAAAGCACATTAACACACATAGGCTTTCAAGTTGGTTTCTCCAGTGTTGCTGTTCTGACTCATTTTTTTTGTATTCAATAATAGTATCCAAATTACAACTATTCTAAAAAGGTGAGTATGTTCTACTTTTGTATATTAAACAATATTGAGCAGTATTTAATATGTAAAATCACTGCAAAGTCACATGGTCAAAAATGGTGAAACATCACTACACAAAAACTGTTAATTATTTTACCAATTAATGTATTAGTTTAGTCTATTAAATGCCTGAAAATTGTGAAAAATGCCCAACATAATTTCTGTCTGACCGACACAGGTATTACAATTACAATGCAGCATATCTTAATATATTATTATAAAAGGTGTATACTAAGGCATATAAAAATAAAAATAAATGATTTAAACAACTGACCAAAAAATTGTTTCCACCCTACACAACAGCAGAAATAGGTTTCTTCTTTAGTACAAATTAAGTTCAAAGAAGACTGGAAAACAACATGCCACCTCCACAACCATCTCCCCCCCGATGCAGCCACCTTGGCCGAGACCATGCTGACAGCCGAAGGGGGAGAAGTGTGTGATTAATGATAGAGGCCTGGTCCTATCAGCAGGCTGGTTAACAGACCCAACCACATGACTACACAGGTCACAGAGCACACACAGCCTCATCAGCACCCATTACTACTGTGGGCACACATCACGCAGGAAGCCGTTTTCACCCCAAACATTTTCCTTACAGGGAATGTGGACCGTGAACAAATTCACAATTCAACAGACTGAGGACTTATTAAAGCAACAAAAATACAGCCATAGTTATTTGCATTAGAACCTATAATGTGGTTTTGTAGGTTCTTATTTTCGTCTTGTATTTGACCTCGTCTATGCAGAAAACACATTTGACAAGGACAGCGAGGCCTTTGAGTATCAGTAGAACTCATATAGTAAGAAAAGATGAAAAACTAAAAGTACCAATGATTCCAGCAACAAACTGAAATAATAAATCTATCTGGGGCTTTTTTTTAACCTTCTAGAGCACAGCAAGGTAATCTGATCCAAAGTTTTAAAGCTGTGTGTGTGTGTGTGTGTGTGTGTGTGTTTGTGCGCGTGTGTGTTTGTGCGCGTGTGTGTTTGTGCGCGTGTGTGTTTGTGCGCGTGTAAGACGAGAGAACATCCACAATGAAAATATGACAGCAAGTCTGACAACATCCGAGATGCATGTCCACTGAATGTTTCTGCTCTGGGCTGGACGGGCGGGAAGGGGAGATCAGAAACGGGATACCTCATCATCTCTCTGCACACAAACAGAGTTGCAATCACACACACACATAAACGTGCACCAGATGTGTGTGGACAGAGCGAGCGCAGAACGAGAGAGATGGCGAGGTGGATAGGGATAGGAGGTGAGGTGATGTTGGATCTCTTTGCCAACATGGCAATATGAGAGCTGGGGCATGTCGGAGGGGCGGGAGGCTCAGGTAACAGGAGGAACTGTGAGACGATCAGGAAATAACACTGTCTCTTTGAATTAGCATTTCCAGCTAAAACACGAGAGGCAGAAACCTCTGGCAAGACTTCAGTTGGTCCGGGTTATGTGACATATGAGGTAGTGGTAGAAATCTGTGTTTCTCTTTACAATGTGTGATAGCGACATATAGCTACTAGAAAAAAAAAAAAAAATGACCATCTCAACTAGAACAACACGTCTTATTGACACCTATAGATTGTGCATGAATGTGGAGATTCTGTCCACGTTTCTTACCAGGCGATTGATGCGTACAAACTCCTCTGGGCTCTTGGCCCACGGTGGCAGCTCCACATTGGAGACTGGCGTGCTGTCCTCCATCACTCCCAGGTTGTAACTGTTGGCGTTGACGAACATCTCCGGGAGGTAGTAGAACTCTGGGATCAGCTCCTGCACGGACAAAGCACGGAGATACATTTAAAAACGTACACACTGGCTTATTACAACACGACAAGTAATGATATCAACAGTGTTACCCTTTTAAGAGTTCCCCTAAATAGATGACACAGGCTTAGTTATGGGTAAAATGATAAGGGTGACTGAAGGATGCTTCTGAAACTACAGGAGGCTCAGAAAAATCACCTTGCCAGCCCTCAGATTTAGAAAGGTGTGATTTGAATATGTCTAAGAGTATTAAAGAGAGCTGAAGAAGTACGTCGTAGGCTAAGTATAAGTAATAGTCAAACCGAGGGTTAATCCCTGTATGAATTAAGTTCAGAAATTGCTTTGTGTGTGACTCTTACAACAGTTTACAAATTATACAATATATTCATGGGAATTACATTTGTGCTTTTACCAATATAGAAGATGTAAAAAACGTCTAAATGTGCACTTGGTTGTGTTTTTTCATTACTCAGTGCGCGTTTGCTTTGTCTGTATCTAAGCAGCAGAGAAAGCCCCCACCTTCCCCTCCCCTTCTTCCCACAACACAAAAGTCAGCCAAATTCTTTTCGAACTATGATGATTTTATTTGGCTGTCCCAAACAACACAAAGTACTTTCAAACTGAAGAAAAATGCAGTTATGACATGAGATGTAACCCCAGAGGTTTAGCTATTCGTCATTCTTAACAAAGCAGAACTTGCCGCAATGAGCGTAAACATTAAGATTGAGTTTGAGCTTAAAAACATGTAGATAAAGCCATACAGCCCTCCAGGCCTTAACGCTAAAGTTGTCATTGTGGATATGTCTCACTGATTATGAAATGCAAGGATGGCTGCTTCCTGTGAATAGTATAAAATGAGTAGACTGTGAAATAAATATTTTGCTGTAAATTGTGGATATTAAAACCGATAATTTACAGTGTTTTCCTATCGTCTCAATATGTACTTTATAACAAAAAACATGACGTCATTCTTCACTTCATTGGGGAACATTCAAACATTGCAAAAGCAGAATTGTAGTCATTTTCAGGAATAAAACACATCTCGTCGTAGTTCATGGTATGATGAGTCAATCGATGTAGTTTCAAAATATAGAATTATTGACACCATTTGCTTTGGGGATTCATTGCTAGCCCTGCTGTGAACACAACTTGTGTGACTACAAGAGTGACTGGTGCTTTCGAGAAGGCGCGAAAGATGCAAACATGTTGACAGTCTAATGTCAGAGATGAGTACAACTCCAACCTCAAGCTGTCATGCGCCTGGCAGCATGGCAGCAGACAAATCCTAAAACTTGAGCCTCAGTAGCAGGTTTAAGCATTTAAAAAAAAAAAAAAACTGATTTTCAAGAGCCTGCTCTCATGCAACATGATCTCTACAAATACTCCAACAACAACATGCCCCTTTTTTTTAAGATTAGCTGCACAATACATCCACCTCATCAATGGGGTGAAAACATCTAATCAAATGAGCAAGCAAACACACAGGTTTAAAACAACACAGCACTTCCTCACTTCTGAAATCTCTTCACTCCACAAAATCTGACCTAAAACTAAAAAGGTCACCCTCTTAACGAGGCCTCCAGCTCACCCAGGTTCACTGGCTGCAGCCTGCTGTAAATTTGTGCTGGAGGTGGCAGGACACACACACACACACACACACACACACACACACACACACACACACACACACACACACTAACAAAACCTTAAGGGCTTCGCTCCCCAACACTCAAGCCTGCCTTGCATGGACCATTATGTGCAGTGGCCCCTTTGCTCCGGCCTGGTCAGAGGCCAGCCCCTCTGATCCCCAATCCTGTCCTGTCACGGGTCACTGGAAGGGGCTCTGGCCTCTGGGCTGCTTTGCTACACTTCCACTGTTGCTACCTCTAACCCCTCTGCTCTTCTCTCCCCCTCTCTGATGCCTTCGGGCTGAAGCTAGGGGTCAGGGGATTGGGGACTGGAGGTCACGCTAGCGTCACCCAGGCTAGAGACACATTGAATCTGGGTGTTGTAACCTATTATCACTTCTTCTTTACCAGTGGGGTATGAAAACACTGAGGCTTTTTGCCCTCTGGCAGGGACAGAGGATTGCTATCAATGGCTCAAATGCTAAAGCTAAATGGTGTACTTAGCATACTAAATTGATACGTCTTGTCCCTAATTCCTCTTTTGCCTCAACATGAATGTGTGCGTCCGAGTGGATGGAGTCGACGGACTCTCATTCAAAATATGCTAAAAATTTAAACAGAACATGGAAACAAAGTGATGTGGTCCAGATTTCCCCTTTATTTTGATCCGAGGTTGAGCTCTCACAGTTTGATCCACATTGACAGGTCTAGACTGAGAGAGCAAACGAGAGCTCTTGTTGGGCTTTCGCAATCAAGCATTGGCCAGCTACGTAGTAACACAATCCATATGTTTTATCAGTGGGATGCGAGGGGGGTGGTAAACGCAATCAAGCGTCAAAACCCCCAACACCACCGCTGTTCCCCCATCCAGTGACCCGGTGCCAGGAGACCAAGCAAAACCCAGCTTTGACACAGAATGTCTGACTGTAGTCGTAAATGTTTTAGGAGTGCAGTTAAAGTGTGCACCGGGGGTATGAGGGCCTTCAGTATGAGAATGACCTGAGCTGTTGCAGGGGCAGATCCAACAGCTCAGTAGAGTTTGGGGGCCCAGTGGGTAGGGATTCAAGTCCAGGTTATAGCTGGCTGAATCTGAGACAGACGGCTGGGACAGATGAGGATTAGTCTTACGCTTTGATCAGAAGACCAGGAAGCTTTCATTGCATAGGGACAATGATTGGAAGTGACTGGACATTACTCTTTTGAAACCTTTTCTTTTCTTTGTCTGTAAAGATGCTGGATGGGGATTTATTCTCATGGAGTGCTCAGAAGTTAGAAGAGATAAAAGCCTAACAAGTACACCAGGAAAGTATTTTCACATCATGCGTGTGCATGCATCAGTGTGTGCAGTACCTTCACATCAGATGTGTCTCTCTGGCAGTTCCTCCAGGCGCGGGACACTGAGGAGAAGGTGCGGTCAGCGTGGTCAAACTTCCCTCCTTGGAAGTTCAGAAAAAACGTGGTGAAGGGTTCCTGTGGATGAGAACAAACATTCTTTAAATCTGAGCTCTGGGTTCTGCTGCTGTAAATCTGTAAATGGCAACACCTATTGTGATTGGTAAAATATAATCCCTTGTTAAAACAACAACAACGAAAACATGCAATAAAAGTCTGTGTTCTCCCTCTAACAGACTGGAACCTCAAAATGAATAAGTGGAATAATCCCAGTGAGCTACTAAAGCCAATACAATCTTGCTACTGATGCATTTCTAATCATGTATAATCTTGTTAGGACCGAATCAATAGCTGTCTCTCTGACGCAATAGCCCCCAAGTGACATGGACACAATATGCTGTGCCACAGCTTCAAACTAATACAAAGATAGCTAATTAAGTTCAGTCTGAAATGACGTACGCCTCATTTGTTTAAAAAGTGTAAGAGGTTAACCACATTGTATCATGGTTAAAAACACACAGAATAGGATTATGTGCACGGTAAAATCTCACAAATAAACACATAATCCCCCCCAACATTTTTTTCACAATTATTGCCCAAGTAGTTCTTTCCGTTACTCTGATGAGAGTTATAAGTGAGGGTTTCTGGTAAAGTGGCTTTGGAGTAAGCCTGCTAATGATGTGTAGGGATCAATGTGGTAACTCTACTGGGAGTCACAGAGACAGTGAGCTACTGGGACAATAACAGGAGAAAACTGCACATTGGAGGAACTTAGTAACCTCCCTCTCCCTCGAGTGCAGTATGGAAAGATGGATGGCATCCATTCAACAAAAGGCATAGAAAGAGAGCACTCAGGTGCACAATGTATGTACACTGCATATTGCCTCAAAGATAAATCAAATCGCGTAATATCTTGTATTCCTCAAATATCTAAATATTTTGCTTGAGGGGAACATTTTCTTCATGGCAGACATTTAATTGCAGTGTTTTTGTTGTTTTATTGTTATATGGCAACAACATACAGTATAATAAATAATATGCAACAATAAATGAGGGACAATATGCATGTGTTAGAATATTTAGCATATCTATAATCTCAACTTTATAGAAATACATTTGTTTCTATGAAATAGGTGCCTAATTAAAAATGAATTAGTGATGATATTAAACTCCAAAGAAAAACAATTAATATAAATCTAAAAATCCATAATAAATAGTTTGACACAATTTGAATAAGCAGTGCATAACTATACTTTTGAAACTCAGTGGAAGTGGGGCATTTTATAGCCAGTGTATGAGCTTCATTATCTCTATGTTGAAGAAGGAATATCCTGGACTACTACACATATGCATACATATCGTGTTTTTGGATGCACATTATTATTTTTTGTGATCAACTTCTTATTGAATTTGTCACATGAAAATCATGAGGCACTAGTTACTGTAGACTTTTTGCATGTACAAATCTATAAAACAAGCTATATACATATCAACAAAAACAACTAGTAAAAAAACAACACTAGATACTGTGTGTGTAGGTCTTCTTACATTCTATCAAAGTGAAAGTATATCTGTGCAAGAAAATGTGGATTGGAAAGAGAACGAGCAACGTTCACGAGCAATGAGGATATGTCAAACCTCTACAGTGTGTGCATGTGCTTTGTGAATTACAGCTATGGATATTTCCCTGAGAGCATTATCCATTAAATTATTCAACCATTCTTTTATCAACGGAAAACCATGAGTCTATCTTGGTCTTATTATTAGCAGTTAAACTTGCAAATATGATTTTCCTCAGGGCTGCATATCAATATTTTTATGAACACTGTAATAAAAGCAACAACTAAGACTGCTGCAAAAATATTTAAAATCCACAGCCATTTTAATATTATGCATCTTTTTCCTATACATTGCACTTACGATACGCAGTAGCCACATCATGGTGAAGCTGGAGGTGGAGTAGTGGGTACCATAGTGGAACTTCGGCACCTGATCGTCCTCCCAGGACTCATAACGGTCTGAAAAGAATGCTGCCCTCTTGGGGTTTAGAGCACCAATGGGCTATGGAGAAATTGAAAACATAAAACATATTATCAGGCATGTTGAAAAGTGAAAAATGTTCTGCAACTCCCTTTTAACTGCTGCTTGACATAAAAGCAGAGACAAGAAATGACAAACACATGGCAGATAGCGACGGTAAAGCGGAAAAGGATTACTGAATTTCACTGTGAACACATTCACGGACCACTCTTTGAAGCATAACAGTTGCAAGGCAAATGAAGCTGGTAACCTTTGTGCAATTTCAAATGAATATTAGATGATGTTTCCCTTCAGACGGAGATCAATCCTTTCCCACAGAGTGCTTTTTAGAGGCTGTGAAACAGAGCCCCCCGCAGCTGTAGTCTGTCAGAGAAAACTAATGCGCTCCAATGAAAGAGTGCCTACTAGGAATATCAATAGCAGGGCTGTGGGTTGCTTTAATTTCTACATGTATTAATCTGTAACTAATACACTGGTCACCAGCCCCATTTGTAGTCTAGAAAAATGGTTAAGTTGCATTAATTTTCCATCGCTCTACAAAACCAATAACGCTGTGCTGCTCAGCTATTATTTAAATACTCATTTATAGAAATCACTTTCAGGCTGGTTCAATTTTTATTAGTCTTCTGTTGGCTGTGCCTCATTCCCTCAAGCCCCCCTTCATCTCTCTCTCCCTCCCTCTCACACACACACAGCAGATCAATGGTAATGGAATGATGGCCTTTTGAGGATGAGGGCCTAGTAGGGTGTGGATCAATTGGATCTCTTTCATATCATAGGGTGCCTGTCAGAGCAAGACGCATCCAGGGCCAGGCATCGATATTGATCTGCGCTATGGCTACTGTTGTGTGCTGGGGTAATGGGGCATGCTTGTGTTCATGTATTTGTGTGTAGTGGGAGTGATGCACACAGGATTTGTGCAGAATTGGTTGGGTTTCTCGGTTTGGTGTGTGCATATATGTAGTCATTTTGTTCAGCGTGTGTGCAGAGTTACACGGTGAAAGGCCTCGTGTCACCACACTGTGCAGCGCTGTGTTGACAGTGATACACTGTGGGCTTCCTCAGGGCCACTGGGGGTGGGTGAGTACACACAGTGAATTATACATCAGGCCCATTGGTCTGATTTATAGCTCTAATAACAGTCAGCTCATTAAAAAAAGAAAAGGGAGAGGAGGCATATAAAATAAAAAAAAAAGACTGAAAGTGCCACAGTGACAGAGCGAGAGGGAGAATTGTGTGTGAGAGTGCGTGTGGGGGCTGTTGGTTTGCGCGGGCCCAACATTGTTTACTGCTGTAAATTACTATGGGCCGAGCACTCTCAGTTTACAGTAGCTACAGCAGAGCGGCGGTGGCGGCCGTACATCAGAGCCGAGCGCCCGGCAGTGTGCTGATGGACCGCCTGCTGCCGCCCCACCGCAGATTGGCCTAATATGTCGTGGCAAAGAGTAGCGCTCTGATGAGGACTCAGATAAATTAACCAATCTCATAGTTTTAATTAGACTGGAGAGAAAGCTACAGAACGAATATGTGCTGGGGCTTTTAAGGGGAAAACAGGGAATTAATCTCTGATTAGTCCTAATCACTTCTTCGTCAACAGAGGAGATGGTGGTGGTGTTGCAGAGACATTTTAAGGAAATAATTACAGTAGCTAAAAAAAGGCCGGAAACACAAAACAAATTCATATGTTTTGTTCATCATTTACAATCAGATTCATGTTTAAAACTGATCAAACAGTGCAACACTTATTCCATGTAGAGAGAAGAGAAGTCACTTTACTAATTCGAGTCTGCATCAGAAACTGAACCTGTGTCTTGGAAACATTAAATTGATAATTGAGATTATACATAATGCTTCCTGTACGCCAAACTACCTGAAATGTTCTCCACGTTGAATGAGTTCAGTCAGTTCGAAATTATCCTCAGGTCGAGAACTCAAATAAAATGTGCACGTCTACTCAGAGAAAACACTGCCTTATGGAACAACAAGGATCTTCCCGAGAACTATTATAAGAACATTATCCAGTGCTACTTTGCTTTTAAAACAATAATGGGTCACCGGTGATGAAGTATAATAGCTTACCGGCGATTTGAGCATCACTTGGGCTTTGAGTCATAAATCAAAAGAGCCTTTTGAAAGGAGTGTTTATGTATAATGTCCTATTTAAACAGTGAAAATGGTGTGGAGGGCCTGGGGGATAAACATATGGGGCGCGTATGGTGAAATCAATACACCATTAGCTGATGTGGCTGTGAGTAGTAGGTTATAGCACAAAGGTACAGGCAACGCTCAATAAATCCTCACTATTTCTGTTGCTATGTAAATGTAGACTACCGAATCGTCGGTGAGGAGGTAAACAATTATTTTGATAGTTTGTTGTGCTCCATCAAAAAGCAGAACAACAATAATGACCAAGCTTTCGCCCTCAGTGCAGTTGTATAACCCCATTGACCAATTACAAACATCCTACAGCTATCTATATGTAGGACAAGTGCATTCTTGTGGGGAAATGTGTGCATAACTGGGGCGCACAAACGAGTAGGGGAGAGTTACACCACTTGCAGTCGGTTCTAGTGTGTGCTTATCGTGACTACAATGTTATCTCGGGGGTCGACGTTTGATGTCAGGTTGAGGTTAGAGTTTATGATAAGAAAGTCCCTGGGGTCAGAATGGCTCTGGCAACAGGGAACATAAATTCTGTGTGGCCTCTGTGGTGCTGGGGATGATGACAGTGTGTGACACAAACACACGCACACACGCACACACACACACACACACGCGTTCATGGCAATTTGGCTTCTCAATGTCACTGGAGGCTTCTCAGATGACCTGTTTCTATATGAGACAACCAACCAACATGACATACAGTAAGGGGGGATAAGAGAGATGTGGATGTGGAGAAAGAGAGACAGAGGGAGGAAGAGAACTGGAACAATAAGGAGGAAACAAAGCAAGGTGGTGAATGGTGCACACACAGACATACAGCACTGATGGTCAGAAAACATTATGATGCAAAGAAAAGAAACAGAGCACAGAGGATTGCGGATGCAGAATTGGGTGGGGGTTGATTTGGGGGGCTGTGCAGTGCTGCTTGCCCTTTTCCCAGACACTGCAGTCTGCCACGGTCCAGTGGTCATACACTGATATCACACGTGTGTCGACAACATGAATAAAACAGATGTAATAAAGATTGGTCCCGCTCCCTCCCCTCTTTTTCTCTCTGCTGATATTCTGCTCTCTG
Organism: Myoxocephalus aenaeus; assembly: GCA_038501785.1. NCBI lineage: Eukaryota > Metazoa > Chordata > Actinopteri > Perciformes > Cottidae > Myoxocephalus > Myoxocephalus aenaeus. Next base: position 6,222,723 of record JBAMJR010000089.1, read on the forward strand.
AGGAGAGAAGAAACGCAAGGGCGGCAAATTATATTGTCCTTCTCTTTCACACTCTTCTCATTCCTCTTTTGCTCTCAGATTGTCTCTTTGTTTCTCCTCCTTTCACCCAATCTTCCCTTCAGTCACTTAGTCCCCGGGGCTGCGAGGATTGACTGTGCACAGCGGCTGAGCTGTCCAAGCTCCAAGGCAGTGCAAAGGAGAGGAGCGGGAGGCAGAATGAGCGGAGAAACGGAATGTTTGTGTGTGTGTGTGTGTGTGTGTGTGTGTGTGTGTGTGTGTGTGTGTGTGTGTGTGTGTGTGTGTGTGTGGGGGGGGCAAGTACAACTGTCACATTACAGCCTACTGGGCAACATGAAGCCAGATAAACAGAGGAATTATGCAGCTTCATACGTGGGGAGAGCTACACTGGGAGGGATAAAAACGGAGCATAGAGACACAGAGGAGCAGATGGGAAGTGAAAGTGGGACTGGAGAGAAGCTAAGGGACAAGGTGTTGACTGTTGGGGTGTTTGAATCTGTATGACAGGGCGGTGTGAAAGAATGGAAGTGTGAGGGGATGGTTCATGTGCTTGAGGTAAATGTGCAGGGCTACAGTATTGCATTGGAAGATAGCGTGCAGATTTAATGCATTTTAATGAATGCTTAGCTCAGTCGCACCAGAATTTGTAACGTCAATATTAAGATACACTAATTCAATAAAATCCCCACTATCATTGAATTTGCTTCAGTACATTTTCATTGCACTTCTGTGAAAAATTCAAGTTGAAGCGAGACCCAAATTCTCACCATCGACTAATCGCAAACTCCTGTAATCTTTGACTTTTAGAGTACCGAACAGAAAATGGAGGTCGCTTATAAATTAGCTCTGTGACAGGGGGCTATGTCCATGTTCAGACTGATAAAAGCAATGTGAAACATATTTCTGGTTTCAACGTTGTACTGTAACTATCTTCCATCTCACTCAATGAGTACCTCCACCTTTCTCTCCCCCTGCATGAACATGGGATGCTCTCAGGACCCAAACAAATGCCCTCAAGTGCAACTCTGAAATGCATTTCCTCCAACGTCTTTTCCATTAACGCATGCCTTTTTGTGTCCATGGCTGATTTATTCAGTCATTTTGGTTCCAGCAGCTAGACAGTCGCTCAATCATCTCACTCTAAAAACTGATCCTCTGTCCTCCCATCGCTGGACAACATTACCCACGACTGATGTTAAAATGACGAGGGGAGCTGGCAAATAGTGGGAGCAGGTTTTTTTCTTTTTTTGTATGAATGTTTTTTGATGTATGTGTGGAAAAGACAGGGAGTTCATGCAAGTAAATAATTGCACGTCTACTTACAACATGGGGGAGAATCTTTAAAGTAGTTTCAGCGGTGTGAGTGAGTGTATTTATGTGCCAGGGAGCATCTCAGGGCAGGTCCCATTGTGTTAAACCCAATCACTTGATGCCTGGAGCTACCAGGGAGTACTACTTCACTTCCTGGGGTGTTGCAGAAGGTCAAACTTGAAAGAATTCAATTATGAAGTTTGAATTATGAACAGCAAACGATTGCTAAACCAGAAAATGGGAGAGAGAACAAGTGCAGTTCAATTCTGCTTTGACTACAGCAAGGGCTGCCTCATCTAGCACAAGTCAACAACTAATCATGCAGATTATCTGGTTTGTATATCACCTTACGTTTTGGAATGTCTGTCATAGTATTACCCCAATTTCATTTACCGAGGACCAATGCAAAAGATGCACAAAAGGTGTGTAAAACATTTAACTAATGCTTGTGTGGGTGCTTTTAAACTTTGCAGAAACTTTTAGTCTTCTAACACCAAAACAACCAAATAATTGAGTAATTAAATGAGGACGTAGCTTCACCTGTGAAAAGATAGCAATCGGCCACGAGTGATTAAAGAGCTGGTTCACTAAACTATGATCAATGGCAATTACACAGTGACTAAATGGACTTTAAGAAACAGAAACAGAAACACACACACACTCTCCTAAGCGCCCTCCCTATTTTTAGGATTAAAAATGAAAAAAGACGAGGGAAGAGGGAGGAGAGTCTTACCTTGGACAGATCTCTGAAGTTGCTTGGCAGAGTGAGGTCAAGTTCCTCCGAGTCGTAGTTGGTGATAACCCAGGGGAAGACCGGGTACTGGTTCAGGTCATTATAGGTCCGACCTGGTGGAAAAAAAGAAAATGAGAAAAGAAACAGCAACAAAGATTATACACATTATGGGACCAAGGACTAACAAAAGCTCAACATGATTTCTGGCACGTTTTCTACTGGGAGGTTTAAGCCACAATCTGCAGGTGTTCAGGTGTTGGGTGGCGTCCTCACCAGAGATAGTGTTGAGAAAGATGAGGTAATCGAAGTTGGATATCTCGCGGCGCTGCCAGCGCTGGGTCATGTTGGATGCCTTGAATAGCTGCTTTGGTGTAGCCAGAGATATGCGTCTACAAAGAGGAGAGAAAAACTGATCTTGAAACACTTGTAGCCGTTGAAGTGTTTCTTGCACTGGCAACACATAGTGTGAAGTAGTACAGAGACAGTCAGTCACCACATCACAAGAACAGCAATTAGCAGACTGAAAATAAAGCCTCTGGCTTATTAGACCTTTGCAATACAAATGTCATTATATGGAAAATATTTTGAATTTACAGTCCTGCTAATTAAGAAGACAAATTTGCAATAAATTGGTTTGAATACACATATTTTCGTGCATGTGCGCACACTCTGCCGGGGGCATGATGTATGCAGTAGGACAAAAACAAATGACCTCCAATCCAATTAAAACAAAAGAAAATAATGGAATTAATCACTGTCAGGGTGTGAGATTATAGTCATTAGGCCTCTCAAAGGTGAAAATACAAGTGTACTACAAGACACATTATTCATTATATTCTGTTTGGTCACCAAGCAATAATGTTCATTAACATACTTTCTATGTAGGTTTCTACATTTTCTTTGTATCTCCAGTAGATCTCAACATAATCAAATGTAAACACAGAGGGGTGCCTGATTATGGCAAAATTATTTTAAAAGCAGTAGGGTAATATCTAATTATGAGCAACAATAGTACATGGATAATGAAGTGTGGTTGTGCAATTATTGTTGTGGCACTGTCATTAAATAAAGCTGGTGTGTGTGCACTGAGCTGCCCTGTACAGCTATCCTTCGGTCAAAGAGGGGAAGTGTAACCTGGCCTGCAGACTAGCTTGATAAATGAGCCAAATGCACACAAATTCTCTCACCCTGTGTGTGTGTGTGTGTGTGTGTGTGTGTGTGTGTGTGTGTGTGTGTGTGTGTGTGTGTGTGTGTGTGTGTGTGTGTGTGTGTGTGTGTGTGTGTGTGTGTGTGTGTGTGTGCACACGCTGTCCGTGCACTTCCTTCCTTCCATGCATCCCTTTCTCAGACTGATTATATAGCCTTTATTTTCCACGGTTTCAATTGCTTTTTGTGTTTCCCCAATATGTAGAAAACATTTCCCAAAGATCCTAAATCTTCCTGTCTCATGTCACCTCCCCAAATATTCACGTATCCCACCAGACAACAACTGCCACGGCTCAGATTAATAACAGCAGACATCTCACAAAACAAACTATGAGCCAAATAAATCCCAATGTGGAGAAGATTTAGATTGGAACATATATTTTAATGTGGTTAAAATTATTCCATGTTGCCCATTGTTTGCACTGTATTTGTACTCTCAAAAAAGGTCTTCAAAAGTAAGAAATCTATCTTACAGAAAACTGCAATTATGTGTACTTTTTACCCAAAACACAAAAACACACATTTACTCTTCAAGTAGGTTTAATATTTCAAGGATAGAGAATCAAATGCATTATTTATTTATATTTTACCACTATTTAATGTATTCAACTTAAACCTTTAGCTGGTCGCATCAGGTAACTAGAATGTTCCATAAAGGGCATTATGCAGTAAGCCTTCCTGGGCACTACTTCATTTCTCTTGATTTCCACAGGACCTTGTACTAGCACACACATGCAAGCAGCTGGGTTGGGCTTGGCTTCAGCACTTCCCGGACACAGAGCAGACATGATGTGAGGGAGGGCGAGGGAGGAGGTGTGCCCTGCAGGCTTACAAGCAACTATTTGCTCCACACTGATGGAAATAAATAAATGAACTGGACTGTGTTTGTGTGAAGCCAATTATGCTTGGGGGGGTGAGGAGAGAGTGGGAGGAAGTCAGTGACCAAACCCCTGTGTGCATGTGACAGCAAGAACGGGAGGGAGAAAATTCAGTTTGGAGGTGTACTGCGTAGAAGTATGAGCAAAGTAAATGTTTTCTCATTTAATTCCCTCTAACCACCACCGTATTTCAGTAAGTTTAATGTTGCATACAAGTCTACAGAGAGATATTTAGACGTTAGTGCATTTCTGTGTTTCACTGTGTGCCTCACCTGGTCTGTGGAAGGCCAAAGTTCGTCCCCACTCCAACACGAGGAAGACTGTGGACCACCTTCTTTACTGTGGCCGCATCTGGGAAGTTGAATATGACTGCCGCTGTAGACAAGCACAGAGAAACATCTATTTATTACGGTATATCAAGAATTACTTTCATCGTCATTGGATCGCATAAAACGACCACACACTGCCACTCAACTCCAGTATCATTACTCGAAGAAATGTGTATGAATATCCATCAGGGGGGCAATAAAAAAGGTGAAATTTGAGGAGGTGCTTTCTTACTTCTGTTGGCCATGAAGATTTCCAGAGCAGTGTTCTGCAGAAGGTAGCGTCTGGAAAAGACGGCACGGATCTCTGTGAACAGCCATTTTCCATGAAGACCTTCTGTGTAGGCTAAAATCTGAGCGACAGGACGGGAAAGGAGAGACCAAAAGGAAAAGGGATAAAGAAAATGGAGTTAGGAAAGGACATTTAAAAGAAAGAGACCAGATAAGGACACAAGAGATGAGAGAAGGCGAAGGGGAAGAAGAGCAGATAGAAGGCGAGGTTTGTTCATTTTTCACACACGCTGGCACGACGGCCTTAACAGCACGATTAATGTCTTTTATTGATCAGCCTCAATGAAATAGAGATCCCTTCAGCAAGAGAATAGGCGCTATTCAGCTGAAGGAAGTGAAGGAAATGTTTAGTTCACTAAAAGATAATCCATAATACAGCCTGCAGGTGACTCGGAGCATCTGAAACATATATATAGTAATGGGTTGATGTCACAAGGATGAGGATAAGAGCCTATTTCATGCTCAACATCTGATTAGACTATTTTTTTGTATTTCCATGGGAGGTAACTGACACAGGGGTCAAACAATATTATGTTCGCTAGCTCCAGATTTAAAAAGGCTTCGATGAGCTGAGCTTAATCTGTCCCCATGGAGATCGCGGTAGCTGTCAGAGTGACTTGTTCTGATGGCTGCCACAGAAACCCGACAGACCCAGATGCTTGGCCCGGCCCCTGCTATTGGTACTCCTGCTAATCTAGCATTTAGATTTGCTACCAACCTACTTAGCACTGCTTTGTTAACTAGGCTTTTGTTTCAACCTCTGCTTTAAGTTTCAAAAGGCGTCCGCTGACAGGGATATGGTAGAAAGGTAAAAGGGGCATTTTAGGTATGGTTCAGAGGATGTGTTATTAATCAAAAATATTTAAATGTGAGCTAGCAAGCTAGGACTAGTGTTAAGTTAAAGGAGCTCATTAAAGGCAGGGGACAGCAGAGGGGACCAGCTGAGGCCTTTGTCAGCCAGCTGAGAACAGCCTGTCCCTCGCCGTCTCTATGAGGAATAAGATCTGCCTGCATCACAGACTCACTTCAAAGTCTCTGGAGTTCAATTAAATGTGGATTAGTGGTTTGGAGAAGCTGGCCGGGGCTGCAACCACCAGCCTCCTATCTTCCTTAACAGGGGCTCAAGATGACTATACCAGTCACCATCCGCCTGCAGCCAACTGCTCACAAAAGATGCTGTGCAGCGCTCACAAGACTAAACGGCACAGTTTTCCTTTATCATCGTTCAAAAAGTAATTCATAAGGAAAATCACTTTGCGAGAAGTGAAAAAAAGAGGCTTGCGCAAAGACGTTCATTTCCGATATTTAAAAATAAATATGTAGCTTTCTTTTTATCCAGTTACATTGAACTTACTCTCAGTGTAAACAGCATACTGAAAGTGACTCATGTCTGTACAGCAAATATGAAGTTACAGCCAGCAGCTGGCTAGCTTGGCTTTGACAGGAAACAGAGGGAAACAGGTAGCCTGGCTGCCGGTAACAACATCCTTTGGTTTTATACTTCTGTTTTTGTACGGATTAAACACTTTTTTAAATAAATTGTTAATTAGTGTCCCAGGGAGGCAGAGGCTCAAGAAAGTAATGTACAAATCATTATTTTTAAAAAAAGGTAGAGGAGGTACGTTGAAGGCAAAAAACAGACAAATGTCATGAATATCGTATAAATATGGGTCTGCATAGCAGGTCAATCATCATAACAGATGGTTGTTTCTCTAATTCCAAAGTTACAGAGAGATAAATAGTAGAAATAGGAACTGAATTAAACATCCTCTAGTATTTGACACCATGCATAGTATAGATGTCGATGGATATATGGTCATTACATGAGATTTGTATTTCAGATGTATTTTTTTTATGTGTATGTGATTTGTATTTTTAATATTGAACAATTTAATGTTCCATATTACAGGATTGGAATATTAGAAGATTGCATTGTCAACAGTATGGTGGACTGTAAGTTATGAACATACCTAGGGACATAACTAATGACAGCTTCTCATTTCCCCCTTACAGTCATTTTGCAAGTTGAGACGATTGAATTGAAACAAGCCAAGACACCAGATTTGTTTTCTCTACTGACAGACATGATAGCTATCAAATTACCATGGAAAGAAGAAATTGCAGCTGGTTTCCTGCTTTATAAGTTATAATTTTTAAGTAACAATCAGCTGTTGTGCTTCTATCTGATTAAAATGAAATTCCTGTTTTCAGGTGTATGATGAGTGAACACTTGGAAAGTCACCTTTCACCTCCAAAAAGGGAGTGGTTGACTCATTTCATCCCCAGGAGTATACTCATAGACCACGAGATGGATGTCAAGAAGATGTCCAGGGCTGACGTGATAAAGTTGCAGTCTCTGATTCCACAGATAAATATGACAGCAGCGGAGGCAGCCAGATATCATATTTGTCCCTGGACCAATGAATCTCCTGGAACGCTGTAAATAGCACTCTATGTTCCCAAGATCATTGTCCCTATCGGCGGCGCCCTTTCCCTTGCAGATGAAAAAGCCGAGCGGGTGACAAGGAGCGTGACAAACTATCCATGCTGTAATGCTCTCGCCACTCTGACCACGTCTGGACAAATTACAACGGTGTGGAGGTTATTGTCCGAGCTGGAATTATGGCTGAACCGGCTTCCTCTGTGATAAATAGTAATGGTGGAAGTGGATCAGTCAGGCTCAAAGAGATGAGAATGCTACAGAAGCAGGGGAGGATTTTTTAAAAGACCACCAGAATCCGACTGTGCTGGGATTTGCGTCACATTTAAATTTCTACTCTTTGAACAAAAAATAGCTGTTCAGTTTAAAAATGTAATGAATAAAATGACTGAGGTTAAAAAGAGGACCGAAGATTCCATAAATGGAACATAAAAATAAAATAAAAAAAAGAATCAGGAGCTTGTAAGTCGACATGATTGGTTGAGAATAAAGCACAGTTTTATTGATGTTTCATTTCAAGTGGAACATTATCCATGGATTCAGGTCTGGAGTGTCCCGAGATCAATTTCAAAGCGTCACGCGAGAGGACGCAGCCAAACAGAAAACAAAGGAACTAGTCTTGATTGCAACGCTTTCTCCCAGTCTCTCCCTCCTCCTCCTCTTTCAACCTGTTTGTGCGCAGGCTGCTGCTCATTTCTGAAGCACTGTCGTTTGTCTTTGTCAGATGCCCAAAAGACTGCGGAATGAAGAGGGACACATGAAGAGGGGCAGAGTGACTGTGGCGTGTAGACACACACACACACACACACACACACACACACACACTCCTTGCCAGTGAACCCTCTTCATTGCCCTTCCCTTTGCAAACACGGCCTCCTTTAACAACCGCTGCCTCTTCAGAACACATGGGTAAAGTCAAGTGGAGGAACCTGGTGACACCACAGATGAAATATAATTGAAACTGCACTCAATGAGGGGCGAGTTGGAGGGGCACCAGACCAACTATCAGCAGCGTGGTTCAAGATAGATGAGGCTCTCAGCCACCTTCGCTGTCGCCAGGCTGAGCGTGCGTGTGTTTCGGGGCTGATAAGACACTCGAGTTGAGGCAGACAGAAGCCACTGCCAATTACCAATAAAGCAAATCCTTGTATGTCATAAAATATGAAAAAGTCTAATTTTAAACACCAATTGTCATTCAACATTCAACATAAACAGTGTTTGATAAGTGGTAGATGCATATTTGCTCGTTCAGTTTAATGTGCTGTGCACCCTTGAAGGAAAATGAGGTGATTGAAGTTCAATTTGTTGCCTGTTATTAAGTATTTCCGCATGGCTGCCTCAGTTAAAGGATAATGGATGAGGGATTTATTATTACCTTTTGGTCAAATGAAGTGGTGTGGGAGATAAGGTGATGAAATTAATGAGCGGGAGGAAGAGAGGTGATCCATCAACATCAAAACGGAGACGAGGGACACGCGCTATTGGGAGAACTTGATAGAATTCATACAAAAAATAAATAAACCTGTGGACTTATCAGCATGTAACGCTGCTTATTGCTTTTCATTTCCCAAAAGCTGTCCACGTCCACACTCCTCGCCGCTCCACACTTACCCACACGTCACAAAATTACTTTTACATGCAAACAATGGGCCGAGGTTGCAGATTCAACGTTAATTAAATGAGACTCCCCTTTTTTCTTTGTCAAAAAGTCACAAATGCAAAGTAAACCACTGCATATAGTAATATCATAGCCATGCAGTTTGTGACTCTTCCACAATTGACTGACCACAGAATCAAGCCATCTACAATAACCAGAGTTTCAGTGGACCGAGACGCTGACGTTTAATTTACTGCTGTGACAAAGGAGAAAGAAATCACTGGCAAACACAAGCTGACTGACATGTAAGGGCTTTTTGACACCATCACCTGGTGCATTCACAAACGTACTACAGTTTACAACACTTATAATCCCACTCTCACTATTCCTGAGATATACATGCTTGTTTGCCACCTCCCCCTTCGCCTCAACCCCCACCACCCTCTGTTCCACACTGGTAAACGAGGCCTTGTCACTCCCCATCAGTAAATGAGTTCATCGGACTAACGAGCAAGCAAAGGGCCCCGACACACTAACAAGGGTCTGTTGGCTGCCTGTGCCTCTGGACCAATCAGGACCCACATCACCGTTGACACAAAGCCTCCAAGAGCCCTCTGGAGCCAATTAAGACAGATTTTGCTTTTGAGATTGAGTGATAGCCAGAAGAAAAAAAAAGATAGGAGGGTGCAGGAAGGACTGAGTGTGCTGTACTGGAAAGACGGACAGAAAGATACATCAACATATTATCATTGTAAAGATTCATTGAAAGAGGTGTTTCTCAATCAAATTATAATTAGGTGTAGTTTGGAGGCTGAGTCATTCAAGAGGAAAACTATGCTCCCTCACCGTAAGAACCTGGAATCATATGACTTTAAGACACATGACTCTACTTTTACGCTCCAGCAGTTATCCTGTAGCCTTTGTGCCTCAGCAAGAGCCTTATTCCAACTGGCCTCAACACCATCTCTGTCTAGTCATGTGCTTCATGACTGTTGAACTATGGGAGTAGGGCAGCTGGGCAAGCAGTGAAAATGCAAAACATTTTCAAAAGTATAAAAAGGTGATATTCCCCAGTGTAGACCGACTAACAGCAGAACGCAAAGGTACTTCTTTGAAAAAAAAATAATATGCGTGACAAATATGCTTTTTGGTTTTCTAGCCACGAGTTAGAGAAGAATGACACCACTGTCATATCTATTCCTGGGGTTTCCTGGTAACCTTGTGTTGACAACAAAACTCCACGAAGGCCTTGGACCTAGCCAAGAAAAAGTCCCTGGTAAAGCCATAAATTGTTGTTTTTACACATTTGGTTTGGTATGGTTACAAAATAAAAAGCGTGTTAATTAGTGAGTTTGAGAGGTATTGGTAAGTGTATTGTGTTATATTTGAATAGAGCCAAGTTAGTGGTGGTAGCTAAAGTATGCAAACTGACTTATTGCTTTTAGCTTATTGAACCGGTAAAATACAAATAAAGATTGAGTCACAATCGCCCAGAAGTTGAACTGGCACCTCTTCAGCTACCAGTCCACACTTTGTACTTGGTTAGAGCAGGACTTGAACCGGCTACCCACGTCGAGTCCAAACCGCCAACCTTTCATTTAATAACAATAATGAGCAGTCACATTTCTATATTATCTAGATACCTATAATCTTTGTATAAGAGAGAACAGACAATGCTGAATATTGGATGCATTGTCAACCAGCCTCAATTTAAGTAGTCAAAGCCATTTGTGTGCACCAATGAATGATGGGCACAATTGTTCTACCATCATGTAAGTAATTCAAGATGTAGTCACTGGACACACACATACAAGCCTATTTGCCTTTAGGGCAGTAAAACAAACTACAAGCTAAAAAGAAATAAACATAACTAAGAAGCTGCGCTGGAGTGTGAGAGAATTAAAGCAAAATAAACAAGCCCAGCTTGCAGCAAGTGTAGGTTATGAAGCCTAAAGGCTCAAAGCATTCAGTCCAAACGTCCCCCAGTAAGGGTTTGCACTGCCTGAAGAAAGTCCCCTTTGAAAGGATCTGTGGGGCCACTTAGTCTGAATTTAGCCTAATAAGGATTAAACCCCTTTTTGGCCCTTTTCACTGTTTGCTAACAGATTGGCCTTTTCTCCTTTCCTTTCCTTTGCTGCTTAGCTTTTTTGAAGTGGGAACAAAAAAAAAAGGTCTTGTGTGGATTTAGGGAAATGTTGCAGTGATCTCGGGGTTAATTGGTAGAGAAGTGAAGACTTCAGTACATTAACTCATTAAAAATTCAGCCTTTGGGCATTAGCTATAAGAACGAAAGCCTCAGAAGAGCCCTGACACATAATAAGACACTAAAGCGGCAAGTCTAAACACTAATGGTGTCATGGATATACATAAACATGGAATTCATAAATGAAAATAAGCCTAACATCGAAATACAACAATGTGAGCCTTTTCAACACAAAAGTGTTACATATTTTGGTAAGTTACACAGAGATAGTATATGAAATGTCTCTTCTTGTTTTTCTTCCCTATATTAAAAATCAGAGCTTCCCTTTTTTCTTACCCCATCGCAGCTTAGACTGGGGCCGCAAAGGGCAGAGTTAGTGGCTCAAAGGTGATGGGGAACAAAGGATGGATAAGGCCACATAAGTGAAAGGAAGAGGGGTGTGAAATGGCCCAGACATCCACAAATTGAGAAGATCCTCTCTGCTATCTTTGCACGATGCACATTTAAAAACTTCCAACTAGGACATAGTGCACAAAATGCACTCAGCTACATACAGTATAACACCTTACCAGTATTGCTGGGCACCTGTTGAGAGTGCACTGAAAGGGTTTGAATACGTTTCTTGATTCGTCATGCTCATCAGTAAACAATTGCACATCAGGAAACGGAGTAAAAGAATGTTTATGCTTTTCACCGGCATTCAGAAAATCGAGGAGACAGCACAGAGCCACCGCTGAAGCACAGGAGGTGCTTTGGCCTCAATGCTTTTGGCACTCTGTTCCCCTATAAGCCGCCATGGCAAACATCAGACAGGTTAAGATCGCTGACCGGCTCCTATCGCATTCTCCCCGCTTTCCTTCAATCTCTCATTTTGCCATTTAGTGATGGATAGGCTTTTTTTGGGGTTGGTGCGAGGCTTCGCTGAAGTAAATTCTTTTCTAATCCGGCTTTTGTCACCAGCTTAAGCGGGTGTGGGGTGAAAAGTACACCCCTGTTGGGGAATTCGGGGTTGGTTGTCCGAAGCAAAAGGGGAGAGAGAGAGAAAAAAAAAAATGGGACTTGTATAAAGGAACCGCATTGGAGACTTTTAAGAATTTGAAGGTGACTCAATTGGAGCTACAGGTTTATCAGTGACAAACATTTTCAGATACAACTGTAAGAGAGTGAATTGAATTAGTGAGCATATTCAATATTCTGAAAGGCAGATCAATTATGAAGTAACTAAAATACAAGTGAAGCACAGCAAGATTCACTTAGATGTGCGTATAGTAAGTAGTCCAGGAAACATGACGCAATATTACCATTCCCGCCTGATCAATGCAAGTTCAATATTCACTCTCCTTGTAGCTCCTACATGGTCTTTTGAAATCCTAAGAGATGTATTCAAATCTAATTATACTGCATCTTATTCTACTATCTTTCTTTTACAGAGCAGAAGTAAAGCTTGGTTGTGCTGATGTCTGCTAGAAATGAGTCTTGGATGAGTAAGTAATCTGCAGAATGTCCCTATGGATGTGCCATTTCAACCAGACTGGATGGGTCATTAAGCATAATGGCAAAGGAGGCACCAGAATCCAGCAATGTAACAATGCTGCTCTCCGGCAGACGAGATATCTCTGCACAACAGTGCGATCAGCTTACCTTATAAAAACAAATACATCTGGTTAAAACTACTCTTGATTTCTTTTAGGAATTAACAGCTATGATAAATATATTATTTCCTCGTCCTGTCATTTTGCTTTTGTATTTATGAGGCATTCTACAATTAGAAATACTGATGAAAGGAGGCCAAACAACAAACCTAGTCACTCAAATTCTCCAACATACGGATCTAGTTTTATCATCTGAAATGCAGCACAGACCTTTTTGACAAAACAAGACCACATTTACAATTCCAAATATGCCGGGCTGGACATCGATTTTTCAATTGGAGCTGGATGTCTCTCTGGCCTCAGCTGAATAACAGAGGCTTGTGTGAACAGCAGGTACACAGGTGCCGATTGTAATATCAGTAGCCTACCAGGCAGACTGGCATCCATAAACAGGTCTATCCATCAGGCTGGTGTGTTGCCTTTGACATGCGTGTCAGAGGCAGACGAAGGGAATAAATGATGGAGAGAGGGGATCAATCAAAGGAAGGGAGGGGAGGCACCTGCCCCCTGACTGGCCCAGTCAAGCCCAGAGATGGAGCATGATGGAGGGGCTAGGCTCAGGTGCAAAGAGGGGGTGGCAGCTCTTTGTCTGGAGGTGCTTGGTTAAGTGTGAGCCGGGTCTCGGCCACAGTGGTCTGTGGTCGAGTTAAGGTCCAAAGCCAGGTCACAAACAGAGGGATAGAGACCAAGCATGTTTATTGGCGAAAAGAGATGGGCTTGTTGTTTGTGTGCTTGTGTGGGAGGGAAGAGCAATTGTAAGAGAGACATTAGTCATCATTAGGTGGCGAGATGACAGTGTCTAATGGTTCTTTATGCGATTGCCAATGTGGCAATCGTCTTTCCTCGACCTGTCCTACCTGGTTACCCACTCACTGCAGAGAGTCATTTGCCTGCTTTGCACAAGCTGCACGCTTTACATCTCGTCAAGGCAAAAAAAAAAGAATTGTGAATCTAGTCACACTACCTGACCTCTGATGCTGTACTTTGTCACCGTGGTGCTTTGAGTTAAATCTTCGTTTAGAATGCTAACATTTGCTAATTAGAACTAAACACAAAAATGAGGCTGAAGGTAATGCCATTTGTTTTGAGGAACTAAAGTATTGAATTGATTCAAATGTCCTGATGATGGTGCTACATAAAAAGTTAAGGGATCAGCAAAGTTATTACAATTCATCTTGTCTACATACATGTCTGTATTGATGCATCCAAGGGTTGTCGAGACGACCTACTTAAAATCCAAAATGTCAACCTTGTTGTGGCACAAAGGGAAAGTCAGGGTACCACTGCAGTCAATTAGGATTCATCATCTGGAAACCATGAATGTCTGGACAACATTTGGTGCCAATATATGTGATAAAGGTTGATTAATATTACTGGATAAGCAAACAACTTTGACCTGCTGGGGGAATCATCCTATGGGGACCATGAACATCTGTGTGATAATTCATGGTTATCCACCCCATAGTTAAGATATTACCCTGAAAACTAAAAGTGTCAACCTCACTGTTGAGAAAAACGTCTATTCACAAATGTAAATAGTATTCATCCTCTGAAGATCACAAATACCTATAGAACATTGTATGGTAAAAAAAACAATAGTTGTAAAATATAAGTCTGAACCAAAGTTGGGGAACACGCAACTGACACACCAAAGCACGACTGGTCAACATTGTCTTCCACGCTGCTAGCATGGCTTAACTCAAAATAATACAAAAGGAATCATCTTGAATTCTGCACATATATTTCCGTTGAACTCAAAGTCTGTCAATAGGCCAATTCCAGAGGATATCTGACAAATACGAGTACAAAGGCCAGGAGCAAATGGATGAGACAGTATTTTGGCTTCTTCAAAGCTTTGAGGCCCATCAGTAACAAGTCTTCCTCTATCACTCTTAAACACCCAACACATGGCCAGAGGACCGCTGACCTCATCCCTACAGAATGAGTTAAGCATCACTGATATAACCTCACTCAAACAACTGGACCGTAATACGAGAGACTGGAGCACAAACATCGATGTGGTTTGAGACTGAAAAGGGAGGAGGTGGTCTACGTATGCGTTTAGTGTTTGGGAGTCACAGATAAAGATAAAGAGACAGTAAAAAAGGTAACAAGACTTTACTGCTCTACTGGGGAACAGAAACTCACTTCAGGAAGCTTTAAACCTTTATTTGGCCTTATCTCCTCTAATTGGCTTAAATCATTTGTAATTGTTTGCACATGTTGAGCAGCTCCCGAAGCTCGGACTGTAGCTTGACATAAGCATCGAGGCAAATCGAGTGGAGCAGCATGATAATAATTGGGTTTCCTGATGACTGGATGAGCCAAACTGGGCTGCGGGGAATGATGCTTGTGATTAAACGGACCCTGGATGTTTCGGATTCAAGGAAAGAGAAAATCAGAGAGGACTACATGACGGCTGTGACGCTAACGAGTCTGTCTCCGGTAAGGAAATGTTTCATGTCTCACAGGTGCTGTAATTACTGTACCTGGCAAGCAGGGAGGGACAGGCCGGGAAAGAGTGAAGGAAAAGAGGGCAAAGAAAGAGAAAGAAGGTCATCCCAACCCATCACTCTGCCGGTTGTTGTCGTGGTGTGGCTGAGCGATTTATTGACCATCCCAGGATGCACTCTGTCAGAGCGGACGAGGAGAGCGAAGGGAATGGATGGTGAAGTGGCATGAAGGAGAGACAGCGGGAGGGAAGGAGGCCAATATGAATGAGTGAGAGTGAGGGGATCCGTTTCCTTGGGCTCATTGATAATGACATACCTGCTCGGGCTGTCCGTTAGTCCTATAGCACACACTACTTAGGCTCTAACTGGAAAATCAATAGGCTCCTCTCTCAGAGACCTCTCGCTGCCATGGTCCTTTGTGATTGGCAGCTGCAGCCGAAGGTCGTCCCTGGTGACCATGAGAGTTTGGCGGAGCGAGCAGGGGGAGGTGGGAATGGTGCGGTCCCAGCAGTTTGACACTTTAGGGAGAGCTTAACGATATGGGACCGGTTGCTACATAACACCGCGATGGTTTTCTTTGACTGAGAGACCATCCATTCAGCCACTCCAGCTAACCCCGAGAAGCCGTCACCACCCCACTAATTAGAGTTACTAATGTCTTCTCAATGGGGGTTTTATCACTGCATAGTCCAAGGTTGGACACTGACCTTTAGGAAAAATGTACTGATGTTCTTTCCAGAATACTTTTCTTTCTGGCCTTTGGATAAAACTTTTTTTTTAATCATGTGGATCTCCACAGGATTCAGAAAAAGCAGCAGTTAAAACTATTATCAGCTGGATAATGTTTTTGTGAAGTTGTACAGTTAATTACAGTGACTGGTGCATACAAAATGAGGTCATACGATTTAAACATTCACACATCACATTCCAACATTGTGTGATTTTTTTCATAAAGGGTATAACACTTATTGTGTCACTTACTGCATAGCATTGTAAGACGTATGCCATTACCAGCATGGCATACGTTTTTACAGTCTTTAGAAGTTTTCTGTGATTGATTTTCACATCGTTGTGTGGCCCAGTAAGTGATAATTTCATTCACTTCTCCATCAATTAATTGCTCCCTAAAAGTGTCGCATTAGCATACAAATAAAGTATATGCAATGTATTACAAGTTGACAATGCAATATTTTGTAGTTATTCCAAAAACACGTAATTACATGTACTTTAACTTTTTATACTGACATGAGTATACAAGTCAGCTCACAACTTAAATCCTAATTTTTTTGAAAATTTATAAATAAAAATAAAAACGGTCAAAATATTTCTAACTTATTTTCTGTATTTTTCAATATATTACTGAAGCTGTAGGTATTTTCACTTTGTACATCAAAACCAAAATAAGAAATAAAATTACTTTAATGTGAATTCCTGCACTTTAAAGTTTACATTATTTATTTTGCCGCTGTAAATGAACTACATACTCAATCCACAGTTAGAATGAGTTGATACTAGTCAGTAGTTTGCTATCTGGACACAAGAACAGTGTATAACACACTCCGAGTGCAATGGGGATCTAAGGGAGGTTTCCTCCAATCAGGTTTTTGCTGGCATTTCCTTTGACCAATCAGCTGGAAGTAGAGCGAATTTCACTTCCTCATTGATGCAATATTAGTAGTCTCCAGGAGTGGCTCTGCAACAATAACTCCTCATGCAATATTGATGGCGTGTGTCTAAACACAGAGAGGGAGCTGCTAAACACAAGCACACGTACCAACACACATCTGCTCCGTGACTTCATCAGTTCTGCTATCTGCCGAGCAGATGCAGAGGCCTGCCAGGCAATTAGTTGCCTGCGATGATTTTCTTTGAGCCCTCTGGAGGGAGCAGCTGGGTCCATCCGGGTTTAGGAGACGGCAACAAAATGTGCATCGAAATGGACTCGCTCAGTTCACACGTGTGCCAATGTTGGTCTATGTGCACGAGTTGTGAGGTACTCAGACACTTTCCCCAAAAC
This sequence comes from Myoxocephalus aenaeus, assembly GCA_038501785.1. NCBI lineage: Eukaryota > Metazoa > Chordata > Actinopteri > Perciformes > Cottidae > Myoxocephalus > Myoxocephalus aenaeus. The sequence goes on from JBAMJR010000089.1 coordinate 6,239,848, forward strand.
CTATCATGTTTCCAGAGAGAGGAAAGGGGAAAAAGAGCAACTACCTAAAAATGCCAAACCTCGTCGCCCCCCTTTCCTTATCGCTCACTTGGAATTACAAAGCACACTAACCCAAAACGACAAAGGGAGAATCCTTTCTATTGCCTTCTTCAAATATCTTCTAATGTCTTAGCATGCCATGAAATATAGCCATAACATTTAGAGATGTATTGCAAGGACCAAAGTCACTAAATACTTTTGCTTTGTATTTTATCACATATACAGTACTGTCAACAAGTGGATGACCAAGACCGAGCAAATTATGATTGAAATTATAATTTTCTCCAAATAGTTTGACATTCATGAAACAGAATCACCATATAAAAAAGGGACCAAATATGTTTGAGAGACAAATTATGTCTTTGAGGTTGTTTTACTAATGGTAAACCATTTCATGAAAACAGAGTACACACGGTAATGAGCCACCTGGGGGTACTCAGCGTAATCTGGGAGGAAGAGGGGAAAGAACTAGAGAGCAGAGACCGTAGGACAGGCGGCCAGAGCGAGGACAGAAGAAGGGAAAAACAAAAGATGAGAGGCAGTGAGGTTACTCATCAGCTGGCAGAGATTTGCACAGGCATGGACACTGTTTTGTGCTCCAGAGGGGATCACCGTGGAGTGGTCACACAGACTCAGATCAAAGAGCTCTCTGACAGGCCCCTGATCTTTTCTCCCGTCAATATTAACCAGGGGGGGGAACTCTTTAGGAACCACAGATAATTCTGAACGTTTTCAGGAGATAAAAGGGCACAAAGAAGTAGCAGGAATGGATGAATGAGAGAGGTGGCCTTTGTCATTATTCTATAAATGCGTACTATAAAAAGGGGAATAAATGGAGAGGAAAAATACAAATGGATAGAATAGAAACTAAAAACTATCCCAAAGTTTTTCCCGGCCTTCCCGGTAGTGTGCTGACCCTAATTCTGTTTTCCATACGTCTGTGCAGAGTGGCACATATAGAAGGTACATACACATACAGTTTTCTGAGATATGGCTGACTGAGTAAAAATTTAAATTATTGATTGAAACATTTCAGAAGAAGTCAACTGTTGCTTCTCTTGCCACAGTTTCTCTGGACACGCCCGTAGCTCTAGGAAGAATATCCAAATAGAAGTTGTGTGTCGCTAGTCCATCAAACACACAAGCAAATGCGTGTCAGTAATGTTTCACCTGAGTCCACTGAGCGCAAAGTTACAATAATTATTCTAGATGGACAGTCCATGCATAGAAAACTGTGCAGAGAATTCATCTACAAATGATGTTATCGACATATGGTTTATAATACAATATAAAGTTTGTGTGACATGTTTTTGAAGAAGAAAACTAATATAATGCGACCCCATATAAATCATATTGAATGTTTTTTAATTATTATATTTAGAGCATATTTGTTGACGTATTGCTCAAATACTTAGCAAGTCTTTCAAACTAAACTAAACTCTACATTTTCGTATCATAAGTTACTTTACACTCCCTGACAAATCATCGGCAGTCGCAAAAAGGCTAAATGATGAAGTCCAGAAGATGTGTAACTAAGGGGGGGTCATTAATCTTTGCCTTTTCTGAAATGTTTGTGGCTTTCATGCATAGTTGGCTACTTGATATCAGTAAATGGGTTTCTGGAAATCATTGCTGAATCAATATACTGCATTATGTAAGATTACTACTGTAACAAGTGTCACGACATTCATGCATATTTTTGGGGTATTTTACTACTTACTTAAAAATAGCAGTGTTTGGTTCTTATGGCCTCTGGATTGCAGTTTCAACAGGATGGATGCAGAGAAAATAGACTCTTTTTTCCCATAATAGTTATATTTAACAGTCGACCTTATTGTCTGTGATCAAGACTTCAAGGAAGCCATTCAACATATTACAGACTGACTGATGTGTCTGTTTATAGGTGTGATTGATTTTCTGAAATTGAAAGAAATATTGGACTTTATGGAAAAGTTGTAGCCTATAATGTCGCTATGATAGTGAGGAAGTAAACTCAAAAAAAGATAGTCACTTGAAATTAAAACACGTATTTAACAGAAGCCTTAAATAATAGAGACTTAAAAGTAGCGGGGGGGACTCCCTTAGGTCCATATCATTTATATTAATTATTTATACTCAAATCGCCTGTAACTACCGCGACCTCGTTAAGGACTGCAAAAGTAAACAGGCTGCAACAATACTTCGCCTAAACATTTCATGACACTTTCACTGCGGGTTATTTTTATATTCCCAGCATGCTAAATATGACTCGCACCGCAGCCGCGTGTCTGCGGGAGAATGTAATGACTTCTTTAGTCCTCCAACATGAAGTCTGGGTGACAAGGGGACTTCAATTACAACGTTGGAGAGACCCAATGGTTAAATTATTCAGTAGACAAGGTTCAGGGCGATAAACCCACCGGCAAATTAACGCGTGCGCGCTATCGCGCGCGCGTGTGTGTGTGTATGTGTGCGTGAGGGAAGCCGTCTCGTTTCAGTTATTTGGGTCAATCCAAATTATTGACTGTGTAAATAACACTACATGTTCAACAAAATGCAAATCAATTGATTAGTTCAAAACGTGTGACTGTAACGTTAATATCTGATCCTTTCAGTTTATAGTTTCGGTCACTCTATTCAAGCCTAAACTGCAGGTGCACATGGCACAATTAATATTTTAAACTTGCATTAAAAACAAAAAAAGACTCGAAATATTCAGAGTTTATCAAATAAGATACAATTGTATATGAATGTGATAAAAAAAAAACACAATCACTAAAGGACTCCAAAAAAATAAAAGGGATTTTAGAACTGGTGAATGAAGAGTAAGTAAAAAAACAACGGCATGAATTTAGTTTCATTTTCAAGTTGTAATTCCATTTACAAATAATATGACCAACTGACCCTGTCCGGTGCCACATGTCTAATTTGAAAAAAAGGAAATCACACGTTAAATAGATTTATAGATGCAATACATTTTCAGACTTCTTATGATGAAAGTGACATACGAAGTAATGGATGAGAATAAACGATACTTGCTGTCAATGAGATGAAAAATAAAACGCTGCCGTTACAGAGAAAAACACGGGGGGAAAACAACAACAAAAACACTCAATTAAAAACGGAGAGAAAACGAGACTCGGAATAGTAAAGTTAAAGGCTGTCACTCATACTCTGACTACACTCTACGCACCGGGCGTAATTACGCACAAAGACAAACACTCACCAACAAAGAAGTGTTTTACTGCTGCATGTAAAGAGTATACACTTGAATCTGCCCCGTATAGACCGAGTGGGTTGTGTGTTCCTGTGTCGGACAGGGAGCAGTGGACGCGAGCTCCGCGCGCCCCGACGCTGCCGAGGCGGACCGGAGCTCCTCGCCCTCTGATTGGCTGCGCGCACTGACAGCTCGGCACACGATTGCAGGAGAAGAAGCCCGGCCCCCTTTCACTCTCGCTCAAGGAACCATTCATAAACTACACCAAGTCCAGCTCACAGCTGAGTGTGGACGAAAAAGTGAGCGGGGACACAAGAGGAGAGAATAACGGCACGAGGAAGATGATGCTCACAGGCGATGTTAGCCTTTAAAGCTGCAGCCCAGGACACGGACGGTGACCCGAGACCCCGAGCATGACTCGACCCAGCGGTGCTGGAAGTGCTGTTGAGTTGGACTGATTATTTTTATTTTTTTTAGCAAGCTAACACCGTTGCATCCCTATCCGTTTCTTCCTCCTCCTCACACTGACGTCCATCCGCTGCTCACAAGCCAAGCAACTTTTTTTCTTTTTTTTGAGTACACACTTTTCCTGCACGGGGAAGCGTCTGCCTCGGGCTTTACCGGTCAGCGTTGGATCCGTCAACGTACTGCGACTCCCCGGTGTACAGCCCGGACCTCTGCCCGAACATGATCGCGACGCAGGCGAAGCTGGTTTACCAGCTCAACAAATACCACAACGAGAGATGCCAGGCTCGCAAGGCGGCCATCGCGAAGACCATCCGGGAGGTGTGCAAAGTGGTGTCGGACGTTCTGAAGGAGGTGGAGGTGCAGGAGCCCCGCTTCATCAGCTCCCTCAGCGAGATCGACGCGCGCTTCGAGGGGATGGAGGTCATCTCCCCCAATGAGTTCGAGGTGGTGCTTTACCTCAACCAGATGGGGGTGTTCAACTTCGTGGACGACGGCTCCTTGCCCGGCTGCGCGGTGCTGAAGCTGAGCGACGGCCGCAAGAGGAGCATGTCGCTGTGGGTCGAGTTCATCACCGCCTCGGGCTACCTGTCGGCCCGGAAGATCCGCTCCCGCTTTCAGACTCTGGTGGCACAGGCCGTGGACAAATGCAGCTACCGCGACGTGGTGAAGATGGTGGCGGACACCAGCGAGGTCAGACTACGGATCCGGGAGAGGTACGTGGTGCAGATCACCCCCGCCTTCAAGTGCACTGGGATTTGGCCTCGCAGCGCTGCGCAGTGGCCCATGCCACACATCCCCTGGCCCGGGCCCAACCGGGTAGCAGAAGTCAAAGCCGAGGGGTTTAACCTCCTCTCCAAAGAGTGCTACTCGCTCACGGGGAAGCAGAGCTCCGCGGAGAGCGACGCCTGGGTTCTGCAGTTCAGCGAGGCCGAGAACAGGCTGCTCATGGCCGGCTGCAGGAAGAAGTGTCTGTCCGTGCTGAAGACCTTGAGGGACCGGCACCTGGAGCTGCCGGGACAGCCGCTCCAGAACTACCACATGAAGACGCTGCTGCTGTACGAGTGCGAGAAGCACCCGAGGGAGACCGACTGGGACGAGTCGTGCCTCGGAGACCGACTGAACGGCATCCTGCTGCAGCTCATATCCTGCCTGCAGTGCCGCAGATGTCCCCACTACTTCTTGCCAAACTTGGACTTGTTTCAGGGAAAGCCTCACTCGGCCCTGGAGGCTGCGGCGAAGCAGGCGTGGAGACTAGCGAGGGAAATCCTCACCAACGCGAAGAGTTTGGACAAACTATGAAGCGAGTGTCGAGACAGAGCCGAAGAGACATTTTTTTTGGGGGGGATAACACTTTCAGAGAAGGACAAATGTGATTCTGCAACTCCGATTCTACGAGCAATGTGAAAAAGAAAAAAGGAAGAAAAACTAATCTGGTAGAAAATAATGCAAGCGAGCAAAAAAAACAACAACACAAAACCCTTTTTAAAATGGAGCAATTGGGCCACTGCCAGAGAGGAAGTGAAGGTACATTTTCAGATAAATGTAATTGACTTGCAGTTGTCTTCTTTAAATGTTTTCACAAAGTGAAGACACTTTTATTTAAATATATGCACAAAATCGTTAAGTGAAAGGAAAAAAAAATGTAGCGTGCCAAGTTCAATTTTTTTCTTCATTATGTGACTTTAAAAGAAATGTTAATAAAATGTTGCAAATTAAATTACAACTTGGCCTCGTGTCTTGGCGTGTTCTGACAGCTGATATGACAGGCACATCTGTTGCATTTTATTTTTGCTATTGTCTGATGAAGAGAATCATTAAATGATTCATTTTGACGAGAGACAGCTGACCTGGGATCAATGCCGGGGGAAAGAAAAAGGGAAGCTTTTGCTAAATTTAAAAGAAGGAATGTGCACAGCAGACTTTAGGCCATACGTTATTTTTTTACAGTGACAAGGCTCTAAAGGATTTTCTAATGAATGTAAATCAACAGACTCGTGTTAATATATAACCTGGGAGTAGCTCTCTGCTTTAACAGCAGCATGCGCACATGCAGGCCCACAGCGAAACTCAAGCCTTAATCTGATTCATGTTGATTTTAGATAACAGCGTTATCCTATAGGACACCTTTATTGTAGAGTTTTTAAATCAATGGATTATGATACAAAAAAAATGACATTAAAATAAATGTGGATCTTATTAATATCATCATTTAAATACGCAACTGTACATGTTTAAAAACAATTCAGATAATTTCATGCAGTGTTAAATGGAACAAACAAAACCACCTGTGGGGTCAGCAGGCTCCAGTTAACATGAAGCATTATGGATATCAGTCTGGAATTTACTCTATATTATTTATTTAATCAGATCCCCATTTACGAGGAATTTATTTATTTATATTTTTAATCTGTTTACAATAAATAAATAAAAAGTCGGATGATTAGTAATGGGAAGGCCTCATCCATGTGTCGTTATGTTTGACCCACAGAGAAAGTTTGATCATTTATTTATTCCCAAAACACTGCATTTCTTATGTTATTGTGGTGTTAAACTTACTTTAGAAAATATTCACGAAGAAAAATACATTTAATACCAAAGCTATTGCAAAGAAAGAAAGAAAGAAAGAAAGAAAACGTTTAATTTAAAAATAGTCATATTGTAACTTCAGACAAGACTGGCGAGACATCCATCAATGGATCCCTGGAGCTCGAGTCTCTTACCTTCGGATCGATGGCCCTGAAGCCCGGGTCGTCCTCGTCCACCTCGAAGTAGAGCTCGGAGGCGGTGACTGACAGAGTGCCCTTCAACACCACGGCCGGAGCCACCAGCTGGACGCTGGTGCTCAGGTTCACTGGGCCTGGAGGACACACACACACACACACACACACACACACACACACACACACAGGTCAGAGACAGGCGCACCGCGAGGAGCAGAGATGCGCTGCTTTTACGCAGCAAAGGTAAACATATAAAACTCAACAAGGGATTACGCGGAGCTGCTGTTTGCCCGTTAGAAACACAGCGGGGGCCTTCAGCCCTGCACGTGGTTCGTCCATAAGGAGGTCAAGATAAACACGCAGAGACAACGAGCGGTAGCGTCTATTTGGAGAGTTAAGAATGATTCTAGCAGAGATAATAATAATGTTTACAACTATTTTTAGTATATTCAAATTGATATGGCTAACGTAGTTTTTTCTCCTGGAATTGATCATTAAAGATAGACTAAGATCTACAGCTATCCGAATAAAACATCGCAGGGTCTTAAAACTTTATATGAAAATAAACGATAAATAGTGTCCGACGTTGCGACATAATTGTCAGAAATCGACTGTCAATCAGGACGCATTGATCGCGGGGCGGCTGAATGAAGCTGTGTTTAATCTCTCATCAATCTTAATTTATGCCAGTATGACAATGAGCGCGCGGCTCAGGGGATCTGTGGCTGTTAGCGCTGCGCAGATGAGCCATTGTGTGTGCAGATGTGCGCTGCGGAGAACCGAGGCTCGGAGCCCGGCTTGATTTCCCTGAGCACCCCCGCACACGTGCAAATGGAATACACAGATATATATTTATATATTTACACCTCTGTCGCTCGTGAACCCCGTGAGTATACTGACATGTTATCCGTGGGTTAAAATAACATTATATATTGTTTTTGTTCCATTCAGTCAAAGACATTCAATTACACCTGGAGCAGACAGCTGCTTAAGAGGAGAAGCTGCAGCTCTCCCGACTGCTGCTCACGGCACACATCACTTTATTAGACAGGATTCAGCGTTTAATCCTATTGTCCTCCAGTTGCGTTATTTTAACAGCAGTTCGGAACCCCATTAATGCAGCTTAGTCTGGTGAGCGCTGTCGCTGCACATGAAGAAGAAGAAGGAAAAAAAAAAAATGCGGATTACGCTGCAATCCGATTAGCGGACTAAATTATATTTAATTAGGAATCTTTAAATATCAGACGGATCAAAAGCAACAAAAGGACCGGCAACGTCGTGAGCTGGATAAAGTATAATATAAGGTCGTGTTGACGTGGTTTCATCAGCATATCAGGCTCATGAGGGGAGGTTTTATTTAGGATATATGCTGCAGATAACGTCCCATTCAGGGTAAGCATATCCTGGGATAAACTCCTCTTCTGCTGGATAGAAACACATGTTTAGAGGGCTGCTGCTGTTTGTGAAGCAGACAGAAACCTGAAAATTATGTGTTTTCACAAGCACTGGTGCCATAATGAAAGAGTTGTCCAGAGGTATAATGTTGGGTAAGACTTAAAAAAATAAAAAAATGTTTTTACTTGTACAGAAGGGTTCATGTCTAAACAACACACTGTGATATTAAAGCAAAACAACATTTGGGGAAAAAATGTAATCCTATGGGAGATGTGGTGCACATGACAAAGTATTAACTCACTATTCTCAACAGTGGAGGATTTTAAGCTCCATGAAAATGACAACTAGCATGTTTCCTTCTGCAGGACAAGCAGGACCGGGAAGGGCGCGAAGAGAGTGAGACGTTCCTTTACCTGTTAAGTTCTCCAGGTCCTTCTCCTCTAAGGATGACAGAGTGTCATCGTCTCCGTCAAGCAATGTCTCACTCTCAGAGTTTTGATTTCCCAGAGCCTGGTTCCTGATGGACTGCTTGCCTTTGAGAACATCCTCCTCGGACGCTGGAGGGGGGGAAAAAGGGGCTTTATATTTTGTATCTTTAACGCATTTCAGTGTTACGCATAGAGTTGACCTACAATACAATATGAAATACATTTACCCCAGTAAGCATTTTTAAACTTAGTTTCAATGTTTGATGGCTTTCTTAAAGGTTAAACGATCAAATGTTTGGTTTCAGTTAAAAATACAATTTGCTCAAACACCCGATTCAGACAGCTTTTCCCCTTAAAAACAGCAATTCAAACAAACCATGAAAACAAACCATTTCAGTGGGAAAGTTATATTCAGATTGACTAATAAAAAGTGGTTGTTGTAGTCTTTAGACGTGGTAAACAAAGAGAAGGCTGTCCATTCAAATCGGTGATTAGCGCAAAAACCTCACATTAAATATAAATTTGAACCCAATCTATATTTTCTGAATTGCATTCATTTAGCACATTTTATAAAACAATTTATGTGAGACTAATTAGTAAAGTAATTTATGAATTTAGTGAAACATCTGTTGAATTTCAAAGCTTTTTCAAACAGAAAAAAAGGTAATCTTTGTTATAAGTCTAGTAGATTTACCTTCTGATAAAACCATCTGAGCACTACTGTTTAACCTACATTCAGCACGAGGAGCCATTTTTCAGACTTCCAGAGCTCCGTGCAGAGGCAGACAAACCGAAAACAAGGAGCAACACGAGGCGGACTAAAGACTGACATGATGCAAACCCTAAACGCATCAAAACAAAAACACTTTCACACAAAGATCATTCAAACACACTTTAAAAACAACAGAACGAGGGTTCACACACCGCCCATTTTGATCGCAACTCGACATGACTTGAGGTTCCCGAATGGATTATTTAAGAAAAATGTTAATCTGCAAACATTTACAGAGCCCTGCATTCCCCAGTGGCGCATGGTGAGGATCCACAGAGACGAGTCTACGGCACAAAGACGAGCTGGCAAGTCCTCCCTCTTTGTAAACATAGCTGGCAACGCAGCGAGTGCTTTAGCTGCTTCTGTGTATGTTTTCTAATCGGGCATTCTGGAGAATGCAACACAGTTTTAATCCAGTGAGACGCTGAACACACATTTAGTGCATTTTATTTCTTCATCGCCACCTGAGGGGCGATCAATTGCACTTCCTGAAAATGCACAACCGCATCATGTGGTCACATACTTTTGAAACTGCTAGGGTAAAAAATCTCTTGTCGTGGAAAATATGCAGCTCACTGATATTTAGAATGGTCTTCCTGTAATTAAGCCTCCCTGGAGGATTCTTTAGTTAGCAGCACTGAAATTACTACCAGCTCCTCTAATACGTACCACATGTCATTGTATTCACACCAAGCAAGGGGACTTATCACGAGCTTAAAATACAGAGATATATCTCAATTTCTATGCATTTTTAACCGTCAACATGCTCAGCAATTCTCAACCCCAAGTACTGTCGTACTAACATGCAGTATTAAGCCTCTCTCTCACACACACACACACTCTGATGCAACGCAACCTCGAGACTGGGCTGATCCATGCTCCTATTACCCGCAAGCACAAGTTATTAATAGTTCCCCAGTATAACACACACACTGAAGTAAGTGCAACAAAAATACTGGCCAGTCAGCATGAGTGTAAGCGAGGAAAGCCATTTGGACCAGCGTCATGTCATACATAAAAGAAACGTGCAGATAAGTGACAGGCTACGCGCTAACTTCTCACTCTTCTCTTCCTGAAGTGGATAGAGTTTATTTTTTTTCTTCCTTTAATTTGACAACTCTGAGCTTTCGGTGTGTGTGTGTGTGTGTGTGTGTGTGTGTGTGTGTGTGTGTGTGTGTGTGTGTGTGTGTGTGTGTGTGTGTGCTGGTTAACTTCAGAGTACAAGCTTGTATCAGTTGGATTTAAAATCAAAATATGCAAGTGTATAATATGGAATTAGCTAAAATTAAGTGCTATAAATAATACAGGCAATGGAAAAAAAAACAAAAAAAACATTTAAGATGCAAACTTACAACAACTTAATAAAATGTCATACTTTTAAAAGGATTGCGACGGCAAACAATCTACGCAAAGAGCAGAACTAACGCTCTCGCAGGCGACTTCAACCTCATCACTCATCACACAGAGAGCAGGAACGTGCATAAATCCCAACAGGTTACACTTTTCCAAGACCCCATTTCCCGACTGAGAGGTTCAACTACCTGCTTATACAACTCGAAGGCATGCATGGTCACAGCAATTAAATTGTCAAAATTAACAAATTTGTTTTTAACGGGAGCGTAGCCAGGAGTGTGGTCATGAGGCGAGTATTGATTACCAGAACAGAGACATTAGTCTTCAGGTATTTACTCTGCCACCTCTGGTACACGGGCCTGGACCAGACCAAATCAATCCCCAGAAAAGATGGTTCTTTCCAGGCATAAATGCATAACAGCCTACTCAAGCCTACTGGCAGCCACACTCTCCCGTGGAAATCATCTTGGCGCAGTATGAATGATAACGGTTGTCCCGACCCTTAATGCAGAAATGCACATTTTCGCCATGTTCAAATGCAAAAGACATATTCCCCTCTTCTTAAAAAAGGAAAAATAACTCTTTGTTACAATAGATCACTCAGTAAAAAATGCTAAATATTTTCCATTGCTTCTAATTTTATGATCAAGCGTGAGATTTGAAAAGTGCAGCCCACAAGTAGCAAGAAAATTAGGGTAAATTCAGGCTTGATCTTATACTAAATATTTTCTTAGGGGGAGAGACTGCATTTTCCCCTCTGCATCTGATGAATATAATTACAGCCAGATATGACCTTTGTGCTCTGTTTGAAAACTCAGCCCTGCATTCTCATCTTGAGCTGCACTTCCGTAACAAATGTCGGGTCGACTAAAACAAGACGAAAGGTTACGTCAGAAAATGGATGCCGGCAGGCTTCAATGTCAAAGAGTTATTTTAATGATATATTCCCGTACTTCAGCGGGGCAGTTTACTCTCCCGAGGTAGCAGACCCTTGCAACAACTGCAAGGCTGCTGGCTATTTTTACACAAACTTGGCTTTGGAATTGTTGTTTTCAGGAATTTGTCTGCCCCCCCCCCCCCCCCCCCCCCAGTGAAGGATATACACAACACATAAACTGAAATAGTCAAATTGAATACCAAAATGTTAACAAAATAACTGAATGACGGGACACCGTCAACAGACAAAGTAAAATGCAGAGGCTTGCAGCAGAAGAGCAGCGACCAGCTGGCCTCGGTCTCCAGCTGCCGCCACACTGCAGCCATTACTGCAGACCAGAAGTCTCCCAGGATCCCCAACACTTATTGCTTTAAGATCACATTCGTATTGACTCCTGTCACACTTGCCATTTGTCTTTGGGAATGATGTCACATTTAAGGGGACTTTTGCAAGAGACACATTGAGGACAATTTTGGTCCATAAACGGCCATTTACCGGCGAGAGTATTTGATTGAGCTGGTAAATGTAGGTCCCGCATGACGATGATTGCAAACCCTGGTGTGTGTGCTGGATTCTCCGTAGAAATGAGGGATTAAGGGCACTCTAGGAGAGAAATGTGACTCCTGGTGTTGATGCAGGGACATGTGTCATTTAGATATTGTGGTTACAAGGGACTGCTGGGAATGTTAAGTTGCTCTCACATGAAGTTTATTGAAAATCAGCACCTGTCTTTACAGGGAAGTGCACAGAAACAATGAAAAATTGATCGGCCTTATTCAAATACTAAAGGAAAAAGTAATCAATGCTGTTAGTTGAAATGAGAACGCTGTACATTTGGTAGAAGCAGAGTATTGACAATGTTTTCCCCCCATACTCCATTAAGCTTTCCCACATCTTAAGAGGATTCTCTCTACAACGATGTTTGGTAGACTGCAATTTGTGTTTACTCGTGTAATATTTAAGCTGAAGGACCAATACAATGTATTACATTCAGTAAATAAATTAATCGTAATGATACACCTCAAAAAACATTTCATTTTGACTAGTCTATGTTGTTTACCTCTGATCTAACCAACTATTCGGTGAAGGAATGCATCAAAAGGCATAAATCCCAAAATTATCCATCAGTCAAACGCAAAAAAATCTCAATGAGGAAACTAAATATAGGAGCATGAATGCTACTTACCACTGATATAAGCCACTGTTATGCAGCAAGGAAAAAAGAATAGACAACATTTCACATTTCATTCATAGCCACTTGGCACAAAACTGAATTTCGGAGCAAAGCATTGCAACAGAACCACAGTTGATTATTAGTCCAGCTTTGCCTAATGGGAGGCAGAGTATGAAAATACCGTAGTGAAATATAAATGAGGGTGCTATTTTACCGTCTTGTTGTACAATAAATCTTTTATTGCAACAGGGAAGACTCATTTTTTTTTATTAGAGTGTGCCTGGTGCTACCACCAAGTGAGTAAGAAAGGGAGAGCAGCCAACAGAAAGGGACTTGGTGGATGGGAACTGACCGTGTTCGGCCGCGGCTTTGAGCGTAGCCCCTGAGTGAGTGGATCCGGAGGGGTTCCTGATGAAGCGACGTCGCCGCCTTAAATCGTCCTCCCAGTAGTCCAGGCGCCAGAACTCCCTCGGCCGGCTGCAGCGAGACAGAGGTAGCACATGTGTTAGCAATTACCAGCCAGCATGGTATAGCAGCCCAGCATTAGCGCTTGGTCCGAGCAAGCGCACATAAAGACAGCATTGTGTTTGCTGTGTTTTTTTGTTTTTTTAAAAAACCCACAGAAAAACTCTTTAAAAACATTCACTTGGACGCAAGCTTGCAGCCCAAATCTTTGTACTTGACAATGACAGTATCTCCATCTCAAGAGAATAAGGTGCTCCCCCTTTTATGTATTTTCCTCCTCTCTCTCTCTCTGAGATGGTGAACTGAGCACTAAGGCCATCACAGTGGAAGGAGCAAATGCCAGCGTGATCATTTTCCACACACTTCTTTGGCACATGCCTCCATTCTAGGCTCATTTCAAGCCCAGCAGGATACCTCTTGTCAGGGCTCATGGCTCGCAGGATAAGGAGAAGGCCATTACAAACACAGAGGAGGGGGGTGGATAGCATTACCAATATTAATCAATGTCTACAGCACCCATTTTTCTTTCCAATTTACATCTCCCTTTACCAGGCCCGGTCAGTAAATCATTCTGCTCTCAAGGCAAAGAAAGTGTTAACTTTTAATGAGGAGTCATCGCCACATAGCATTGTACTTGTACACTGTGTACCTGTCTATAATGAAATATCTCTTCTATTTCTGAAAGTGGTTTAATTAAAACATAATCTAAAATATTCATTACCCACGGCTTGGAGGCACCACAAAGCGTAATAAAATATATTTTTTTCATTACATGAGCAATTGTTTCTTTTCCAGATTAAAGGGTTAAGTTAAATAACTTTTTAGTACAAAACAAAGATGTTTATGGCGGCACAAAAACCCACTCTTTAACTGTAAAAACAGCTCATGCGTTGTCGGGAGGGAAAAACAACACGCACTTAGGTCTTCAGTGAGACTAAATCCTGATCGTCTGACTCAAGTCAAATAGTCGTTTTACTTGTACTAAATGTTCTCATGAGGAAAACCCAGGAAATAAGGAAGTCTGAGTCTAGTCCTGGAGTTAATTTTGTTGGTATTTGTTCATTGCAGATATTCCTAAAATCCACTACAACAATTGGCCACGGTTTCGTTACATACTGTAAATCTTTTTAATTCTGCTGAGCCGTGTGAAAAATGAAAACAACCCCAGCAGGATCTACGACCCTCATGAATCACACAGTAAATTAAGCTATGTGCTACCTACAAACCATGTGGGTGCAAAATGGTTTTACACTCCCGCTGACCAACCTTTTTGAAAAGAATAAAAGCACATGTTACAAGAAGACATACCAAGATGTAACGGATTCAAAATATATCTAAACTAATAAAAACAAAACCATGACCAGGTTATTCATAACTGGCTGCAGTGTATCCTGTGAAGGTGTAAAAGACACAGTTTATGGTTTCAGTGGCATAAACTATGACGGGAGAACCCCTCCATGCTTTATGTGATCTACTCTTGAACGCTGCTCCGGCCGGGGGCTCCTCACAAATCTTCAGTCCAACACCAATGATCACACAGGGGCCTCAAAAAAAAAAAAAAAAAAAAAAAAAAAAAAAAAAAGGGAAAGGAGCTTTACGCTAGAAAATAAATACAATTTCCAACGGGTCCTTTAAAACCCTGGCATGCCATGGCTAATGAAAACCATTGATTATTTGATTTATAGAGAAAAATCTGTCTCAAAATGCTTGGTGACGAGTGGAGGGCTGCTGCTGCTCCTATCTCGAGTCTGGATGTTAATCCAGTGCATGGAAAGACAACCATTGAGACCGCGAGACGTTTGGGACATTTTCAAAATGGCGTAAATGGAAATGTAGATTTTGTGTATTCAGAGCAGTGAATCAAGAGTGTGCAGAATGCAAGTTGGAAAGACACAAGGGAGCGCAGGTCTGTGCACCACCAGATCTCCAACCAGTGACAAAGACCCTGCTCCATGTTTGTGTGCGATAGTCTCCCAACGCAAATGGCCACTTCATCATCCTGCCTGCAACGGTATTCATCTATGAAAATAATTATCAAGGTTGTGCATGGCGCACAGCTCAGAATCAGGACGCACTCGTCTCTCATCTCATGGAAGAGGGGGGTCTGTCTGATTCACACAATACACATTAATCCATCAGGAGGGGAACCATTGGCTGCTGTAATTAGTCAAAGCATTGGGGGGGGGGGACGGGAGGGACCACCTCTGCCAGTCATATTCATCTAGCGCACCCTGAACAGGCGACAATGGAAGTCCTAATGATGGGGTGCTGGAAGAGGTGGACGCGCGATGAAAGATACCTCGTCATCAATCCCCAACGAGAGCGCCGCCGTAACAAGAATGGAGACGTACGCCGCTCTGCAACCCCCATGCCGCACACTGAGTGTGTTTCCACAAACACGATAAATTATTCAGAGCTCATCCATCCTCCTAGGGCATCCGTGGCAGAATTTACTGAAGCACCATTCTTCAAAATAACAACAATTAAAATAACAAAAGGGCCAGCGTCGTGCCGTGGCTCACGCCAACCACTTGTGTAATTAGTAATTTGTTTGGTCATAAAAGGTGTCTAGAAGGCCGGCTCTGCGAGCCTGAAGTGACTGTTGTCTGATGATGAAAGTGGAGGAGAGACAATCTGACAGACGGAGAGAGCGTGGATAAAAAGAAAATCTGGGCTAAACTTTGATATACATATATACACACCATGCACTCAGAGCGTTCACATGTAGTGAACGCTCTGAGTTTGTGTGTACTAAAGATAATTTGTTGAGCCGTTCTAATGTCGACCACATTGGCTACTGATGAAACAGAGTCCGGAAGAGTTTTATGTGAAGTAGTAAATAGTGATTACCTTCTTTTTTTTTGTTAAACATCATTTGGATGCTCTTCAGGGCTCTGTAGTTGTACATTTGAGTAGGTTTACCAATACAAAGGATGAAGTTCAAGTTCCTCTTTTCATGTGTCCCTGACGCTTTTCCACTAATCAGGCTCTTTAAGATTTTAAGATTGTCCATTGACTTCAAAACAGAGCAGGCGCCCAAAGAGATACAAAAATGGTTTAATTATGAGCTAGTTCAGGATTAGTAAAAATGCTTATTTGTAAAGATGAACGTTTAGAAAAGTGGCGGGACAAGTGAACTACATTAAACTATCGTCCAACACATGGGAGCATTTAAACCAAATAACGCACATTCATTTACAAGAATGTATAAATCCCAGTATGATTCGTTTACTGAAATCCATTCAATATAAGGTCTATAATACCAATAGTTAGTCAGAATGTTATTGTTATTATCCAACCTGATAACAAAAAATGCATTCGAAATATATACCTTTCTTTTTTATGCATACATGAGTATATGCGTGTTCTTTCCTTTGTTGACCATTACAGTATCCTGCTGCACCAACCTCATTTCCCTTGAGGGGTATTAAGGTTTAATCTCGTCCTAAATATAATACTAATCTGGCATTAAGAAACACTAAAATAAACAATCCCAATACACTTTCAAGTCGCCTCTATTAATCATCATGTGTTATTGGGATTATCAAACGGCCAGTTTAAAACATGTTAATAGATTCTCTCTGCAGGTCCTGAAGTTTCATAGCACTGCTATTTATATGGCACAATTGTTCATTTGCTGACAAGGACAAATGACTCCCATCCATCAAGATTCAATTAGACAGGGTGGTTTCAGAGACACATGCATCAGTTTGGGTTGTTTTTTTGGAAGGGGGGGGGGGGTGGCGGCGTAATTCCAGTTTTTACAAGTTTCTTATGTTTTTAAACGGACACAAGAAACTGATATAAGAACAAGAAAAGCATCAGATATCCTTCTCGACTATTTTATATTATTTCATTTGAATCCAGCTGTGGGAGAAAGGGGTGAATATGGAGAGGTAGAGGGAATGTCACTCTTTCTGCACAGGTTTCCCTTTAAAGCATTTGATGTTATGTAAATGATAAAATGACCTCTATCATAGCAAGCAGGATAAGCGGAGTGAATGTGCTTTCATATATCACCACAAGCGACTGCTCTTCGGCACAAACAGTCATTCATAACCTTTCTGCAAAATTAATTTGGGTACAGTCAATGAGAGCCGCATATGCAGAGGACATTTCTCTCCTTCCTTATTTTATATTAATGCCAGTTCCTATTGGCAGCCCTCAAATTGCTCAAACATTGCTGCTATCCCCAAGATCATTTTGCTTTGATTTGCATAAACCATGTGTTTAGAAGAAATGGGAGAGCGGCGATAGATTGAGGATTTGTCATGTTGAGGACTGGTTGCTTGAGCGCCGGCTCTTTGTCAAACGGTGGCAGCGATCACATCGACGGCATCTCCAGGCTCAAATTAAAATGAAACCGGACCAAATACCTTCCCACCGAAATTGTTTGGCATGATTAAGTCCCGCCGAAGTGATTTTCTACATGTGCATTAATGCCGTGCCTTCCCACTCCAATGAGGTTTCCAGGGGGCCTTCTACATGTGTGTATGTTAATTCACCTCAGCTAATGTTGTTGACAACGTTCACCAGAGGTAATGTCAGGGTCACAGACCCGGCAACATTTCCATCTTATCCCCTTAAATGACAGCGCATGGATAATGTTCTCCATCCTTATTATTAATCCCAGGATTGAATCATTTAATTTGCCTATTTTTTTTAATATGAATTTAAATAACGGGATCCAACACAACAGATCTGGGATGAAGAGTTGTAATGTAAAAAGATATTTAGTAAAAAAGTATGCACTTGATTAAGAGAATAAATGTACTAACAATCTAAATCTATACATGTGAGCTGAGGAATTTAACCACACAGAGACGAAGTCCATGTACATTTACATCCTTTGCTTTCATCTCACTCTTGTTAAGTCCCCTTTCACTGAATTTGTTGCGAACACACAAGAGTGCACACACTCTCATTACCGAGACGACACAAGCACCTTCCACTCCTCCCAATTAACTCCAATTTATCCAAGAGCTTTCAAAAAGCGATCTGGCGGAAGAAAAAAAAGAGGGACTGATATTGCATCTCTGCAACATCACCGGCTTGCGAGGATCAAAGTACTCCCATGGGTGGGAGGCAAAAGGCTTCAGACTCCCCACAATGCAGTGCAGCCAAATGAAATAATGCAAATCGAGCCCTAATTACCACCAGCTTAGTGCGCAGCTTCCAATTAGCAGCAATTACACTCACGGTGTAAATTCACCAACAAAAAGCCAGACAATTACACACTAATTATATCAGATTTCAAGGGAGGTAGAAGAGAAAGCATTGTGTTTCGTAAGGTAGTAAATATTGACGAAAAAACTGAATGTTTAACAATGTTTTAGCATTTTAGAAAGAAAAATGTTGCCTTTGATTTTATTGTTAAATATTAAAATAGCTTCACGGTTTGCATTATTAGAATTATCTCACTGCATAATAAATAGTGTGTACAGACTCTCCATGCTACATCGCTAAAGTGGTACCATCTGTATTTTTGATAAAGGGTCACATTTTTCCTGTGATTTTGACAACATGCATTTAAGGCCATTTATCACCACTACTGCGAGGTAATGAGGGCAGCCACTGGACCAGAGTTGCATAATTCTGCCATTACTGGCCCATTGTAATAATCTTCTGACCTCTACCTTTCAGAGCTGAACTTGAATGGTGTGACAAATCTGAACAAATACCCAACGTTTCCAAAACAAAAACATAGTGGAGAAGCTCAAGGTCGGCTGGGATTGGGAGCCGGAGGAGGGGCTTAAATGTAACAACACACATTAGCCCATGTTGAACCGGCATCACCTCAAACGTCAAAAACAGTCAAATTCACTAAAAACACGTATTTCTAACTTTTTTTTTTTAAGCAATAAATTCCATCTTATTTTTCATTTTTAAATGACAAAAAATTGGTAAAAATTAAACTGATCTTGCTTATTCTGAAAGTATATACTTTATAAAACAATCTCCATTAAACTCTCTATAATAGTCTGTTGTGAGTTCTGCTTCAGGACTACAAGGCTCGGCAATCTCGTCGAGCGAGACTGTGCTATTCATGAGCACCTCCTCCCCTCTCTCCATCATACGGCTGTGCTCATTATACAGCACTTACTTCCCTGTGTGTGTGTGTGTGTGTGTGTGTGTGTGTGTGTGTGTGTGTGTGTGTGTGTGTGTGTGTGTGTGTGTGTGTGTGTGTGTGTGTGTGTGTGTGTCAATTCCTTTGCAAGGTGATTGAGACGATCATATAAACAGAAGTCTGACTAACTATAATGGCGATGTAGTTATCTCTTCATTCGAGAAAATAATCTAACAGAAGAGGAAGAAAACAAAGCATCAGCGCTGAAGTCTCTCTTGAATTATAAATAGTACATTTCTTCCAGGGATTTATTATGCTGCTGGTAATGGGGATTTTATATTGTTTAATATTGCCTCGTGAACATCAGACATTGTACTCTTTCAGCTTGATCACATCGTTTTAAATTGCTTAGAATTTGATGAGACTTTGTGTAGCTAAATACTTATTCTGTTTTCTTTAAATCTTCCAGCCCTCTACCGAGTGTTTATCT
Source organism: Myoxocephalus aenaeus (assembly GCA_038501785.1). Classification (NCBI taxonomy): domain Eukaryota; kingdom Metazoa; phylum Chordata; class Actinopteri; order Perciformes; family Cottidae; genus Myoxocephalus; species Myoxocephalus aenaeus. The sequence goes on from JBAMJR010000089.1 coordinate 6,259,352, forward strand.
ATAAATTGTACACAAAATAAATCCAGAATAAATCCAAAAAGGTCCCAACATCTATTATCAATGTCAGTTCTTAACATCACAGATCTCGCACATTGAACTCTCCCGGTCCGATCCTCTGGAGGTGTTGCTGAACTTGAACTCAGACACGGGGGTGGGGTGGTGGGGGGCGTGAAGTAAATCTACAGCTGAAGATCTACGAGGGAAGGACGATCCCTCAGTCTTCCGCTGCCCTCGTCGCGCACGTTGCTATTTTTATGTGGCCTTTTTTCCTGCTTTAGTTGCTCAAGAAAGAGCTGGAGTCTAAAGATAAAGGCCATTTTTTTGGCAAATGGTGAAAGTAGCAAAATAAATGACCTGCTGGTACCATGGTGTAATTACAGTGGCTGGAGGAATACCAATCTATCACGAGGACGAGGGAGGGGGGGCTGACACGCTGCAAAGGGGTTAGTCAAAGGAGATAGCCTCTGACTAACTACTGGCCCCGGACAATCAATACTCTGCAGATATTGCATTCAGGGAGAAAGGAGAAGAAGAAAAAAAGAAAGCCAAGCCCTAAAAACTTCCCAAATGGCTTTTCATTCAGATATTGATCAGCACCCTTTTATCATGACCTTGCTCCACCAAGGCCATATACTTTCTTAAGGGTATAGGAAACTCATAAATCTGAGAGTTGCTACAGTCACACTGGGCTTGTGCGCAGCGAGGCAGGGCGGCAGGACGGTGTAATTGCTCTTTCAGGGATGGCGGCCCTCTTTCATACTTCATAACAAGGATCCCATTACCTTCCTGAGCTGCGAGGAGGAGGAGGACGAAACAATACTGATGGCGTTAAATCGAAGAAGCGGGTCTGAAAGATGTAAAAAGGTTAGTAGAAATTGGTTGAACTGAAAAACCTCTCGTCACTTCTCACCTCCAGTGTCTGTGACACACAATATAAGCAAGCCGTCACCGAGTCGTACTGCTACTAGTTTACAGCAGCGACTCGCCACAAGTTTGTAGGGCAGCTCATTTTAATAAATAGAAAGGATCTAGTCAAATTCACATATTTGTTTTGTTTAATAAGGAAAAAAAACACACAAATAGGATAACAAAAATTGGTTATTTAATATCACAATAACAAAAAATATTACCGGCTATGATGCAGCATGCATCTCAAAGTGAAGAGTAGCCAACAGTTAGATGAAAAGGTACAATTGCTCACCATGTACTACCACAAGTGGTAAACATGCAAACTGGATCAAACGGACAACCCAAACACATAACCGCTCATATCCACAATAATGATTAAAAGCAAGTTTTAAACGGAGCCACTTGCCTTTTTCTTATCTTTTTTAAACGATCCATTGAGTCGTTTTTTTAAACTCCGGTTCGACCTGCAACACTTAACCGTGCGAACATATGGACATCATCAGCTGTTAATATGTTCCACCATGACACTGTTACTATTCCTTACGGCCCCAGCCACTGTATTGTATATACAGTCGAGGTAAATGTTATCATTAAGGCTATATTCTATTCCATATCCATGAGCCAGACTGCACGGTAGGGCCTTCGTGGCACGTTATTTTATGTAACTGATGGAACGCAAGTCTGTCAAACGGGAACGGTCTCCACAGAGACTTAAGGAACATCCTTTTTGTCCCCTTCACAACTTTTTCTGTCCCAGACACATGTCACTGTGCATGATTAATGAGGTGGAGGGTTTCACATCAAACCCGTTTAAGGACTTTAGCGTCGAAGATCCCCGCATGATACGAGGAGTCTCGTTTACAAGAAGATGAACATAGCTGCGGCCCATGCGCTGCTCCGTGCAGTATGTTTATGCTATATGTTTATGACTATCGAGGCAGATGGATGAACAAAACTCGAGCCACCGGCTAATTGGTTTTGAAGTAGCCGGGGCTCGGACTAAAGGAAACAACTGTCTCTGCCTCGGAAGAGACGGGAGCTGGGGAGCGCTGCAGCTGCAGCTGCCAGCGCTCAGTACATCGGGTCATGTTGGTGTTTGGATTGGACGTATTTATAAGCAAACCAAAAGCTATTATCGGTTATGAATGATCCGTTAAGTACTGGACAAACTTCTGTTTTTTTTTAATTGTGACGGGCTCATTTCAGAGATCATCTCATTTAAAATGTGATTAAACAGACAGCAGGATTTACTGTTGGTGAAATATTTAGCAGTAGAAATGTGTTCGGAACAAAAAGGATTAGCTACGAAGATTAGAATAAACATAATAATCAATGTTTAGAAATGAAGCAATTAGAAAATCTGGTGCATAAATCAGAATCAGTAAAGATTGGGGAAACAGTGTTTATTCTTTTTTCGCAAATACAACAAAAGGCAATCTGATGATCAGATAAGTCGGCAGCTGCAGAGTTTTCCATCCAGCAAACAAGACGCGCTCTCAACCTTTTACATACAGATTTGTGCGATCACTCATCGCTATGGTTTAGTGTACACTGCAGCGAGAGGAAAGGATGTGGAAAGAAATGTCTGTCTTGTCTTTGTCTCCATCTTAACTTTTGATGCTTCAGTAACAAATATCTCTCTCCATCATCTTCCGTTCCATCCGTCTCCCTCCTGTCTCTCCTTCCCTCCCTCCCTCCCTCCCTCCCTCTGTCTGTCTTCCTGCCCCTCACGTGTCATGCATTTCCGAGAGTCAGTGTACTCTAAACAGTTATGTTCTTGTTTCCTATGGTTATGATCTCCACTGACGTGCTGGAGTCCCATTTCCTTTTTCAGCTCTGCCTGCACACTACCAGCGCGGCCATAATGTAGAGCGTGTCCATAAAACATGCACGCAAGGCAGCGCCGACACTCAGCAGACCTCGGCTTTAACACATGCATTACATTCAGTATTATGTATCATAATTGTGATTTAAGTCTGGAATGAAAGCATACAAGTAGAGATGAATCGGGCTGCCGTAGTTTCTCATGCAATCATTTATTTAAAAAAAAGAAAAAAACGCTATGTGAACATAAATGTCCTAACTGTAGTCAGCATAACTGCTGTATGTTCAGGGCATAATTAATTGATTCCTTGGGAGGCTGATACAGTTGCAGTCCAGGAGGAGGCTCAACGAGTGGAGAAGAAACTAACAAGGCTGCTGGAACTACAGGACAATGAGCAGTAGAGCTGCAGTTATACGGTTTATTAACTGACTAGTTAATGAACTGAAGATGCATTTAAAAGGCCCTAAAATGTAACTTTTTAATATGATTAATAAAAAATAAAAAATGCATATTCTTTTTAGTAATTAGCTATTGTAATTGATAAATTCATTGCATTTAAATTTGGAGGGAGCTTTGCCACGTATTAAAATAAAATTTCAATGTGCAGAGTAATAATAATAAAATGTAGAATAAACATCAAGGGGTTGACTCATTTACAAGAAAGTTTCAGGTTATTAAATGCAAGAATTGTGATTTGATAACCAATAATGAATACCTTTGGGCATTGGTCTGCAGAAAATTGTGATTCACCAATTTCTGACATATCACAGACTAAACCATGAATTAAATAAATGCAAAACAATGCAAAGATTGACCGTTAGAAACAAAAACAATCACAAGCTGTAATTGGAAAATTAACAATTAATTAACCACAATATAAAAAGAATATATGAATTGTTTGTGTCATTATCAAGCATGAATGCCAAATGCTCGCTGGTTCCAGTTTCAGACATGTTATAAATTACTTTTCTCTGTTTTTAGCACTGCTAATTAGTAATTTCAGGCTTTGGATTGTTGGTCGGACAAAACAAGCAATTTTCCTTTGCCCAACACTATCGCAAAGAAAAAATGTAATAATTGAAAGAAAAATAATCCTGATATTAATTCATAATGAAAACAATCATTGCAGACTTAATAATAAATAAAATGTATATAGTACTTGCTCTGCCCATGCATCACATACAGTGCTGTTTATCTTATGGGAATATTGTGGAAAGGAAACAATATTTCCTTTACTAAAAAGAACAAATAACTCAAGCTGTAGACAAAACCCTCCTCAGTATGTTGCGTCTCTTCTGTATCATTAGTGGATGAAAAGCAAAAGCCTTTTCTAACTGTGAACGTTCTGCTCCGGCTTCTTTCCCTCAATAGTGCGCTGGAGAAATGACATAGCACAAGATAAAATAGTAATGCTAATATCAATAGTTTGTCCATTACAGGTCAGCTAACTGTCCGGCAGAACAGTTACAAAGCTGTTCTTTTTCGATCTCACAAGGCCGATCAATACGGGGGCATACTGTTTCAATTTTGCCGGCATTGATTTTCTCTATAACACTCCAACCCTAAAGCATTCGTCTTTCTGAAGGAAGGAAGATTTGATTTACTGAAGAAAAATTGGAGTGCACATCACAAAGATTTTTTGCCGAGCGGTAGTGTGACATGCCAAAAGATGGATGTCCCTTGGCTGGGAAGCCTCTAGCCTAAGGGCGTCCATTAGAGCAGTGGTGCTGCAGAAAATGAGCTGCTTATATGAGGGAGGAGGAGCAGAGGGAGAGGAGTCGGTGCTCGAGGTGTGTGTGTGTTTTAGGGGGACTAGCTGTACGTGAGGATTGTTGGAATAAACCCGGAGATAAAAAAGGATGCTGATGCTGGCTTAAAAGGAAAGACGACAAAGTAGGAAAACGGCAAAACTCCAGAGTATACCGAAACCTCTTCATTTTGAACAACGCTTCCATTTGCCTCAAACAGACTGGCTACATCAGTAAATTGTCAACAGCAGCTCTGGATTTAAAAAAAAAAAGTGTGCATACTCCTTCTACATCACACTTCAACCTTTTTTCAGCTGCAGCCACCTTCCTTCTACTTCCCTCGCTTCCTGCATCCAGAGTGAATTTCCATGGTACATTAGTCAGCCTATTAGAATGCAATAAAGAGAAGGTATGAGAGGGGAAAAAGAGGAGTAGTGCGAGTCCCCGGAGACTGGGTTGGCGTTCTCCATCATCTGCCCTCATCTCCCCTCTCTGTCCGTCGACTTTGTCTAGGTGTCATATACATGAAAGATGATTCCTGACCCAAATAAACACCGCAGCGGTCTGGATGCTCAGTGGACCCAAGCTCAAAGAAAGAGGGGAGAAGAAAAAAAAAAAAAAAAACTGTGATGAGCGATGAGGAGAGAAAAAAAATGACATCTGCCAGTTGTTTCATTTGTGGCTATCTTGCTAGGTGTTCATTTACTTTTTTTTCCTCCCTCAAAAAGACGGCAGGCTGGCATGTTGAACACCTGAGTCTCAAGGCACTGGGACAGAAACGTATGGACAAACAGGTAGCCTATCTGTCTGGCTGTGGATCTGTCTATGTCTTGACACTAGATGACAGACAAGGGCACAAAAACGATAGATACCACCTCTGTCTGGTGGAGGAAATCCTCCCTGGACAGCCAGTGATACAACTGTAGTAGATAGTGAAACAAGAAAGGGCAAAGGACAAGGAGTGGGAGAGGAGGAGAAAAGAAATTGTATGTTGAGAGAAAGAGAGAGAGCGAAAGAACCGCAGACAAAGCAGGGGAATGGAAAAGGGAAAATCACCTAACACCTCTTTTCTCCCGAGGCCAGGGCTGCTGTAAGCTGGATATTAAGACACAAATTGCATTCAGGCGGGTCACACTGTGTCAGAAGATATTAGATGCCTGCCGTGAGGAAACAACAATTCCCATCAGCTTGTGAGAAAATAATATTTTCATTTTCAGACTCTTTATTGAATGGAAACTTTGGGGAATACGTTTTTATGGCGTGTGAGCAGGCCGGCAACAAAAGGTCGTAATCATAGCTGCGTATTGTCTTTTGTGTTCCAGGATTTCATTTTCACAGCTGGAAAAGGCATTGCGTGTAGCCGCGCTTCCCCTCCCATTTGTATTCACAGGCAGGGATGTTGCTGCATCACATGTTGTACTGTTGTATTTGGGGAATTAGGGAACACACATCTCTTGTATTAGGACGCTTGCAGGCATGCAGGTGTGTGCACGAGTTGTTGTTTTTTCCCCCCCTGTGTCCATCTTTTCCTTTTACTTGTTCTTTTTTTAGAGTTTTCAGCACCAGATGTTTCTCCAGTGCCCACATACCACGGGGCTCTGGTGCGTAGCTGCACCACCTGACCTTCACAGTAATTGACCAAAAATATTGATGTAATGGCACAGGACTGATTGTGATTTATTAAAAGAGCGCTGCACTCCAAGGCCCAGTGCCAATGGCTCCCTGCGCCCATCGGCAGCCATTAGGAAAACCATCAATAGCGCAACGGCATAAAGGGCCAGTAATGGGGGACTTTTCTGGCCAGGGCTCATAGAACACAATCTCCATAGTAAATAGCCTGGTGTGAGAACACATGAAGACTAATAGACAACAAGAGATGGAAGTAGATACACCATATCCTGATGTAAGAGGGAAAAAAATAGAAAAGAAAAAACAAAGGCAGCCAGAGATAGACTCCTGATCCAATAGCAAACTAACCCTCGCCAGACGAGTCTCTGGAGAGTTTGGTTCAGTCTAACGAGCACGAGCCAGCGGCCGTCTCTCCAGCTCACCATTACCCACTACCTGCACAAACAGCCATCATTAGGGAATAGCTGCATTGGATTCTGCTGCCTATTTGGCGAAACAAACACGGAGGATAGGGTTCCCTCTGTTCTTAATGGGAGCGGAGCTGTTTAAATGGCTTTCATCTCTCTCTCCAGTCAAAGCATCATTCAACCCACAGCTGACGTTTTCACCTTTGCAAATCTAATTTAATCAAAGCCATGAGTATCGGGGGATGAGAAAGATTATGATGAGATTAAAACCATTACAGTGGTTTGAATAATTTCAAGGCTGAGAGAAATGACATGCTATGAACACGGTTCATGAAAAAAAACTAAACAGGTGCATCCTCTTGATTAAAGGGGTTTCTCTGCAAGGCTCACTTAGCCTCTAAAATACCCTTGCGTATGGGGAACAAAATATAATTGTGATAAAATGGAGAAACAAAAGGATTTGTCATTTTCTTTACATTTACAAAAAAACATAATCAAACATTAAATGTTTGATCGTGCGTGCGTGCGTGCGTGCGTGCGTGCGTCATTCTTCCGCCATTACACTAAATTCTAAAATATTTGACAAAGTAAAGTTTAATAACAATCTTACTTGAAAGGAAAACGACAACAATGTAAAAACTCCCAGAATGAGCTTTGCTTTGAGACTTGTGCTTTACCTTTTGGAAGAGCTTCCCCAGGCTCCATGTTTGTCAGTCAGGATGTTGACTATCTTCTGGATGAGCTGTGTGGCGGTCATGTGGTCGCGGTACTTGGCCGCTCGGATCAGGTGGTCGCACATCTTCTCCTCGTCGCGCTTCTCCGCTGCGTACTGAGCGCAGTTCGACTAGGAACGAGACAGAAACGGTGCATTATACATTCCATAAGTGAAGGCATCACGAGCGCGTACATTGCAAAGAGGCGCACAAATGTGTCAAGAGACTGAATTATACGACATGTACATTAAAATGTGTGTTAGTAACTTGTGGAACATATGTGGCAAAAAACGTTCTATAGTAATGGTACAATGCAGACACATATAGAAACTCCACTCTGAGTCCAACCAAATGAAAATCATGGGGTCATTTCTGTCCTCATGTCATGTTGATTAATAACAGTGGACACGCATTTACTAATGCCCTCCGGCACACCAAATCACATACCCACAATGCACAGGGAGGACATTTTTCTCTGTCGGAATTTGTTATCAGAATGGGCCTTTGAACTCTGCGGCGATGGGAAAAGTAAAACAGTCTGAAAATAACTGCTATAATTTGAAACAGTGTTTTGATTTCCATCTGCTTCAGAATAAATTTCAAACTCACGTTGCGCTTATAGCTTTGAAAGTATTGTTTCAAAGTTAAATTTGTATTAAAGGTGAGCATAAGAAAAAGGGACAGGGAGAAAAAGAATAAAAACATACTATGTATAGTAACAGCTAGAAATTCACATTAGGCTTGTGTTGGTGCATTTATATTTTCCTCTTCATGTTCTCAGAACAGTTGCAGCATGAAGAACAAAAGCGAATGTGATTATTAATGCGTCTTCAGTTGTATATTAATGTTCTTATCAAATTAACCTTAAAATAACCCATTGGCATTAGCCCAGATGCATGGCTGAACAAGTGCAACCTGCTTTCCCAAAGTTACCAGTAAAGCGCTTTATAATGGGTCCTCCTCTTCAATTTGAACGACAACATTTCATATCTGACAGAAAATCTATAGGTATAAATCAAATTAGAGGGGCTTTCCTGCAGGCCACTGGGCCTTAATTATCAATCCATGTCTCTTTGTGTGGCATTAATGTGGGCCTTGACCTTCCAGCACGGTGACCTGGGAAACGGCTAAATAAAGGGAGTACGGAAAAGGACATTTCAGTAAGGGTTTCACATCTTCAACCAGAGAATGCTTAGCCTTGCTTCGTCTGTGCTGCGTGTGCGTGTATGTGCGTGTGTGTGTATGTGCGTGTCGCATGTCCATTAATCTTGATCAGTGGTACTGAAGGCAAGCAGGAATTGGGGCAAGTGAAAAGCTGGACCAAAGGAAGGGAATAAGAGGATAGTGTTTTAAAAGCTACAATTCTAGCTACGCCAAGCATTTTATAATTGCATCTGTTAAAACTTTAAACAGAAAACAATTTGTTCATTAAAAAAAAGAAACATTTATATGTATAAATTAATATAAAATGTATCCATTTTGCCAAAATAAATGGATATGTGGATTTCCGTCCTTTAAACAGATATTAGTAAGCCTATAAAGTCCATTTCCATCTGCCCCTGTCTGAGACATGTAAAGTCTGCAGTACTAATCAACAGTGCTGGGTTCAAACTCATAACCATAAACAAACACTTCATCACCTGTGTGTTGAGCCTGCCCAAACACCCAAACCCGCCATGCTGTAATGGGATTTTCTCATATCCGAAGCCAAAGTCGACTACAGCAGAAAAGGCGAAATTCACAGACTCACCCTTAAAATAACAACCCAAAAAGCTGAACACACCAGTTGTGCCATTAAAACCCAACGGCGGGTTTGCTCCTAAGTGGAAAAGACAAGTCACCGTTAATTCCCGGGGTCATTCCGTAGATGTGAAGTCAGAGAGTGCGCCGGGGTATTATGAAGAACTTATTATGTTATGTTATTATGAGGGTTAAAGTGAATAACCAAATCTCACAGTTGGCACTATCCTGTATTCGCTTCTCTCCTAGTCCGCTGACAGGATAAAGGGTTAGAAACTAGAAAGGAGCTTTCTGGGTATTTTCAAACAAACAGTTCTTTCTTTCATTTTCATGGAACGTCGAGGAAACATAAGAAATGCATTAAAAGTATCTGTTCCTATTTGCAATTAGAAACATGCCTTTTTGTTTGTTTGGAGTGACTAAAGTGGTCAGTGGGCATATTTTGTCAAAGAAAACCACCATAAAAAGACACGCTGGGAGACAAGCGCTTCCATTTACAAAGTTAAAAGAGTGCAGCTGAAGAAAAGGGATGGCAGACTCTGTGCCTCTGGTAACTTCCTACCCAGACAGCCACCGGGGCGCAACTCGCTGGCAGTGAGACCGTTATGACTTGCGACACTGTAATCATGGGCAGCACCTTCCATTACATGGCCCGGCTGACAGGGTCGCCCAGCGTGAGTGCCGGGCTCGGCCGGAGGAGACAGCTTGGTGAAGACGAAATGATAATGGCTGGCATTAATCGAGTCAATTACACTGAGTCGTGTCTCCCACAATTCATCAACAGTTCAAGTAAATAACTATGGATGTGTGTTGGAGTTCGGGGAGGAAATAGGCTGCTGGGGGAAAGTGACTGGGGAGTGGAAGGAACAGTAATCATCTCGGAAAAAAAGTCCCATCATGAAGAAGATGGCGACACGCACATCCAGACGCAACTCTTTGAAACGTGCGACTGTTAATCACATTACCGAGCCTCTTTTCGGAGCCCGAGAATGAAACGCATCAGATATTTTCATGTAAAAAAAAAATTGTTGCTGTGGTTATCACTGCCAATCGCTCGTGTTTTTTTTACGGCGCCGATTCTACAAATAATAAGCAGAGGGAGGGGATGAGTTTCACAGTGGTGGTGTTGCAACAGTGTCAGCCTTATCTGAATGCTGTAGTTGTTGTCAGATGATGCCTTGGCTCCCCTCCTCCTCTCCCTCGCTGGGTCGAGAGGGTTAACCGGTATAATAGGCTGGAGAATGGAGGCTCATTACAAGATATCAGCCCTATGTTTATCAATTAGAGTGACAGAAAAAGGTCCAGCGGTGTTTTCGTGCACACAGTGAGCCTTCGACGCGCGCCGACTGACAGAACCGGGGTCTCAGGGTTCTGTCGGGGAACAGGAGGAAGAAACAAAACCAGCAGAGATGTTATTAAAGCGCTTGATTTGCAATCTCTTGACACTGGTGGCACATCAGGGCTGCACAATCTCCAAGGCTGGGCTATTGCTCTGCGAGAATCTCCAATTTCTCACATCCGTCGACAAGCACTCCCAGAGGGTTTCATTTACAAACGGGCAGAGAAACTGTCCAGAGGAAGGCGAGACATCAGGCTCGTCCTTGTCTGGTATCAAAGAATGCAAATATAGTACAAATAAATTCCTCCTGGATCACAATGGAGGTCTAGGGAGACAAGACGGTGAAATGAGAAAGGAGGATGGGGGTCGGAAAACAAAAAGTAGATGCTGAACCAGTCTACCAATTGGTTTCAAAGAGATTCCCTTGCACTTGATCTCTTGGCCTCTAGTTTTCAAATTGCAACATAAAATGTCACCAGGGGAATACAGACAATGGGGCTAGGGAAGAAACGAGTGAAAGGAAGAGGAGGGGGAGAAAAATGAGGGCTTAAAAGTACAATGGCGAACAAAAGTCACCAAATGACAATGCCTGACAGCCACTTCAATTCTGAAATGATGCCCCTGTCATGCCGTGCTCCCAAGTATTGATTTTTTCTTCTTCTCTCGGAGCACAGGAGGGGAAAAAAATAATCTAATCCCGTTGAAACAGATCCCTCTCCGCCGGCTCCGGCACATTGCTAGCGGCCATCAAGGTTAACGCAGGCGCAACACTCATCAAAGTATCTCTCTCCTCCTCCTGCTCCTCCCCTCACAGTCTGTGGCTGATCTGTAATGGACTGGTCACCATGCTCAACTGGCAGCCTCTTCATCTCTTCTACCCAGAACCCGCTCGTCTCTGCAAAAACGCACCCTGCTCAGGCCACATCAGTCTGCGTTGCTGCCATCTTTTCGCGATGACTCCAGCTCGGCTTCAAGGTCATGCCGCGAGAAAAATCGCTCTGTCGTCTGGAGGTGAAAAATAGTCAAATGAAGAGAGGACGCAACCGGATGAGAAATACACATCGTCTGGATTGGCCGTTGCCTGAAAACACAACTACAGCGTATGGCAGCGCGGCGCTGAGCTCAGGCGGAATTTGAAAACACATTCTTATCAACGGTATGAAATTAAAGCAGCAAACACTTAACTTTCTTGCATGTAGAAAATCATTGTAAAATATTTTTATTCAGAGATGCAAGTCTTCACCTTCTGCTGCTCATGGAAAAAAAATCTACGAAAACATTCCCCGCTTAAAAAAAGGCACTCTAACACGCGGTGAATTCAGCAGGACCGAGACTACGGTTCCCAAACAGTCTTCTGGAACCCACTTCTCCCGTTTTACCTCGTGGTGTCTTCAGTGAAACAGTCCATGTTTTACAGTAACATATACAAAATAAAAACATCTACCAAGAAGGGACAGACAGTCATGCTGAAAGATGCCAACTTGCTTTACATTTTGACAATAAAGTCAGCGTTAAAAGACAATAAAGAGCTACTGCCGTCCACTCTTGAGGAGCTTTTTGTTTGCCTCTTTATGAAATTAATCCATATCCTGATGGTTGAGCCAAAATACTATCACAATTATAGACATGTTCCGATTTAGTTTTTTTGCCCCTTTCATTCTTTTGACGTTAGTTTTGCCCATAATGAGGTGCCCGGGCCTCCAGCCCTGCTGACATGCTACATTACAGTTGCGACAAATACATGACAGCCAGCTACAGTTGGTGGCAGCCATCAGTCGGACCGCTGTGAAGGATGTGGTGTAAAATAGCCTTTGGGAGTTGTGGCTCTCTTTCTGTGCGTGTTTGAGTAACATTTGATCAGCAGATTGCTTCTGGAACAATAAAACTAAACCTCAGGTTTTTGTGGAATCAATATACTGATCAGCCTGCCGGTTTAAAAGAAATGGAGATAGCTCAGGTTGGGTCAGCTCTGGATCTAACTTAATCTATGACAGTACATCACAATTACATTACAAGGTACTATTAAAGTGCATCCCAGGCTCTCTCTGTGATACTCAGCCCTGTGATGCACACGTTTCCAGAGACCAGTGCTATGATAATACAACATAATGAGCATCAGCTCAATGCTAATGTCATTAATGTGGGGAAAGCAGCAGATCGTTTTACAAGCTCAGCCGAGGGAGGACAATGACGCCGAGCACTAATTAGCCGCTATCGTCTGGCTTTCACAGGATCTCTCAGACAGTCAATTCAATTACTCCATATAACAGCAGAAGATGAATCAAGGGGGTCACAAAATAAATAAATAAATAAATAAATATATATATATATATATATATATATATATATATATATATATATATATATATATAAAGACTGAGTACAAGGGAAGGGTAAGAAAGAAGGGTAAGAAATAATAGAAATGACTTGGGTCTTGCTCACTCTTCCCTATCTGGACCTTCTTATCTGCCCTTGTGCCTCTGAGCCCACCACATTTCATCCCTAATGAACAGTCCCATAAAAAGAAAGAGTTCGATTTCTCTCTCCTCCTTTCTATCTCTTGGGCTCCCCACTCCTTCCTGCTCCTCTGGAAGATATCAGAGTCTATCATTTGCTGTGCTGGGCAGCAGCATCCGATCCGCAGATCTCCTTCACATTAAGGATCCTTTTAGATAGAGAACCCTAAAAGGTAATTGGATTTCCCCCTAGTTATCTTCATCTGTTTCACCCTAAGCCCAGTGTAATAACTTACTCTTAGGGCCAAAGATAACTCAATTCTGTCCCACAGAGAGCCACAGAGTGTGAGTGAGAAAGGGAGCGAGAAGGCATATGTTACGTCTCTGAGGCAAACGGGTATCTAAATCCTCCATCACTGCCTTCAAAAGGATATGAACTCTGACAAGGAGCAAACATAAATTTGTTTTTATGTATTGAACCATTCTCTTTTCTGGTGCCTTGGTATTGCTGCGGCTGCGGAACTAGAGCATGAGCTCTTAAAATGCAGAACAGTATAGTGAGGCAGGCAGATTATGTTCTGGCAATGACTGAGCAGAACTCCACACTTCCAGTGTAACACAATATTAAAAGTGAGTCATTTTGGAGGCCTGTTTGGAGGTTTCTTTCTCACAAAATAATAACCAACCTTTAGTGTCACGGCAACACAATACAAAAAGGGACAACATCTTCACAAAAAACAACAACTGCGAAACAGCTGAAAATTATTTCATAAACCATCCACCCCCGCTCTCAGGGGGGATGTTTCATTGGCCTGTTATTTTTATTGTGGCAGTGCAAAATGAAACCGTTGGCTCTAGCAGGCTCAAGCAGAGCTTGTATGGAGGCAAAAATCAATACAGCAATATCAGAGCAAGACTTATCAGGGCTTCACTTCTTCTCAGAGGTCACAGAGGAGCAACTGCATTTAAGTGGGGAATTCAATTGTGAAACATAGTTTGGGACGAGCTGTGCCGGGTATCTGATTAAGGCCGGCTGGAAGGCTGCAAAGGGAGAGTGAGTTCCCAATGACAATAGCAAAATACAACTAAACAAAAGTTATGGCTTTCCATTTGATGTGGATTTGCAGTCAATTGAGTGACATTTTATAGGATTGATAGCGGTGCTTCATTTGGAATTAACAATCCCTGAACCAATAACACTGCACACAGTATTGCGCTGCTATACACCCAATCTCTCTCTTTTTAAATTTTTTTATATATATATATATATATATAGCCTACATCCTTGGTTCCTGTCCTTTGCACTCTTACCAAATTAGCATCAAAGACTTTTTTTTGTCATGTTTTCATGCACGCTTGTAATCAGATAAATGACACTACATTTACTAAAGGTTTATGTTAGGACTGGAATTATGTTAGTTAAATAGCTTATTGTTATGGCCAACTCCTGGTATCTGGACATAAATTACACATAAGTGTATGACGGTCTTACTTTTAGTATCATTTGTACAGAAGATTCCGCTCCGAGAAATCTGGTAAAATACACAAACGGGACTGAAAACAACAACAAAAAGCTGAACAGTCAGTTGGATTTGAAGAACAAAGGGACAGCCAGGTTGTTCTGTGCAATGCCAAACTACTGCATGCCAGGTTAGGAATCAGGTGCTAATGCCTGGGAGTTTGAGAAATGGAGAACCATCCGAGGCAGCGTAGGGCTCATTTGTATTGTGCAGACTTACTGGCAGTCAGGCAACATACCCTGAGCCATTTCTCTGCTGCCACTGCATGCATACATACATACAGTTGTGCAAGACCACAAAGACTGTACACCTTTTCATAAAGTATGCAGTATGGATAAAACAACTGCCGTAACAACCTAGTAGAATATAATCATGCTCCACCAGTCTGTTTTGATAGTGACAAGTGGAGATCATGTCAGATAATGTGTGCAAATGACTGACTGCCAGAGCAGAGTGAGTAATAAGGGTTCACAAGAACAGGATGACAATTACACAGAAAAGCCGCCTATCAAAGAAAGAGAGCAAAACATGGCAATCGTAGACAAAACTTTGATGTGCAGGAGTTGTGCCCCCCACCCCTCTCATTGACTTCCAGCACTCTTGAGGGATTTTACGTTACCCGAAAGTCAGAGAGACCCTTCATTGAACCTTTAAAAAAAAAAAAAAAAAAGCATCAAATTTTACTGCAAAGTGGGGGCCCAGGGCTGAGGCGGTGGGTTTACACACAGACAGCCCTTCAGGCCAGCACCTCTCAGGTCTGTCTGCAGATTTTTAGTGCTGTTGGGTTCTTGAGAAATGAGAGGAGGGAGGGAAGGAGGAGAGGGGAGGATGCCATATTCCTGTCACGGGCAAAATACACCCCCAGCGGGAGTATAATGGACAGGATCTCAGCAGGAAATGATTTTGGTGAGATCTAGAAAGCAGAGGTGGACTGGGAAACGGGCATCTAAGGGTGCCCATGGGTCAGGATGGGGTTGGCCCGGCAGCTGAATGGCAACATTTGTGCTGAGAAGCGGTAGGGAGAGGAGGGGGAGAAGCTTCAGGGGCAAGTTAGACAGAGAGGCACGAGGATAAATTAACACTACACAATGTTTGGTTAGTGATACGTGCCAAGCTTGAACACCAGCCTCAAACTTCTCCAGTGTGTATGCAAGTCTGTGTGTTTGTTCACGATTAGCACACGTTTAAAGCAAACATTTACCCTCTAGCTTTGCTGTGACAGATCTTCAAGCTTGATGGACAAGTTCTGAGTAGTCGTTGGATCAGATCCACTGTGCTCTCCCTTCCGTGTTTTCATTATAAAAAAAAAAAAAATATATATATATATATATATATATATATATATATATATATATATATATATATATATATATATATATATATATATATATATATATATATATATATATACACTGACAAAGCATACAGTGGGAATATCAAACTATTAAACATATCTATCAAAGGAGTCTTAGTGCAATGGGCCTAAAGCTACAACTGGACTTTATTGTCCGAGCTTAGCAAGCCTCGAGCTCCTGTGATCTCACAGGAGGAAATGTGGTATGACAGATTGTGTTTGGTTAACATTTCTTTCTTGGTACAGAAAAAAAAAAAAGGCTGTACTGGAATCCTTCACCCGCCTTATCATCCTTCATTCTTCCAACCTACAATTAAAGTTTAAATCTGTCATTCTTTATTGATATATCTTTGAATAAATCTGTATGAAAGAGTGTGGGAAAACAGGTTTTGGACACTCTTCTATTGAGAAATGCTGATGAGATTTGTCAGCTCGCACATGCAGTCCAATTTACTCACTTCAGAAAATCATCTTTTATGCAATCTCATTGCCTGGTCACACCAACTGGATACCACCAATACAGTAAAAAAAAAAAAAAGAACACGAATGCACGCTTTATGTTGCAGAACATAGTTTCCGTTTGTGTCAAAATGTGCGACAGCAGGCTGCAATCCCACATCGCTAACATCATTATGTTTTGGATAGACCTTAAAATTGTCCTACACCTGATGCCTATGTGGTTCGCTTGACGCTTACATAATAAATTGTGTAACGTGTCCGGTGCAGCATCTCACCTCAAACTCCGCATGTTTATGGATGTCTTCAGCTCTCTGTCGGCTCAGGATAAATTCAGCTTCATTAGCCACACGAACCAGGTGGTCCTTCATGGTGTGGCTCAGCAGCCTAGGGAGAGGGACATCAGCTTACTGGAATACTACATCATGCATTTACAATTATTTAAAAAAGGTATATGGAAGTCCATTTGTATCAGTCAGAGGGGAAAATGTCAGATTGCTGCTTAGCAATATCATGAAATCTTGAGTTTCAGAATACTTAAAACATCTGTTTAACACTATGATATCTGGGAACCAAGAGAATGAACAGCCATGTAATATCCATAAAATGCTGGAACAGAGCCGTGCAAAATAAGCAGAAAATCTAATTTGGAGACAAAAACAAAACCAGATAGATCCTTTAACTGCAGTGCAGGTGCTAATTGATTTGTTAATGATATGCATCTGACAAGAGGGAGGATCTCTCCCCATGTTGCAACATGTGTAGACTACCTCCCTCTTCTTATCAGCCTTGATGTAACATGCATGTTTGTGTGTGTGTGTGTGTGTGTGTGTGTGTGTGTGTGTGTGTGTGTGTGTGTGTGTGTGTGTGTGTGTGTGTGTGTGTGTGTGTGTGTGTGTGTGTGTGTGTCTAAGAAACCTCTCTGCAGCCCTAAAGGTCAGGACTGTGCAAAGTGGAACAATAACAGACCAGGGGCCAGAGGGGGGGGCGCAGGCTGGGGTTGACTGTGGGGAGGGGGTTTATGGACCAGAGGATGACTGTAACCTAAGACTGCTGTTTCAGCACAGGGCAGCAGGGGAGCGGAGGTGCTGGGGCCTCTGCCGCCTCTCTGGCCCTGTCGAGGCCCCGCTATCAATAACCAAGCCACTGCCCTTCTTTATGGCGCTCTGTGGTCAAGACTGTAAATATGGACAAAACAGACATCTCTGAAGACATTATGAAAATAAAACAGTTACATTCAATACTTTAACTACCACATAGAATACCATTTAATACCTGGTTGACCGTCATACCAAAGTGTCAAGAAAAACTAGTCCTATAATTATATTCATTTTTATTCAGTAGTTCCCCAATGATATAATCAATTAAACTAAATGTGACCCACTTCACTGTTCCTAGCTACAGTAGCTATAGCAGGCGTGCCAGTGCTGTCTCTAGGTCTGATAGTGCAGAATGAAACTCCACCAAAAAAACATTTGTAACATTCTCCTGCACACACAATCCACTGCCGAACCCCGTTTCATCTACTTTCTTTCCAGAGACTGTCAGAAAAGAAAAAAAACATGGAATTACACAAAACCTAATCAGGATGGACAGTTGCGTATAGCAAACAATCTGGATTTAGTCAAATAAAATGATGACCAGTTGGAATTGGTAGGTTATTTCAGCTAATCCTGTTGTAATCATGTATAAATGACCCACAAAGAGACAGACCAGACACACATTAGCATACCAAACTTTCACGTTTAACCCGACTTGAGTTATGGTTGTGAAAGTGTACAAATCCTGTCCTCAACAAAGAACTCATAGGAATGCAGTACATTGCTCGTCTCATTAGCATTACTGTGGATTAGCCTCTGCCGATTCTAAAAGCAGAGGATCAATAATGGAAGAGGGGCTCTCTAAATCTGAAATTGATGAGTTTAAGACTAAGAAGAGGAAGTGATGTGGGGATGAGAGCATCTTATTAGGAAGAGATTGGGAGGCTCATTTGTCGGGCTAATTGAAAAAATAGACAAAAAATAAAAAGGCAGCGGACGACAGAAGAGATGATTACAGGCAGATAAAGGCTCAACCAGAAAGCCATAAACTGACAGGGACAGCAGGAAATCAAGAGCGATTTCCCAAGTGTCACAGAGGAAACAGCGATCAGACCCCCTGTCACCTTTTACCTAACCTTTCCCCAAATCCCTGAGGGATGAGCTCGTATTGAATGGAGCCTTGAACTCATGGATCGTCCATCCTCTCCCAATCTCTTCTAACAACCCCCCGATCATTGATTGTTGTCCAGGATCTTGAATAGCCACCCTATCACAAGGCCCTGAGGGATCTTGGGGGGGCCTGAGGGGCTGTGACGTGATCCAGGAATGGTGAAATTGGAAAGTGGCTGATGGTTAGAGGTTGGAAAGATAATGAAGAAGTGACGCTGTGAGCAGAGCGAACAGAACTTAGCATGTGAGAGTTACCCACCTGCCTTCGTTGACCAACTCGATGAAGGCGAGACCTGCATTCTTCTGGATGGAGTTCTGCCATTCCTGCAAGCAAAAAACACACAAAATATCAACGTCAGCATTGAAATACCCTTAACAATTTACAGAAAGCATTTTACACATGGTACAGTAAATCTCTGATCAAATAGAAATGAAGAGGATAACATTAAAATAGTGACAATGCATTCCCCCCACACAGGCAAATATCTTAAGAAAACAACTGAAATGTGATGGCAGCCGAGTCTAAAAGATACTAAAGAAATACCCCAGTTTATTTTTGGGAGGAATCAAGTAGTTTTCCCAGTTTCAGTCAAATAAAAAATCCCTAACATTTATTTTTATTGACCAACAGTCCAAACCCCAAATATATTCAGTGTACAATTATATAAAACAGAAAAAAAGAAGGAACCTTTTGAGAGCTGGAACTGGGAAGTGTTTGCCATTTGGCCTGAATAATTATTAGATTAATATATTTTCAAAATAGTAGCAGATTACTTTGAAATTGATCGATTAATTGGTCAAATCTATTTCAAACTATTCATTCATTTCTGCAGAAATCCTGGTGACTCAGTGGTTTACGCTCCGTGTATAAGCTTTCCTGCCACTGCAGGTCCCCAAAGTCAAATGAAACATCATCTAAAAAAGCCTCAGCGACTGCTTTTGTCAGCATAATCAGCTGGCAAACTAGTGGAAAGTGACAGAGGTGTGTTGAGAGTACATTTATCACAAGTAAATACACAAATTTCCTCCTCTTTGACTTGCGTTATGGTTCAAGGTGTCAGTCCAAACAATCCAACCGCAGCCGTGTGCGACTTTAAATCCTCCATTTCGAAGGGACAACGAGAGAAGGCAAACTCAGCGGTCATCGTCTCTCATGTTCTGTTCAATATTTCAACACCTTCAACACAACCGTCAAAAGAATAATAAAGCAACAAGGTCATGGGGCCTGTCTGAACCTCAGCTTTCCCTTTCCCCTTCTTCCTCTCAGGGGAGACAGAGAAATATGTGTGAAAAACCTCAGGTTAGAGCCCTAAACTACAAAACTACTCTAAAAAAAATTCATTAATCACAGCTTTAAGTCACCACACATTCCACATTATTCTGCTTTTATTAAAATCAGTCAGTTGTTGATAAATGTGTTCGACTCATTTTTAACAGTGGAGAAAATGTAAAAAATAAATAAAAAAAGAATGTACTCCAAGAAGAAATTCTCCTTTTGAACAAAGTGCCGAGAAGACAGATGTTAATCGAGTTAATTTAATTCAGCTGCAAAACAGCCATCGAGTCAAAGCCCTGCAATGTGTACGTGTATCTAAGCTTACGCGTCGCTGTCATCGTCTCTCGAGCTGATAGAGGAAATGCTGTGTTTACGCAGCGACTGGCCTTTCAGTAAACCGAGAGAGCCCACGGGGACGAGGATATCAGCGCTACGAGGAGGAAGGAAAGATCAATTTACAAGAATTTCTTTAACACATCCAAACATATATTTGTACGGAACGTGATAATTTTCCAAAAAACATACAGTTGTTTTCTTTTAGCACAACAAACGCAAAACCATCAGAACCAATCATGCACCAAGGCAATGGAAACCACACTTCCGAAAAGCCTGCGCACCGTCACTCTGTAACCGACTGTGCGTCACGCGGACAACAAACTCACACTTAACCTCAATTCAAAACTGCTTTTTGTCCTGAAGGACCAGATTGGCATTGACCGTGTTTACAATGCAGTCCAAATAAAGAGGGCACACACAGGGAATAAAAGTCTGGTCTCGGGAGTGGAAACAGTGTTTTGCAGCTGAGAACTGGCAGAGGGTTTTGCGGCTGAGGCTTGCTTAAGAGGAAGTGTGTGAGAGCAGCCTTGGGGCCTTCTAGTTGAAGCATAGACTGTAGTTGAAGGACATTAACCATGAGCGTTAGCCTGTGGCGGTGGGGATATCCCAGACCGGGACAGACTGCGCTTTCTGGATTTCAAATAAACATCACAGGAAGTGAGGCTGTAAATAGAGTCGTCCTCTCTGGAGAACCAGAAAGCGAGAGACATTACATTTCCTTTAGATTTCTTTAAAATGCTTTGGAATTTTACCCAGGAGTCTTAGAATTTGAAGCAAAAACTAAAAGCGTCTTCAACAGAAATTAAATTATTATCGCACAACTGCAGCTCGGAAAGGGCTTCGGTTCTAAATTAGGTTTTGTCGAACGACGTGCGAGCCATTGGCATTTTGTAGACAGACAAAAGGTGATAGCAAGACTAATGGTGTCATTATGGGCTAAGGAACGGCTCCTCTAGTTGAATTAAAAAAAGCAATGACCCTGATCTGAGGGACATCTCGCGGTGACAAAAAGGAAACGGAGACAGGTCAGTGATAGAATATTGGATTTTGGCTGCCCTGGTCAGCGGTGTCACAGCTTTTATGGCTGCAATCGGGGCCATGACCACAGCGCTCCTGATGAGAGGATACAAGCAGCCATTTGTGACCTCTCACCTTTAACCTGACCTCCTAACTGATGATAGGACGGAGAGAGAGGGCTGTCCTTTGATCCCGATCGAAAATTGTGACAGTGTTTAATACAGCCGGAAGGGGGCTACGTTTTGTGACCGTTCTTTCTCATGTGTGCGAATGCCCGCCTCGATATGAAGTCAATGCGACAGCTCTGTTTGGTCTGCGTTCCACGACGATGGCATTGAGTCTAAACACACACGCCATGTGCTTCCGTCATTACAGCTGATTATCCATAATCAACATCTAAATATACCACTACCACTAGTGAGAAAACACAGACCTCCGGAGGAAAGAAAGCGCCTTTCAAACATCAGGCTCGCCACAACACAAGGAAAACATTTTCCGACACTGAAGAAAGAAACGCCTCGGTTCTCCCGAAATAATAAATAAGTCGGTTGTGCTTTTCGGTGGCATCACTCATAATCACGGGTATTTGCTGATTTTAAAAGCTACGGGAATACAACTTAAGAGGGGACAAAAGCATAAACCCTCATGTCAAATGTGGCAATGCTGCGTGGGCAAATAAAAAAATAAAAAGCGGAGAGCTTCCGATTTTCTTCTTTTGAAATCCAGAATAAATGGAGTTAAATGC
This sequence comes from Myoxocephalus aenaeus, assembly GCA_038501785.1. Lineage (NCBI taxonomy): Eukaryota > Metazoa > Chordata > Actinopteri > Perciformes > Cottidae > Myoxocephalus > Myoxocephalus aenaeus. The sequence continues at coordinate 6,281,032 of JBAMJR010000089.1, forward strand.
ACATGAGTTTGATTACAGAGTGACACAGAACAATAATGTAACAAGACCAAGCAGATGGAAACCAAATACATATTTTCAACATCTTAAAATGTATGTGAATAATTCTCTCATTGGCTACCATAAAGTAAAAATGCCTACGAATCTGACATGGTAATAACAGTTTGTGTCATATCTTGACATTTTGAATCAAATGCTTACGGGGAAAAAAAACAAAAAACAGAACAGACAAGGAAACTGTTTTTTGAAGTTGTGTGACCCAAATGTTTCTGAAAAGCGACCTCATACCAACAATGACCAAAAAAAGAGCCCATGTGTGCGGATGAGTAAGAAAAAAACAAATACCATAAGCTATTAAATGTTATTCATCATCGTCCTTCTGACTGATCAAAGCAGAAGTTAAGTAGTTTGTTGATGCTGCTTTGTCTGAACAACATGTGGGTGTTTGTGTGTGTGGACAACTTCACGCCGGTGTGCCGACTCCAGCTCTCAACAGTCACACATGTGTGTGTTCAGATGTTATCTGCTTAAAGAAAAACAGACACTTCCCCTGAAGTGTTTGCGTGATCGAATCCACAACTGAGGGAATATTTACTGATGTCAAAATATTTACACTGAAGGGTCTCAAAGAACTTCATAAACTCACACTTACAGTAAGAGTGAAAAACAGGACCTAAACTCACCCCGTTACATCAATCAGACAAACCAAAAACAGGTTACAACACTGATGAGCTGTCCATGAAAAGTTTGTTTGAGTGGAATAAACAAATGTATATAGTATATTTCCTAAGACGGCAGTTCATCATAAAATTATTTTTCAATCTTATCTTGCAACAAATCTGGTATTTTGTTCCCTTTGGCTTCATGTCAGTGAATTTTAATGATGTGGCCGAACGAGAAAACTTAAAACACCGTGCAGCTGCTTCACTCCGAGTGGAACAGATTTCTTTTGTTCCAACGACAAAAAAACACAGCAGAGCAGCGGCGAAGTGCAGCATCAAGGGAGCTGCGGCCGGTTTGCTCGTCGTTTTGCCAAGTTGGGGATAAAAAGTTGGGGATAGTTGCTGGAGAGTACTCGCAACCAATCGGTAAACAGAGTCCTGTGACATCTTGACCTATGTTACAAAGAATGTCCTCCCGCCTGAAAAACACGCCGGAGAAAAGTTTCATTTGCTGCTGCCTGGTTTGTTTTTTGCTGTAATCAGGACCTCATTTTTCTTTTCGTACAAGAACTGTAGGTCTTGACGTTTTAATACACAAGAGAGTATTTCGCATAACTTTGCAATAAAACAAAATACACAAACAACGTTCAGCTGCAGTACAGACTGGTTTCCAAAACCACTAACTCAAAGTTAGTCTCTTAATACCGCTCATTCCAGTGGCTCAAATTCAGATTACTTTTTTATGTGTCTCAAAATGAAACGACTGGAAATTTATATAGAGGCTAAGATGAGAACGCAGAAGAAAAGATTGAACATGCTCTCACCAATGGCTCACAAATCAACGAAATGAAGCATTTAGAGCTCAATGTTTGGGTATAATAGCACCTGCGTCTGGTGTTCTATGTCACCATTTCCTCAAGTAGCTCTCGAGCTATATGCCAGCTATTCCACTGGCAGCAGGAATGCAGCGTGCGCAGATCAAGAAGCTAAGTGGATGACGGTAAATTGATTAAAAATGTGCATCCTGTTTGCAGGGGTGACAGGATGTGATGAATAAAGATGCCGGTCAAACAGAGCGGGCCAACTTCAAGGTAATTACATCATCGTTACATCATCTTTTTTACTGAATCATATAGTTCCTATGCAGCCAAATATGTAATCAGCCAGTAGCAGTCCAATGTGGTCTGGGATATTAGGGTTAGGAAGTCTATATTTCCAACCCCCCCTCTCTCCCCCAAAAAAATCTTAAAGTATACAACTTCAGCCAGATGTTTCAATAATGGTATGACTCCGACACCATCTTGCTTTTGCCATTTTCTTGTACCTGAAATGACTTGGAGGTAAAACCGGGAGTCACCTAATTGGAATGAACATTAATGTAACCCCAAAGGATCATTTTCACATAGAACATGTAAAATATTCCTTCAGTCTACTGAGACTTACCGAGACCCGATTTAACGATGCCAACCTATTGCCATCAAAATACCCAAAGATATTGAATATAATGGTTTTTAAAGCAGGACTTTGTGCAACTCTGTATTGTGTGTAGGGCCCATAAAGTATGAGCAGGAATGACAGTAAATCATGTCCCATGTTTTGAGCTTTGCATTTGCCAGATCAAAAATGCAGGGAAGACTATTTCCACTCCAGATCCCAGCAAAGGAGCCTGGATACAATTTTATCAGCAGGACGGCTCAGAGAGAATAGCGGGGGAGAAACATAAGAATACATTCCAAGGTCTTATAACTTGGGACCCGTCAGGTAAGAAAACATTACATTAACAGTGCCTGTCAGGTGGAGAGGGCTCTGTCAGGGAAATTCATATATTTGAAACACGATTATACGTTGGGTGTAAATAACCAACCGTTGATGCCACTTGAGGCCCTCCAGTCCAGAGCCACTTGAAGCCCGCTCACAGTAAAACCAGCTGGGAGCCAAATTAAAAGCCACTCCATTTTTTAAAGGAGTCTCCTGTCTGATTCTCTCTCAGCTAGACTTCACTTCCTGTCAGGAAGTCCCCCTTGACCCCCACCTCCTACGACACAACACACCCCGCCTCCTCCTCCTCCTCCTTTCTGGCTGCATAGTTGGCAACGATAGGGAGCCAGCAGAATTAAGTGCCAGTTGGTGTTGCAGTGTTTTCTCTACGTCTCATAGGATGCTACCTTTTCAAAGAATATACAGCACAATATTATCCTCTGAACCAGAGTGTTGGCGGGGACACTGAGCCGCGTGGCAGGGCTGTAAAGGGGCACTGGAGCAGAGCACAGGGTGAGGGCGAACAGGGAGGGGTGGGGGAAACAAAACACTTTGATTTGCACTGATCTTGAACCTTGTGTGCCTGTTTAACTGCACGGTGGGGTATGGGTCCGACTGTGAGGAAAATGATGGGGAAAGTATTTTTGTCCCCTGGTTTCATCACATTCCTCGCCAGTACTCTCTCTCTCTCTCTCTCTCTCTCCTCTCCCCAAGTGGTTCAGACAATATGGTCTGCTCTTGATCCATCAAAGCCTCACTGACGGTGGCGATGAAGAAACGCACTGACTGATATAAATGACTCCACTTTCACCAATGTCATTTTTTAAACAAGTACCTTGTGAAAACTTAATAAAACACACATAAGTAACTGTGCAAATGGCCCATCTTGCTGTTTTTGTTCCTCATTTCCAGGGCCACTCAGCTTCCAACTGGTTCCCTCGTTTCTCAGATTATGTTATTGATTGTGTGGAGCATGATGACCGTGCACTCCCGACCTGTTCCCTGACTGCAGGGGTTTAAACTTCTATGCCTCAGCCACTCTTACTTCTAACCTGGAGGTCAGAGGGTCAAGGGTCAGGAGGAACCAAGCGTTTGGGGAAGTCAATGTCCTTCTCCCCGCTGACTGGGAGAGAGAAGTGCCCATCTGTTAAACAGGTTAACTTTGGTGAGACTGGCTGGGAATATATGATAATGTGTGTTCATTGGATTAGCGGGTTAAGATTGATGTTATTGAATTACTATTAAAGGATTATCTGCATCAGTGGTCCCAACAAAATACTGTTTGTTTAGAACAGAGATAGTGTATTTACCAGCTTCTGAAGTCCCTACTAAACCATTAGAATGTAATAAAATGTATTAAATAACAATACTTTGTGTCTAATCTTACGTAATTATTCTAGTAATGCATGAAGCTAGAAAATGCAGCTTTCTCTGACAAATTTAAAACACTTTATTTTTTGGGAGGGATACTATGCAACATCTGGTTGTAAATTCCATCGCAGAGGATGGCAAAAAAAGTGAATATACATTTTCTTAACTTTGGAGCGCAACACAATCTACCATTACCGGTACTCTCTGCCAGCCTCACCCAACTTTCCTGCACTCGTCTACTAAAATGATGACTGGCTTTTGGTGGACCGTCTGATTCCATATGACTGCAGCATAAGACTCTACAGCCATGCTATTGGCTCAACGAAGCCGGAGCTAAATGCGGTCACAAGGGCTCACATGTAATTTTTACCATGATCACGATCATAATTCAGAAACCGTTTATTTGCCAGGAATGTTTACACAAACGAGGAATTTTTCTAGGCGGAAGGTGCATACATTAGACATGAGAAGTTAGACGAGACAAACATCAACGACAACAACAGTTTACTGTGTTAGCATGCTAACTTTAGCTAATTAGAATTAATCCAAAGAACAGATGAAGCCGATGGGAACAGCATCACCTTTACAGGCATTTGTTGATAGTTGTAGTTTTGGACTAATTAAAACTATGACTTGATGGTGGCGGTAGATGAAAAGGTCACTGGATCACCAAAGTTATGATAATTCATACTGAGCGGGACATGAATGTTTTGAGATCTTTCACTTGATAAGTTCAAAATTGACCTGCTAGTGGCGCTAGAGGAAAAGTCAGGGGATCACCAAAGTATGGTTCAGCCTCCTGGGACCATGAATGTCTGTCTAAAATGTGTTAAGGTATTTCAGTGATGGACGGAATGGCAAAACCACACTGACAGACTAGCATGGCTAAAAATTCAGCAACAGCAGCATCACTTTTCAGAAACTGCGTCCCTGTAACTCTAGTTGTTAGTTCACAGGTCTCACTGTTCACAGGAGTTTAGTTACATTTTCAGAGACAAGTCCCCTTCTGTTAATAAAAACTATTCATGGTGAGGCCTGAATTAGCCATCCTGTTTCTATTTCTGCTGTATTTGTGGTTTCTAAAAATGTTTTCAATGCCATGACCATCGAAAATAAAATGTAACTACCTGGGCATATACAAACTAAATTATCTGCATTACTATATACCATTAGAGGTTCGGGATTTTTTTTCCCCGTATTTTGTTTATTTGAACCGATCCTTTAACAGTTGACCACAATCATTAAACCAGAGCCCCTCCGCCCCACAACTCTCTCTCACTCCCTCTCCTTCCACTCACAGGATGCATTTCTGATAAATGGCAGAAGGATGGATGGGCTGACAGAGGGGCCGGACAATAATGGCTGATCTACAGGACACAAACGCAGCTACTGAGGAGATTTATGGGCCTCTGCTCATCGTAGACTGTCCAGTAACCCAGGAGATGATTTCTCAAAGCTCGGGATGGACAGCAGCGAGCGCGAGGGAAAAGCCCTTCCTCTTGTCCCATCGCATTATTTATTTATCAGATGTTTTCGGTGGAAGCCACTTCAAGAAGAGCACGCCGGAAACACGCTGGCCGTAAACATGACCAAGACGGGAGAAAACGAGTGTCAGAACGAGAGTGAAACCGTCAAGAAGAATCAGAGGCACAGGAAGAGTGGTTCTGTACATACAGGACAGAGAAAACTTGATCTTCATGTAATATGCAGGAGCTACTTTGAGGAAGCCATCACATTCAATAACCTGAAAGGGCTATGACATCTTCACAACAAAATATTATTACAAAAACATCTTCTCCTTTCACTTTAAATCGTAACAATAAGCATCAAAGCATTGCATAGTGATCCGAGTTGGTCAAAGAACAGAGAAATAGACCACTGTTCAACTTATTATGGGATCCCTTTATAACGAGAGAAATTCTTGTAATCTAATTATTATTTTATAACACATACATTATAATAGCCATTCTACACTCTCAAAATGGTGTTATAAGCATTCTTATTTATAAACTAGTAAAAGCTGAAACATGTCAAATAGGCAATTAAAAAAAATAATCTGCAACAATTTTGATATCCGATTAGTCGTTAAACATTTTACCATTTTTTATTTTAAAAATTACAAATTCCAGCTGTAAAAAAATATGTATAACTTATGGTTTCGCTTTGGCTTACATGGGTGTAAACTGAACTTTGAGTTCAAACTAATCCGCGGTTTGATCTTAAACATTGTACATCTTGAATTAGCAACAAAGCCAGGCAGAGGTACAGTAAGTGGCAGCTCTTTATACGATTTTGCGTAGCATTCTGTTGCAGCTACAGAATATGATCATTAATCCTCACTTTATATATTCAAAGATCAATATTAGAGCGTAGAACAAGGCAGCATGCCACCCCAACAGTTAATGTGTGATCAAAATGGTCCTTTAATTGGGAGCACAGTTGTAGTTGTTTAGAAATGGGGCACTATCAAACAGCGGTTTACAATCCCCTCCTCAATGCCAAGCTGATGTGGCCGCCAATGTAACTTCCAAAGGATCCCTGATTAAAAACTGCTCTGCAGTCCCTAGCCTCCTGACCCTTCACCCCGGCTCCACTCCATCTCAAAGCTTGGGAAATTAATTAAAATTTCACAGAGATGGCATCGCATCTCCGATGAAGGAGTGGGGTGAGGGGGGTGGGGTTGGGGGAATCAATCAAAATCATCTCCATCTACTCCATCCACCCACTGGTTGGCTTGAAGGCAGGAAGGAGTCACAAGATGGCCACAGAGGCACTTCCTGTCAGACGATTGAGCGCTTCCTGTGCCAGAGGGCCCAACAAACTTTGCTAAATAGTGTCATCAATCATGGCACCGGCTCAGTCTCATTGCCCCACAAGGAGAACAAACACACAAATAATTATACGTAGTAATTTAGCCCAGAGGAAAGTCTGTCCCCGTTTTCCTCTTTTCCCCGGTGGAAAGCAGCACATTGCCTCTACCTCCGTCCCTCCTTTCCCCCCCTTACACAACAATAAAATTACATTTGCATTAGCTGTGAGAGAATTTGGTTGGATGATTTATTGAAGCAATCAACACTACGCTGGCCAATCCCTGTTCCTCTCCCAGAGAGAGAGAGAGAGCGTGTGTGTGTGTGTGTGTGTGTGTGTGTGTGTGTGTGTGTGTGTGTGTGTGTGTGTGTGTGTGTGTGGAGATTGGGTGGGGTAGCTTGGAGCTTAGAGAAAAGGAAGAAATAGCTTGGGCTAGGGACCAAAGGGGGAAGCGAGGCATGAGCTGTGCAGCGGAGCAATCACCAAGATTCTGCCTTTGATTAGATTAGCATTAAACAACACCCTGACAGATATGACAAATAGGTGCATTAGAGCCTGTCATTCTTCTCTTTGGTTTTCTATCTAGCTTTCACTCCTGCTATTCCATCGTCTCTGGACATTATAGGGCTCGCATTCCCTCCGCGTGTCCCACTAGCACAAATCTATGCGCGGCCCCTGACATCCAAACAGATGTGTAATCTGACTGTATTACCTTTTTAGAGAAGACGCGAAGTGAATAATGGGAACCAAACAGAGTAGGGGTTAAAAGGGGGAGACGGTGGAGGAAAGAAAGCCAGATGACAGGTGCTATTTCTTTAGAAAATAGAAATGATAAAAAAAAAAGCCGAGCGCAGTGGTGAGAGAGGAGTCATTAATCAGATGTGTTTTTGTATTATTGGATATCTTAGTTTTTTCATGAGGTGCTTTAAATGGTAAAGATGCAAACAAACCGGGCCAGAGGGGAGTTATTATCTGTTGTCCTTGTCACTGGATGTGTGTGTATATGAGGGAAAAGTGTGTGTACCACTTAAAAAAAAATGAGTGGTTCTACACAGTTTTATGAAATGCATTTATACATAAATATAAAGTACACTGTCTAGCGGGGTTTTGGTCCGCACACAGAACCTAAGGAGCCTCCAGGAGCTTTGTGTGTCTGGTTGCTAATCAGACATCCTGGAGTGATATATTGACATCCGCTATCATTGATCTGCCCACGCCTGCTTATGATCCCTGAATTAGTATTCATGAATCCGGCAGCAGCTAAATAAACTTGGCAACAAAACAACAGAGACGGGAGGGATAATCAATGCAAAACACCATCAAATCTACATTATCCCTCCTCATCAGTTTGGCCAGGCCACAAGGGCCGGCGCTCGGGTCAGAGGTGACGCGGACGGGTCGGCCACCCTTGACCCTCAAACCAATATTTGTGGCCAGAGATGCTTTTTTCTCCGGTTTCTCTGCCCTCACTCGGGGACGGGGTGACTGTGGGAAGGTAGACAGGGTAGTGTGGCGGAGAAGATAAGGCGTTGGATGGCTCACTGTCTCCACTCTGGGCTGTGGATTTACTGCACTCAAGGTGAGCCTGATAAATCAGGTCGGTGGACGTGGGTGAGAAGAGATATAGACGCAAGACTTGCCTGTGAACACAGAAGCATGACGAGCTCCACCACCGAGCTGCTGGACTTCATGCACACCAGGCCTGGAGAAATTTGAAAGAAAGGGAGTTAGAAATGTACATTTGATAATTATCAATTATTTTTGTGTGCACTTTATTTCATAAACCTTCCTCTGTACTTGTGGGAACACATCCATGCACAGCGCGCACACACACACACACACACACACACACACACACACACACACACACACCCTAACCTTGTGCCATCTGTAGGGGAGCACATAGTATTGATGGGCCTAATGAGCCGACATGATGTTACTGTAAACTAATACATATTTGGGCCTTGTATTACAGGCCGGACTTGGCCAGCATATGTCCCATTGATCCCTAATGGCGAGCCCTGGGCTTTTAGAGGGCAGGGGTGGGCTACAGTGTCCAGAGTCTGCTCAACATGCACAGACGGGAAGAAGGCAGAGTAGCTTTGGTTGCTCTTCATATGACACGGAGACACATGCACCATCACACTCACACACACACACACACACACACACACACACACACACACACACACACACACAACCTCCCCCTGCCTTCCCTACAGGCCCCCCTGCAGCTATCAATCAACTTTCCATTTTGTTTGGTGGCAGCAGACAACCCCAAACACTGCTATTAGTGGCCTGGCCTATGACCTGGCCCCCTAGAAATCTTCAGTGCAGCTACCAGCTCTTGGCCCAACGTGGGCTCATCACACAAGTACCACGGCCTGGATATGTTATAGCATTTAAATGAGAACGCTTTAAAAGAAGCGCCATCCTTGAGGTCTGACATTCAAATAATAATAATTTGTGACGTTGTACTTACTCGTGCCCTCAATAAGGAGCTCTTGTCCGTGGCTGCCCAGCAACGTCCGAGAGAGAAAGGGAGCAAAGTCCACGAAGATCTCCCTCAGCAGAGGAGCTGCCTTCTCCAGAGCATTCTCCAGACGTTCTGAGATGCTAGAAGTGTGGGGATGTGATCCAAACAGTAAATCATAAGTAAAATGAAATTGGCATGCAACTCCCAAAAATATCCAGGAAATTAAATGAAATAAATAACATCAGTCTTTAATGTAAAGGAAAATACTGGAATTGGGACAAAGCAACAATCAGTGGATATTTATTAATAACTGATGCTTATGTGTTAAATAAAAAGGCTTATAGTGCATGTGCGTGTGAGAAACAGAGAAAAGAAGATGAATCACCTCATATTGGGGGCTGTGTTCTGGGTCACAGGGGAGAGTGGGGGGACAGATGGCAGGCTAGCGCTGGCTGGAACCTGGCCGCCTGCTGCAGGGAGAAACCAAAGAACTCTGTTATTAATCTGGATGTTGGACAAGAATAAGACGACACACACACACACACACACACACACACACACACACACACAGCAATACATTATACGACCAAGGTAGCACCATAAACCCATGCGGAAACATGCATCTTCTGAAATAATACAATGGCCTCCATTCAAATGTATGGAACGGGGGATTTATGGTCAAATAGGGCAAGTGGGGGCACAAGTATAATTTTAATGGCTAGATAGTGGATGATGTACTCTGAGCACAATATGTCTTCCTTATCAATTTACAATTCCGGAGGTTTTCATGTCGGAAACCTTTCAATTGTGCGTTAAAAGATGGGTAACGTTTCACTGTCAGCTGCGGTCATACTTAATAATAATAATAATAATAATAATAATAATAATAATAATAATGATAATTTAGTTTTTTCAATATTCCAGCTATAAATCAAACACGTGTAATATTAAGTATGTGTTATAAATAAGAAATGTTTTCAGTGTTACACCTGTGTTGGAATGTGCGATGTTAAAATAATGTATTTTATTTTTTTTATTTTTATGGTTTTCACTCATTAAGTCATTACATACCAATTTACCCCTCTGGCCTGTTTTTGTGACTGTTTCATTATACAACTAAAAGGTGCTTTACGACTTCATTCTGGAGACAGAGGCACACAAGGTACAAAGTCCATGTTTGATTGATCTGGCAGTAAATTTACTTCCCTGTGGCTCATAAATAAGCTAATGCCCAGCAGAATATGGAGGAGGGGGATTCCTCTGGTGTTTCAGCGAGCTTGTTTTTCCAGCAAGGACAGTCTCAAAGCAGGGATAACTCTTAAGGAATGACAGACAGTGTAATGTGGGCTGGAATGTGTGTGTGTGTGTGCGCGCATGTAAGGTGTTAAGCAGCGCCATGTGGGCCTGGTGAAAGTATCTCTCTCGAGCTGAAGTAGCTCCTTCAAACAAAGAGGAGTAAATGAACGTCTCCATTAGTCCTCCCACTGCCCCACTAAAACACACTCACAAAGCCTATTTACTCAACACGGCTCACTGACACAAAGGGCACTTTGCATACAGCTTTACCAATTATCATTATTCACAGCACACGCAGCTGATTTTTTACAGTGAATGCACATCTCCTAAAACACGCAAACCTCAATTCTCATGTCACACCCTCCTCTCTTAAACATACAGACTCCTCAGTGAAAAAACATTTCACTTTAATACACACTAGCATATGCAGAAAGGTGACAAAAAAAAAAAAACAGCTGGTCGTCCGATCATTATTTACTGTCACTGCTGAATCAGGGAATATAGTAGTTAGTGTGCTCATAAAGTTGCAATAAAAGAAGTGCGTCTTTATTGTTTTATTCATTCACCTTAATTCCCTTTTATAGCAGAAATGCTCAGTGCTTTTTACATTCATATCTACACCTGTAGCTATTATTTACATTGATTGAAAAGTTTAATAAATGTATTTTTTTTTTAAATCTTTACTCGTATTACTCTTAATACATACTAAATAACAGAAACTGAACAAGTGCAACTCCTGTTTCACATCATTTTCTCAGCCGTTAGTAACTAGATTACATTGTACAGACACAAATATTGACCGTTTCAAACCACTCAACAAGGTTATGACTCCTCTGCCCTTTCAGAAACACTGCCATTCCAATATTTGAGTGTGCGAGTGTGTGTGTGCGTGCGTTTGTATACTCACTAGCTATAGAGTCTGCAGAGGTGCTCTGCGTCGCGTCACCAGAAGATACTACGGCGACGCTGTCGATAGGTGTCCCACCAGACACGGATGCAGCAGTGGCTGCTGAGATGGCAGTGGAAGTGCCTGGAGATGGTGCCGTGCCCGCTTTCTTGGGTGCGACGACGACACTTCTGCAGAGAGACAAGATTATTCCTTTAGCCGTCACATTGACAGAAGTATTGTATGCAAAGTGTGACGGTGCCCGCTTACAGCGAGCCTCACAATGCTTTAATGCACTGCATGGATGGAACAAAAACCAACTCAGACTGGAAGAGTAATTACTGGACTACTTTACTGGCACAAAGTATTTCAAAATAGTCACATTCATCATGCAAAAGCCTTTCAATTGTTTACTTGGCCATACCTAAAAGAACTAAACCGGCGTTGTGAAGGAAATGCATTTGGCTTGTAGACGCACGTCTTGGGCATCACAGTGGACAAAGTGTATTGTATATTTCTGTACAAACAACTGGATCACACTTTTGGTGTATGTTGTCAGCCTCTACGGTATAAACTAAAACTGTTTGCAATTGAAAGTAATCCGAAAGCACACAGTATGGCCTTTTATGGACAGTTTTTCCCAATACCTTCCATTGAGGAATATTTAACAAAACCCATTTTTTCTTAACATACAAATACTATACTTCTAAAGGCATTAGTGTTTAATATCTTAACGCAAGTAGCTGTACAACAACCTGGTGAAATAAAATAATTTTCGAACTTCACAAATTTTCCTGATTTCACAATTTAGAAAGAACAACAAATGTTTGATTCCAGTTTTCGATGAATATTTGCAGTATTTAATTCTACACAAATCTCTGCTTGTATTCAAAAAGTATTACGGTGTGGTACCCAGTTTAGCTTAGGTTTAAGTTTTACATTCTTATTTTTAATTGTTTTAATCTGATGAGCAGAAATCACTGATCATTGTCGGCTAGCTTTAATTTCTAAACACAGGTATCTATCTATACAGTGAATATGCTGCTTCCCTCGCTGTCCCTCTAGTCTTTCTCGTTGTGATGTAGCACGAGTGGAGTTCAATCCCCAACTAGCGAACAGCAGATGGGAGGAGAGCAGCATGCAGATAAGCTGTCAGTTTAAACCGGGGCTCTGACAGACCACTGGCCATATCAAAGGGAGCCGGCCCGGCTTATCAGTGCTGACAAAAGGGAAGCAGGCTCTGATCACTGGCTACTGTTCCCTCTCAGAAACACAAACCAATGCAGGCTCACCAGAATATGCAAGCATCATCAAATGCACAAAACTTGGAATATGGGAATAAAAGAGTGGCGGCATACGGACACAAGAGCTAACATACATACATTCCTGCAGATTCCCAGAGTTAGTGTTCATGCACTCACAAGAGGATAGTTGGTCTGGCTCCCTGTGGTGCAGACAGATACCTGGCTGCAGTATCAAACGCTATTATTAGTTGATTTAAAGGCAGGTGATCAGATCTATTAAAAGTTACTGTGAACCCTGACAGCTGAACTTGGCTTCAGGTGATCTATGATTTAAGAATAATAGAGCTGCATACGGAGGCCAGAAGATTTACAGTTGTGTTTAAAAATAAAAACACAAACTGAAAAAGTATGGCCAGGAGAGAATGGAGATAGAAGTTTCTGGTGACTTTTTTTGTCCTGTTCTGATAGTGAGTGGGCTGGATGGTGGTATCAGGAAACAAGGGCGGCGCTGACGTGAAGCACCCCAAGTGTCAACAGCAGGGGAGGGAGACAGAGGCCCCCTGCTGTGTGTGTGGACGTGTCCAAAATATTTGAATATATGCATATGGGCGTACAAATAAGTGCACAAGTGTGCGCGAGTCCACCAGTGAACATCCGTCCGTGTACGTGTTTGGCCTTCCATCTGTTCTACAAAGGCCCAGTGAATTATTCAACAGGTCATTAGCCACACTTATCATGAGTGGGCCGCCCCAGTCGATTAATCAGCGGCCCCACTCAACCCACAAACAGGAGCCGAGGGCAGTGTGTGTGTGTGTGTGTGTGGCTGCATTATTTAAAAGGCTTTAACATACAATGGATAAGTGCAGTAAACAATGTGATTCCAGTAATCTCTGCTATTTCAGGTAAAACAAGTGTGAGAATGAGTAAGGAAGTGTCAGTGGTGCGTGCGTGCGTGTGTGCGTGCAAATACCATTCTCTAGAGTAGTAACAGAGCCAACTCGTGTGAGGGAGGAGTGTATATCTGGCATTGTATCCGTGTGCTTGTTAATGTTCAAAATGTTATTTGTTAACATTCACACCAAAACATTTGCGTGTTCACACTTTCAAATCAAGTGTGATTAAGTCCACGGCATCCAAAGCTGTGATTGGATGATGACGGCTGGTGTGGGAGGGGCATTAACTTGATGACATGAGTGATTAATGAGTGGAGCAACTGGGACCCAACGGTATGAGAAAAGCAGAATCTCAATGTTTTTCATGTGTTTGAGGGAATATTGCACTGCATGTAGCATATGCTGTTTGTATCAGAAATATAAATCGTTGGATGTTACATATTTAGAACAAGGGGCAGAAAAAAAGTTGTATTTTGTTAATTATATACAATGTAATGTGAATGTGTGCACATACGCATGTAATCTGATATGTATATATGTGCAGTTGTATTTGTATAATGCATGTACAGTACATGTACAGCCCTTATGGAACGAAGTTGAAATGTTGTATCTTATAATTTACTATTGTGCTAATATGTATCATTCTACTTTTAAATATTCTACTACTGCAGATATCCTTATCCTACAACATTTTAATAAGAATATTTGAGGGATCATTGCAAAAACTATTTTAAGTTAAGTGTTCGCATAAAAGGTGTGTGGGAAAATAGCCACAAACTCAAAGCTACGATGCAAAAAATAAATGATTTAATTATTTACCAATGTATCAACATAACTGTCTTGGATATCTATTATCATAACTTTTTGCATTTTGAGTTTGCGCCCAAAACAGAAATTATTTTTACAAGTTACACGAGAGCTGATTAGTTTGATGAAGGATCACCAGGAAGCTTGTTTCAGGTGCATCACACACAAAAAATGACATTCTGAAGATTGAAAAAGGAAAGCAAAATGTATTTCACTCTTTCAGCTGTGTTTGTTTCCGACATGCTCCCCTCTTCCTAAGCAGTACATTAACAACACTTCAGCATCAACACAACTCCTCTGCACATCGACTCTCACATGCATGCAGGGTCTTCTGCTGGGAATGCAAACAATCGCACCATGTATATCCCGATGTCTAACACGCACATATTCCGCTGGACCGTGCAGTCTAAATCATCGGCTTGTACAATGACACTGTTTAGTTCTGGTTTGTGTCAGCAAATATTTGCAGACTGGCTGTCATAACAGGGGCATGGCTGAGAAATGGATGGGAGAAATCCAGCAGGTCTCCACTGGTAAATAAATCAGTAAGGATACTTCACCCCCTGACCAACCCCCCAGTTTTTATCTGGGAGATCCCAGCTCCTTTCATACATTGATCTCGTAAATTCTGCCCTCTGGGCAAGTGGAAAGTTTGCCACGTTCAGGCAGGAGATGTCAGTGTAGAATATCAACTATGGCTTGTACTGGTGTCACTGGGAGACTTACTGGTTAGTGGGAGATGCTGAGCAGTGATAGAGTCATTACAACAAGATAATAAAACACAGCGCATGTCTGCATGTGTGGTAGGTAGAACTGGTAAGGACTAGAGACAGCGTGCTGATAAAGGGTGGTAACCTCAGGAGATAAGGGAATACATGTGGTATAAATATAGGTGCAACGCCACCTAAGAACCATCAAAATAATTTGACACCTCGGTAGTGAGCTCTTTGAATGGGTGAACATGGAGAAGCTGGTTAGAAGGATGGCTTCAATGTGTGCATATATTAAGTACTGACAGGGTCTAAATCGTGAAATTATTTTTCGGTTCAGAATTCTGAAATGTGAAGATTTGCTAAATGTTCTGTTTATATCAATTTGGTCAGACAAAAGTAACAATCTGAAGATACATAAGCTCTATGAACATGTGCACTGTCGTCCATCTTGAGTTAATCCCACAAACACTGTCCTGCTGCTGTAAATGTAACTGACAAAATCCGCTGAAACTAACGTTTGCTTAAGACGGTGCCAAACTGTTTAAGAAAATAAATCTGCTTTTAGTTTCAATGAAAAAAAAATATATTTGTGACGCCTTTTTTGAAGATTTATACAGGAGCTAGACTGAGTTGGAAATTATTGGGGGAAAAATTGACAAATGTACTGTTGGTTTTGGTGTATTTTCATGGAATTGTTAACAAAAAACTAATCTTTTTTTTTGTTTATATACAAATCAATGTATTGGCTACCTTGTGTTTTCACTGATCAAATAATTATTAGTTCCAGCCCTGCTATGTGTCCATGTGTTGGCACCCTCAGAAAGGCTTCTATTCCATCATAAAAGGGAGCCTGGGCTGGAAACATTGCATGAAGAGGCAACGAGCGAGCTGTTAGTCTATGTTCTCCAGCTCTCCTGACGTCCTCTCTTCCTACTGAGTGTGCTCAGCGGACAGGAGCCAGTCTAATCCCCCTGATATGAGGAGCGCCCTGAGACCTGACAAAGCATTCCTCAGATAAAGACACGCGATCACAGAGATGCCGTGGAATTCCCACAGTTGGGGGTAGGTGGACTGACTAAGTGTGTTTGTGAGAGCGAGGGAGAGTGAGCGAGAGAGAGAGAGAAACGGAGAAATGTTTTTTTCAGTATATGAGAACCTTGACATCACCCCCATGGAGACTTCTTTCTCCCCCTTCACCCATCTCTCTCTCTCTCTCTCTCTGTGTCTCAACCACCCTCTCCCCCCCTCTGCTGTTTGTGAATGTCTGTCTCGGAATCAACGCTCCAAATGCAAACCAGACCGGTGACCATCTTCCCTCACCTGGGCCCGTCTGTGGCTTCTGTACCAGGCTCTGCTATTGAAGCCTTACTGCTGTCTGTTTACCCCTGCACCTCCGGGGGGTAATGTCAATTATGCATTTATGCCAGAAACGGGATAACGGTTCAAATGTTAGACAGGGGGAGACGAGCAGCAGGAGAGATGAGAAAAGAAAAAGTCGTTAAATATCAGTGACAGGGTGAAAAGAAGCAGCTTCCTGCCAGCTTCGTTTCTCCGTCTCTTCATCCCAGACATGCCTCCTGTTTTTCCTTAAGACAGTTTCTTTGTACGGCGGTTTGCTCGGATTGAGCACCTACATCAACAGTAAAAGAGACAACAATGGGAGTAAGGAGGAAAGAGTCAAAAGACTAAGATTCCCCCCCCAGTTCAAAGGGGTTTCTGTGACAGAATGTTTTTTCATGATCCACCTCCTCCGAGGGTACCAAGCTGAGATGTCTTCAAGGTCTGACTTTCAAAAAGGTCCCCCTGCAGTTATGTTGGGATAAATGGTATGAAACTGTCAACTGTGAAGCTTGAGCATCACATGTGTATTTGCACCATATGGGCTCTGGAGAAACTGACAAAGCTGACAGGTCTGCACCGGAGGAATGCTAGTCCAGATATCTTACTCACAATCCCCAATGTGCATGGCAGAAAAATATGATTTTCTATAAATAGCATGGTAGTATATGTGTATGCCGAGCCATGTTTGAACCGGAGCCCTCACCTATCAAAGGAGCGGAACTGTCGCGATGATTCTCTGGCTGCGTCGCCGAGGCTCCCTAGAAACGCTGGTGGCAGCAGACTTGGATCCACCATGATATCAGCTGGAGCGCTCACCAGGCTGCGCAGAATGTCCTTCACATTCTTGCCCTTTGAGTCGGCGGGCAGCGAAGGTCTGACCTCGGAAGACAGTGTGGACAGGGCCTCTGAGATGGCGTCTGGACCGTGAGTCACGGCAGAGGATGACAGGTCCGCCTCGCTTGCGGCGGTCGAGGTGTGGTCGTCACCGATGCCGGAATCATACCGCCGGAGGGAGACACCGTTCTCCACTTCTAGTACACCAGAAATGGCACCGCTATCTAAGAAGAGACAAATAATAAAAGAGCAAATGTGAGCAATAAAGCAACGTCATATGAGAGTTTAATTGCAGAGGTTCCCAATCTTGAAGTTGGGACCCCCACAATTGGTCATGATGGGAATAATCAAGTTAATTTTTCATATTATATAGTTTATTACCGTGTAGTACAATACAGATTCAACAGCCTCTAAAAATGATTTAAATGAGGAAGCTAAAAAGGGGTCGTAAATACTCAAGACAAAGCTTTGTATTTAGGGGTTAAAAGCATAAAAGCATTACAGGATTACAGCACCATCTTCCCAGAAAGATAAATATTTTGAGGATTTTTCTTGGGAGCAGCTGTATACCTGTGCTCCTGGCGGACTGGGATCGCTGAGGGTGTTTCTTGTCATTGTGGGGCTCCAGGATGTCGCGGTACTTCGACACCATGAGGACCGAGATGAAGTAGACAACAGCAAGCGCCAGAAACTGAGCCTGTTTACTGTCCTCCTGAAACAAACGAAATACACTAAATGATCTGTGTCATCTTCAAAAACAGTCATGGTTATCGGTGCTGTGCACGTTGTGCAGTGCGTGTGTACGTTGGACAAATGGCTTTTTTGTACGACTCACGATATCTCTGAAGACGACAGCCCTGAGGCGGTTAATGTCCATGTCCTGCAGAAGCCGGTCCAGGTCTCTGACTGGAGACATCCCACCGGTCACTGCATCAACAGGACTCTGCATGCACGGAAATCAAACCATTACCCAAGAAATGTATTCTCATCTTAAAGTGCGAGCAGTACACGCACGTTTACACCAACCAGGATGTTTATTAATCCATGTGCACTTCATGAAGTAGGGTAAGGTTTCACAGTTTAGGGAAGGTATCCCTCCTGGGATCATGTCTTTAACGTAATGGCTTTTCTATAGAGCCACTGCATTATAAATGAGCTTTAACACCCAGTTCAGGGAAGAGCAACATGACTTTACTGGAAGTCACCATCAAATCAAAAGGGGCAATGACAAAAGCCCTCGTCTAGTGTCAGAAATAGCAAGCAGTTTGGTAATTCAATAAGATATGAGCTAATGCAATAGCACTTGGTTGTTGTTGGTGAGCAGGACAAAAAGGACAAACACTCCTTCTGGTTTACTATCGAGTACAGGAAGGACGATTCAGCGATTTTCAAATGTGAAAAAAAAAGAAAAAAAAGAAGTGAGAGTAGATTACTGAGATTTACAATGTTATTTTATCTTTTAAGGGAAACAATTGCACACATGGAATAACAGCAGAGGACGTGAGCAAAATGTGCAAGATAATGAAGTGAGCAGGTGATTTTGGTTACTTGCCTGCGCGGCTGCAGACATGGCAGCTCCAGCCCCAGTGCTGGGCATGGCTGTATAGCTGCGTGCTGAGGCCTCTGCGTTATGCCTAAATTGGGCTTGCTGACACTCCAGGCAGTTTCTCACTGCCATAGCACACACTGGGGAGAGATGTAGAAAGAGATATTATGTGACATCATATAAATAAAGTCCTTTTCAGCGCAATATGTGGAAGGATTATGCTGAAGTCCCTTAAAAAGAGATGGCACCCAAAGATATGAAAAAAAAAATGAACATTTCTCCTCATAAATTGCACACAAAAAAACACAACAGGAGCAGCTGAGAGAGACAAAAACAAAAGGAGAAAAAGTGGGGCCATGACAAGGTCAGTGCTCTGGCCAACTCTGGCAGCATCGTTCACTCTTCCCTGCTCCACCTCTCCTCCCAAGGTCACAGTGTAAGGGTGTGCTCTTGAATCACATCCACTGTGTGCGGCTCCTGTAACAAATGACACTGCTCGGCTGTGCACATGCTGACTCGGCGGCAAAATACGACCTTTGTCGCAACAAACATCTTGTGGTCCGACAACTTTATGTGGGTTCAAAACTGGCACGTTTACCATTTGTAATCTATTGTGCCGCTCTCTCTGTTGGAGCCCCTCCCAACCCCCACCGTTCTGTACTTGACAACTGACAAATGTTAACTCTGAGCCATTTAGATTACGAAGGAGGGAATTATTCCGTCTGGAAATGGGCTCGCTTTTTCCATTAGTACTACTCTTTCATACGACCATTTATAAAAAAAAGAGAGGGGGAGGGAGGGGTGGAGATGCTAAAACCTTGTTACGCTCTTCCAAAATCAGATTAGGTGCCAGCAATGGGGAGCGCATACCTCATCAAATATTCATTTCATAACGGCTGCTTTCTAAAACTGGACCTGTAGTACGCTGGCATCACTTTCCAGCAAAACCCAAACAGGAGCCACGATAGTTGGATCCTTTCTGAGCAGAGAAGAGCTCTTTGTAAAACAAGTTTGCATTTATAAAAGCCTTTTTGTTTATATCCTTCACTGTAATGAGAATCTCAAAGTAAAAGCTGATAGCTCTTTGTAAAACAAGTTTGCATTTTTAAAAGCCTTTTTGTTTGTATCCTTCACTGTAATGAGAATCTAAAAGTAAAAACTGATAGCCGCATATTATGCACCATTGCATATACGAAACAAAGTACAGAGAAATTATTTAAAATCAGTGTAGAAAGTATTGCACCACTTCCACTACGAGTGAATCTGTGTGTGCGCGTGTTGAACTGTGTTTGCTGAAAAGGTGCACCACATAAAATGAATAATGTAAGAATTGCGATATCTTTTATTCAGCTAGAGCGTGGCTTGGCTTCTGATGCTGTCAGAGGAAACTGTAATAGCCTGGAACAGAAGGCAGAAAAAGGCCTCGGGCTACGCTGCAGTGCAGTGCAGCCAAGGCCATTATGTAGAACTCACTATATCATGATAGCAGCCATTTTAGAGTGTTGCCATGCAGTGGGGTTATAATAACAAGATAAGAGAGTGCTGATACGAGCAGAGTGAAAGAGGCGAGGGAATGAGAGCCTCGGCTGGAGATGGAGAGAAAGACAGCAGAGAAGAAAGAGAGAATACAGATGGGAGGGTCAAAAAGGCTACAGGGACCCATGACTGAGGCAAATACAAGAAGCTACTGCCGGCTGATATGAGGTGGATCGATGAACGGGGGAGGACAGAGGGCTCTGTAAATGGGGGAGATAAAAGACGGAAATTCAGATGAGTAGAAAGACAGCTAGACAAAAAAAAGAATTGCAGTGTTAAAGAAATAAATAAAAAAAATAGGACAGACAAGGGAAAGAATGCATGAGCCTATTAAAATAAAAGAGCTAGACGAAATGATGGGGGGGGGGAAAGGAACAAAGTAAAACCCATCAGTGTGCGTACCGAGGCGAAGGCACTGTCTGAGGATTCCTCCTGACGACATGTTTTTCTCAGCTTCTATCTCAGTGAAGTTGAGGGAGCTGGCGAAGATGAGAACGTCCACCAGGTTGACGACGCGCTGCAAGAAGGTGACCGAAGCCTCCACCGACAAGCCTTGGGAGGGTTCAATGTTCTCCATATCATGCTGGTCGTAGAAAGAGGAACGTTCACAAAAAGATTAATGGATAAGTAATTGTAGAAGTAAAAAAAAAAAAAAAGTTAAAACATCCTCCTCATACAATTGAATTGTTCATTCAGTATGGATTAAATACAGGTTGATTTCAAAAGCTATTAACTATAGAGCAACTACAAGAATGATTTTAGTTTGTATGAATAATAAAAATACGTAATCTAAATAATGCATTGGTAACATACAAGTAGAGAAAACATTTAAAAAGATTTACTTGTATTAGAAAAATGATAAAATAATTGTACAATTACTTACAACTATAAAATCCATTGCCATATAAACAATGTTTCTCAAAAACATGGACATAATAATACAACGGTGAAAAACATTGGAACAGAGCTACAAATGAAGCAATTAAACATTTTACAAAGATGCTTCTAAAAATGTAATGTAGGTATGGAATAGATTTGACAGCTATACTGATAACACATCCTGAAATGAAAACATTTAAAATTGGAATTTGTTACATTCAGTCTTGATTTTGTTACAGACCAGACGCAACTGAATTATAATGGGATTGAACTTCAACCTGCATCTTAGGCCGGGTACTAAAGTCATTGGCGGAGGCAAAGAATCATGTAAGAGCCACTGAGATGAGACAACACAAAAACAAACTAACAATGTTAGGAGGCAGCTAACTGTGGGCTAATGTGATTGGAAAAGGTCAATGTGGATGGATAACTTCCTACGACTGCAGCCATCAACCATATATACAGCCATGGTTAAGTACACTTACACATACACACACAAAGACACAGACACACAAATACAGAGACTCACAGAGGAAGAGGTGGCAGCAGATAGCAGAGGTAAAATGCCTCCACAAGCCATGATGAGGTTGTCCACCACCTGGGAGATGAGGTGAATGCTGTTGTGTACAAACACAACGTTCTCACTGCTGTTCACAAAGTCCAGAATCGTCTTTGTGGAGTGACTGAGAGGAAGAGAACAAAAAGATTGCTTTGTTACCAAAACGAAGTAAGGTAATCCGGTTTGTTTTCAGGTAGATATAAAACATACAAGGAATTTGCTTTTATGTATTGGTGAATGAAATAGTACAAGAAATTTAAAAAAGATACAAAATAAAAGAAAGAACTACAAAAATAAAAAATATTGAACAGTAGAAAAGTAATACGAGTTATCACATTATTTGGCTTGACTGTAACCAACACAGTGGCTTGCTCACGATCCGATTGTTCTTAGTTGCTGTTAAATGCTAATATTCAAGGATAAAATCATATCCTACATATGCCATCTTTTATGAAAACATTTGTGCTTTGGTGTACACCTCATCAAGTGTCCCCAATGGGACATGAATTTCAGAGTATCCCTAGAGACTTGATTTTTAGTTTCATGTAATGTTTGTGTCAAGATTGTGGCTACTACAAATCTTTCTGGAAAATTATATATTTTTGTCTTTAAATGTGTAAATATGCAAAAATTAATTTTTCATTTAAAAAGATATTATACCGTTTATAATGTGAAGCTACACATTAAATGTAAAAGCAATCTATCAGGAGTGAAAACAAAGATTATTTCGGGCACCACTTGATTAGAAAGCTCCTGTCTGCTCCTCAGAGGCACACAATCCCAATAAATCTCTATTCCATTAATCAATTAACAAAATAATTGTAAACTAAAGCATGAGCAGAGTCAGCGGATTGTTACCCTACCTCCTCCACATCTGGACATCTGTCTCAATAGAGAAGAGCAGGTCAGCGAGGAGGCGTTGGTGCATGTGGGACCAGCGAAACTCTGGGATACGAAACATGGTGGAGCGAGGGGCCAAAGTGCCGCTGGCCTCTCTCGGTTTACCTGAAGACCCTCCTGCTGCTGCCGCCGCCGGATGGCTTTGGCTCATTTCCTTCAGAGAGACACCACACAATTAGAGTTAACATCTGGGTTTGGGACTGAAACTGATCAGTGTTGTACAACATTATTTATTGAAAGACCAAAAGTAGAGAAAAAGATGCGTACTGTTGTAGAGGTCTCCTTTAATTCAAGTCTCTCTGTGTCCAAGGCCACATTGGACACATCTAGTCTGGCAATTTTGATCTCTTTGGTCTTGCTGACAGAGTCTGCACTCTTCTGGGTGTCAGAGTTGGAGGCGGCGGCGCCGTCTGTGGGAGTGGACAGAGTTTCCTCTTCAGTGGTGTCGGCGATCTCTGAAGGCTGGCTAGGTGAGGTGAAGTCTGATGCTGCTGTGACCTCCTGGCCTGGAGAGAGCGCTGTGGTATCGGAGGGCTGCTGGTCTGGAGAGGAAGACTGTTCATCTTGAACTTTCTCTTTGGCTGGTTCTGTCACACTTTGTTCAGGTGTTTCAACTGGAGGAGACCGACTCTCCTGTTTCTCTTCCGTTTCTTCTTGCGTTTCAACCTCCTGCTTCTCATCTTTTCCCACGTCCGTCTTCATGTCATGACCTTCCTGATCATCTTTCTTGTTGTCATCATCTTCGTGTTTATCGTCCTCCTTTTGTCCTACATCCCCTTCCTCTCCGGCTGCCGCTGAAGCATAAGAAGACTCCCCTTGGCTTTCATCAGCTTCACTGGTGAAGAACTGGTCACTGACGGTGGACAAGTCAACCAGGTCCTCGTTCAAGATGGAGGCTCCACGCAGTGCGCTGTCCTCCAGACTGGACTCAGCCTCAGGGGACGTTTGGTCGGCCTTACCTTCTGGTTCTGAAACCACTGGCAGTTGGATATCTGCTTCATTCAAAGAGTCTTCCGTCATGGAGTTTGATAATTCACCTTTGATAGCTTCAGATTTTGTATCATCTGTTAGAGGCGTTTCATCAGTTGCAGATTTTGTCGCAGAGTCTCTAACCTCTTCCTTTGCTTTTGTTTCATCCGTTTCAGGCTGGTCGCTAACTGATGTTTGGATATCATCAGTGTTCTCTTCAGTGGAAGGCACTGGTTCCTGCTTGTTGGTCTCTTCACTCTGTTCCTCTGCATCATCTTTTTGTGTCACAGTAGCTTCGGTCTCTTTTCCATCATCCCCTGAGCCGATCTTTGAAGACTCCTGAACCACCTTCTGCTCCTCTTCTTCTCCTCCGCTGGCCAGGATGTTGGACATGGTGATAGATGCCTGGCCCATTCCACCAGCAGCCTCCGGTGGGCTGGAAGTAACGGTGGAACTAGATGCAGACTCGGGGGACTCCTGGGAGAGGTCGTCCACCCTGAGCTCAATGACAGTAGAGGGGGCCGTCTCCTCCGCAAGTGGCCCGTTGACACAATCCATGGTCTCCGAACTTTGGCTGACGCCAGAGATGGTTCGGAGTGTGCTCAGAGAGCTTGCAGACTCCTGACGCTGGTACTGACGAAACATACGGGACAGATTCTCTTTGTGCTGCTCAAAGGTGACCTGCAAACACAAAAGTTCAAATTGATTTTACTAATCTTGGCACCAATCTACCCAATTGCTCTAATTCAGCCCAATTCAGATGTATTACAACGTAGGTCTTACTTTTGTATTCCGTCTATCATTTCAATGGCATTTAAAAACATTTTATTCCCCAAAGTTATTGCCAAAACCTAAGAACACAGTGACATTGCTACAATGAAGTCTGACGGGCAAGAAACGAGTAGTAAGATGATCAGTTGTAGACAAGACAGTTTTGATGAATATCAATAATACTTTATTTGAAGGTCCAACTAAAAGCGAGAGCACCCAAAAGGTCATTACATAGTAAAACCTACGTGCACAACTACAATTAATACAGTAGATAAAAGTGGAACCAGGAAGTCAATCACATAAGCTCGGCTAACCTGGGGGTTTGTTTAAAACCATAATGATAGTCTAGCAGCTCGTGTTTCTTGCTCCATCAAACTGCATTAAGTTGCTGTGTTCACAGATTTCAACATATAACATGGGGACGATAATTGTGTTACTACCAATAGGATGTATAGCCAAAACTATAAAAACAAGACCAAAATTGCTTGAAACCGAGATTATCCTGTGTGTGTGTTTCTTTAAAACTGTTGGGAAAATGTATGTAAAGATTGTGATTATGCTTTTGTTTGAGAATGCAGAGACGGCATCATGAAATTTTGAAAAGTCTCCACTAAGTTAGTAAAAAGTACATATGCGTTGTATTTAACATTTTGCAGGCACGTCATTAAGTACCAGTAGTTACATAAAAAATATGTGTTCCTGTCTCATCAAATAAACCCTCCCTATCTCAAACTGCTATCAATTGGTTTACACTTTGAGCCTTTAACTAAATTATCTCTCCAGGAGGCACATCATTCTCCAACACCCGGTTTCATCTGGAAACAGTACATTATGGAAGCAAAATATTCTCAAAATGCTCTTTAGTTGAGAGCTTATTACTGCATCTAACCACTGGGACCATTTGTGGTTAACCGTGCCATATTTAAAACTTTTCCTCTCTCCTATGTGCAGTTGCCCACGGCCTATTAACCGCTATCAGTCTTCTTACATCTGATATGGGGAGACTAGACTGCTAGTCTATATCGACAATGGTCTGCAGTGGCATTTGAGGAAGAGCCCATCCATGTAAGCAGTCATAGATTAGCAGTAGATACTATTAGTGTGTCTGCTAGCTGTGCTGAGTGCGTGTCCAGCATCGGCAAATCCTCCCACGCCTAATTTAAGACCCTGCATTAATCACTGGGCTTGGAGGACAGAAAGTCAAAGATGGGTTGGTGGTGGAAGGGGTGGGGGGACTAAACCCACTTTGCTGCTTTTTCACCTGAGGCTATTTGGACAGAAGGAGAGAGAGAGAAAGAAAAAAGAAAATGAGCCAGACATCAAAAAAGGCAGAAAAAAATATATAAGAAATTGCAAAGGAGCAAGAGGAAGAAAGTGAGTCATTGAGAGTGGAAGAAAGGGAAGGGAAAGAAAGAAGCTGATTATTTGTAATTAATTAGGCGTTATTGTTCTAAATTAGCCTGCTACACGGATGCTCATTAATCTTCTGTAGTGGGAGGCAGTGATTGGTAATCCATAGCTGTTTTCAGAGTGCACAGCCTGTTCTAAATGCGCCAGTAGTCCGTCTCTTTCTCTCTTCCGCCCTCTTTCCCAATGATCACACGCACAGCAAGACCTTCTACCCCATTAGTTTGAGCTTAATTTGACATTTAGCATTTTTAGCAATTAAAAGGCTGCATTCAGAGCGCGCTGCTATGGAAATTACGCGGGAGAGAACATAACGTCATAGATCCAGGATGCAGTCTGTGCATTAAGATGATGTATGTTGGCCTTAAATAGGGCTCTGTAACAGATCCAGTTACCGTTAGACAGAGGTAGTATAAGTCTCTGTGGTTTTTAAAAGAGCGGTTAGCCTCGCTACAGTATATAGAAACTGCCTTGGGTGGCTAAGACATCAGCGCTGATCTAATCTAATTTCATTCTACTCCATGACTCGGCCTGGCCTCAGTGGGGTATGGGAAAATGTTATGGTAATGTCCCAAAACATGGTGGGCTTTTCTAATGTGACAGGTAACATGGTATTAACTGGACGTAGCATGGCCGGATCATACAAGGGACTCGGAATGCTTTGTAAATGGGACACACCATCATAAACAAGACAACGTTGCAATACTTCAAGTTTCTGTAGTTTCACCTCACACAATATTTTTTTGAAAAATAAAATATATCACCAACAGAAGACGAATAAAATCTCTTGGGTCCTTCAAACGACACCTACAAAATCACATTTACGCAACCATCTCTACAGAACCGAGACCTTCCATTGGCCCAATGTCTGTGTTGTGCATCTGATCTGGAACAAGCAGAGGCCCCACACCACAACCTGTTTGGTGAGGGTCAGCGTGGCAGAGCGCTGATCTCGAGAGACCCCCGCAGTCGGAGCCTGGGAGTCCCCATTTAGATAAATAGATAGAGAGCAACCACAAAACAAAGGGGAAATGGGGAGGGCAGCATGGCTCTAATCCGATTAGCTAAATGCAATTCCTCCTCCAAAATCAATGTCATCTGCTACTGCGGTGCTGGCTGGGTGGTTTTTGCTCTTGTTCACAATATCTTCCATTCTCGCTCGTTGTAAAAACATTTTTCTTCTTGCTTTTCTCCTCCAATCTGATCCAGTGATATGTATACAGACTTTATCTGTAATTTCTATCACAACCATAGAAAGACAAGCTTGCACAAAAGGTCCTTCAGGATACTGTACACCAACCATTTTAAGCCAACCAGTCAAATTCATGGGTTTCCATCAGCTAATTATTTCACTTTTAGACTAATATTTAGCAAGAATTACAAGATAAAAGATCAAATTGATTAACTGGGGATTGGCTACTGGATAGTATAGACACCTCTTGATGCATGGCTATTATCTAGCATTGGCTTTTCAATGTTCTCCCTTTCTCCTTCCTTTGTCCACTTGTCAATGCATCTCTCAGAAACTCTCAATAACTACAGCTTGTGTGTAATGTCTCACTAACCACAGAGGACAAAACTATTCTGCATTTCTCCATCAACAGAAAAATGGTGAATAGCAACAATTCAACTAAAATCCTCCAAATATGCACAACTTCCCAACATAATTGTAAAATTACCAACTCATGATGTATATTATATTTAGTCAAAGATCCATTGGCTCATTTCAGTTCATATTTATCTTTATGGTAAAACTACTGGCAGGTGTAATGAAGTTAGCCGACAGTGGAAGTCTGAAGGACGGAGGTCTTTCTTTTGGAGATCTCCTTGTTCTCAAACTGATTTGTGTGCAGAGATGGACGAGGGGCACCTTGGGTGTAGGTGGGTGTGTGTGTGTGTGTGCGCGCTGAGAGTTGGAGGGCTGTTGTGTCAGCGTGCCCACCTGCAGGAACATCTGTCTATTCAGAGTTGCTTATGCAGATATACTTACTTCCTGACTGATATAGAAGGACACACACACACACACAAATTTAATTCTCAACAAATTACAACCAGGTCATTAGTGCATCTAGCTAGTATATGCTTTAAATAAAAGAAAAAGTAAAAAATCTCACACAAAATACCAAATATGGTTCTTATGGTTCCAGTTCACTGTTATACACATACAATAAGTCAAAACTTTGGTCTAGTTTTGTTTCGCCAATAATGTGCACAAATGGCATGAACTATGGAAAGAATTTGGAGAAAAAACTAAAATGCAGAAAAACAACTAGAAGAGGCATTTAGAGCGTCGACCCCCAGCCTAGGCCGTTCCCATATTTTCCATCCAGGTAAAAATAGGTGAATCTGCCCTGCGACTTGGACAAACCAACAAAAAAATAATCATTACCTCCTTGGTGAAATAAAAGTATGGAGATACAAAACACAATAATGCATTAATAGAAAATGCAGTACAAAGATACCTGACTACTGGCAAAGTGAGCACATTATCTCTATACATGTCAAACTGACAACATTACCACAGTTGACACAAGTCAAACTAATTCATAAAGTGAATGTAAAGGAGAAGTGGGCAAATATGTATTTGTGAATGCATATATGCACTTATCAAGAAGCTCCCAGTGGGCTGGTTGTATTTATGAGGCCTTGTTTCTCTGATTGTTCTCTCACGGTTCCGATGAATATTCAATGGGTTTGGAAAGAAGGGCTTCCTCGAGCCCAAGAGAAAAGGAGGGCAACGAGAAAATGTGCCTTGTAACTCACATTCACGCGCACACACACACACACACACACACACAGCCCTGCAGCAGTGGGAGGAGAGAGCAACAGTGACAAACAGCTTTGGTGCTACAAAGGTGGCAGGAAATCTATCATACGGGACAATAAAATTGCAATTGAGTTTCTTTAGCTTTTTTTATAGCAGATGCATGTATCTTGGTGGCTTGCTCCCGCTGCAGCGATCCAAGTCACAGGCGGGGTCCCTGCACTGAGCGTGCATTTGTGTATCTTACATCTTCCAGGAGCACGGGTTTATTCACACACACACCGTATGTGTGAAATTCGGTTGTTAGAAGAGTGCTGGGCATTGTAACTAGAGCCCAAAAGAAACCGCATTAATCTTGTCTGATTATAGGAAGAAGAAAAAAAAAGGCAATTACAGCGAGTGTACGAAGAAAAATAAACAATTTCTGCACAACACCAAACTAGACACTTTGCTACGTTGCAAAGTGACACCCCAACACTGCAGCGATATGAACAGATGAAACGACAACAACTTAGAGTGAAACCAGATCCTTATGTATAATAAATAAAACATAATATATAGCTAATATCTCCGAATGATATTATATTAACACTAATAGGATATTTTTTCTTTGACTGTCCACAATGTAAATGGTATTTTAAGATGCATATTAAACAGAGGGACTATACAAATGTTTTAGTGTTAATGTTGAAAGAGAGACATGGTTTCCCTGCACCACACTGGGCCCTCGTCTTTGTGACCCTCTTCCATCAAATACTGCCCTCGACTGCCAATGCGAAGAAATTTCCCTAGACTTTCATTTGTACGCATTTTATTTCCATTGCCGGTTAGCTCTGCAGTGTGAAGAGGTGTAAAGAGACTTTGGGGGTTCAGAGCGTCCAGCAGACAACACACACACACACACACACACATAGCATCTAGCTAACTGCGGCCGTCATTGATCATCTCCCAGGCAGTCTGTCTGTGCCCCCTGCTGGACGCCAACGCTCACAGCAGCCCACGCTGCAGCGGAGCGTCTCATATCACAAGTACTTCTTTAACGCAGCCTTCAATCTGCCAGGCTTTAAAAAAAAAGAAAAAAGAAAAAAAGACCACAATCTGACACCAACCTCAATTACTTCATTGCTTTGGACGAGAGCAGCGTAACATGATATCAACAGTGAATTTCTTAAGCAGTATTTTGAATTCAGCTTTTGGAAATAAGATGTGCCAGAAGTTTATTTTTATCTGTGCAACGTGAGAGAGAGGGACTCTATACATAAATAAAGAGTGGAAGGGCTGGTGGACTCATTTCCATTGGTTTACAGAGCAACTAGCTTTTAAATTATAATCACTGTGTGGTTCCAAAAGTTAATCTGATGGGCACGGAGAGGCCAGGTCCAATTACTACGCTAGAATGCTAGCCCACGCGGCGAGTTAGAGGGTCAGACGATAATGCTCTCTAATTTCTTATTTGATGAATTGCACTATGTCAGATTCAAACTAAACATATGGGTGACAGAGCCGATGGCTTTGACTGAATACTGCTGTCCGTTTGGCTGCAATCAAACTCAGGAGGAGGGCTACGGTTACAGTAATGTGGTGAATGTTTAGGCTGACAATACTCAAGCAAGATGTGCGTGTGTGTGTGTGTGTGTGTGTGTGTGTGTGTGTGTGTGTGTGTGTGTGTGTGTGTGTGTGTGTGTGTGTGTGTGTGTGTTGTGTTTACTAGCGAGAGATAAAGAGTGTGCGAGTTAAAACGAAGAGAAACAGAACGGAAAAAAAATATCTGTAAAAACGAAACAGATGAGGAGATACAAGAAGATCCACAGTGAAGCTGTGTCTGACCTGCGCGTGTGTGCCTGTGTGTAGGTGTGTGTGTAGGTGTGTGTGGCGTGCATGGATATAATGAGCGCTCTGACCTTGGAGTGGGTGATGGACAGGGTGTCCACCCAGACGCGCCAGCCTCCCCACTCATATTTGATGGCGTGGTACAGCAGGATGCGGAAGATGGCGTACACCATCTCTGTGATTTTATGCTCC
Source organism: Myoxocephalus aenaeus (assembly GCA_038501785.1). Classification (NCBI taxonomy): domain Eukaryota; kingdom Metazoa; phylum Chordata; class Actinopteri; order Perciformes; family Cottidae; genus Myoxocephalus; species Myoxocephalus aenaeus. The sequence goes on from JBAMJR010000089.1 coordinate 6,311,471, forward strand.
TCACTGTTTTGCGGGTGGATGAAGCACAGAGAGATCATCCACTCTTGCCACACCGAGCACTGCAGCAGGCTCCTGAAACAAAAAAAAGTACACGGAACATGAACACGAATCCCACCGGCGTGTAAACAGTGCGTGGACGGACTGGTGTGTGATGTAGTTCTCCATCTTGTGAAGTGGTGGACTCCTTACCTGCGGTTCTCTCGGCTGTTATTGAACAGTTTGATCATGTCTGACAGAAAGACCTTGCGCACCTCCATGCTCTCGGGGGATGGGGGAGAGGTCTTCAGCAGAGCAGCTATAATCTTCAGAATTTCTAGAAATATTAACAGAAACATAGCATTTAACATAGCATTTAAGGATAGTTAAAAAAACTAAACATTTACAGTAAAGGCTGAAAGGAAATTACGAAAATACTTATTCTGTTCAGTCTGTGAAAAAAAAGCTTTATTTTTAAGGATTACAATTTAAAAAGTTTGGATTTGGAAACATCCAGCGTTCTCCTTGGAAATGAAACTGCACAAAATCAACAACTAAATCATACATTGGTCTCAACATGTGCAAATCATTGTGTCACAAACTATCTCAACTCCCAGCTGTACACACCTGAAAATATATGCCTGTGGTAAGAAAAACAGAACAGAGCAGAATAAAAAAAAAAGGTCCAGGCCATTGATCTTTATCATACTGTAATGGTTTTGGTATTGTTTCAAACGAGAGAGCCAGAGTTGCAGGCCCTTCTGGAAGGTTTGGCTTGGGTTAAACCAAAGAGACGGACTGTTTAGATGAATTATCTAGACAATGTCAGTGTCCATTTACTTTGAGTGGAGAGACGGCGGGGCTTGGATTTCACTTGTCTCTTCAGACCTTGGCGCTAACCGATGCCCCCTTGCCCCGGCAGACGGTTGTGTTGTTTCTACGCCTTAGTCACTCAAATTATGAGTCGCTGAACCTTTACCGCCAGAAAATTACCCCAGCATGTACCGGGAATGAGGATGGAGGGATAGCGTATTCCCTTCTTTTTTCCCCATTTGCTCTTGGTTCCTTTCCCTTGAGTTAATTTGAGGGAAACAGTACTTCCTCGGTTTGTTTGATTGGCTCTGACGTTACTAAAGACTGCAATCAGGGGGCCATTTTGGGAGTTTGTCGCAGATTAAATCAAGAGAATGCACGGCAAAGGAGAAACAGACCACCGCTCTGTTCCATAGACTGTGCTCATATGTACAACCCCATACAAGGTTTCTATGATATATACCGCCTGTCTAGGATGGTTGGGTCGGAGAGTTTTTAACACAACAAAGGCTTAAGATAATCAATGTGTGACTACAGCAGGACCTTGTCAGATTAAGGCTGGTTGGAAGTAAACCTTCGTTGTGATTATGCCGAATGCTTGGATGTCAAACTGGTGAAAGTTGTTTTGCAAGTGTGTGCACAAAAGTGCACACGCTTTTGTGCACGTATGTGTGAAAGCACCGGTAAAAAAAAAAAGAGGGGGATATGTTTTCTTTTCTTAACTGAAATGAATACTTAACATTCCAACATATGAAAGATTGTGTGAGTTGATGTGAAATTGGGAGTAAGTAACAGCCTGAAAATATGAGATGGGAGCCCTGATCAAAGCTTGGAGTCGTGGTCTTAGCTTATTATGTTGCCGCGTTTGAAAAATGTGCATGCACTGTCTACTCGTAATGATGCACTGATAGAAAAAGGAAATCATAAAAATATGTAGATTGTGTATGTGCAAGTATATAGTAATAAATACACATTCAAATGCAGAGTTGAAAACACGTTTCTTCTGTGTCTTCTGTGACGCAAATAATATTAGTAAATCTATGATGATATGATCAATAAAACATTTCAATAATTTTTTAATGATAAAATAATACTATAAAATAGTAATGTGATTTATCAGTTTTACAATAAGATCTTTTTTTAAATTAACTAATATTGCAGCAATAAATATTTACTCCACAAAGTACATACAAATACTATACCAACATATGATTTAACCAAATGCATTAAAGTAATAAACTCTAGATTTCCTTCAATGCAATTAAATAATTGATTAAATGTATTAAATGCGTACATAAAAATAATATTTTCACACACTGAATTAAATTCCATCATAACTCCATTACATACATCATTTTTTATATGCAAATCAATCCCCACAAAAACACGATACCGACTTCTCATAAAACTAGCAGATGTGTGTATATTTGTCACACAAAGTGTTTGCACCATCCTCATGCTCGGATTATGCATGACAGCTGAGGTTCAGTTGTATGAAAGCACCCTCTGGCTGCAAAATTTATGTCGTTCATTTGTTTGACTGTATATAGCGATTGCACAGCTCCATGGGGAATATCCTCTAGTGCAGTATGGAGCAATAGGTATGTAGAGGGTACGCTGCAGGGGATGATTTAGGAGAGTAGTGTGGCGCAGAGGAGGCACTTACGTGGGTTGAGAATCTTCACAGTGGAGTCGGGGTCCGGATGCTGTTTATGGATCACTTGAGTGCAGATCTGCTCTGTAAGAATCTACCGGGGGACACAGAGTGGATTCAAGTCATAAATATCCACATCGGTCTTAACAGACGCAAACCACACTATGGACACACAGCGGCATGTATACGTTTCACCATCGCATAGTATACGGCTGAATAATAGTCAAATTAGGTTTCTGCAGGTGGTCAGCCACACAATATATACTTCACCTAACTCATTAAATTGTCAGGTTGAATAATGGAAAAAAATAATTGGAAAAAGACAACATTCGTTAAAAAAGGCAACAAACTAAATATTGGCATGCAGTTGAACACAGAGGTTATTATTGTATGTCTAAACAGATAACTTCAGTTCTGTATGCCGAGGCCTGCAGAGTGTACGTTTGCCGAGGACTGACCTCGAAGAGCACGTTGTAAGTCGTCATGGTGAACTGGCTGGAGTGGAGCATCAGGCGTTCAGTGAGCAGTGAGAAAAGGCCATGACTCAGCATGACCTCAGGTTTCCTCCTGATCAGGACATTAGGAGGTCAAAGGTCAGTCAGTAAACATCAGTATTTGCGAGAGCACTGTTGTATCAGAAGTCAATGCAGGCAATGTTATCTCCATTTCAAACGTTATATTAAATTATATTGAAAAGGTCTTAAAATACCATACGTTTTGAGAAACGACAAGAACAAAATCTGGAGTTTCTGATTAGTCAGAATATTGCAGCGGTTAACATCTGTAGCTGTATAAATCAGCTGAACTCCAGCTGACATTTGAAATGGAATAAATAAATAAAAAAGAATCTCTGCTGACTAAGTAAGAGCAGTTCTTCACAGAAAACTCTTTATCAACCCTTTCATCTCTGATCACGGATCAACTCCAATCTTGGTTGTAGCTCAGCTAAAAAGCGTGGACTGAGATGAGTCTCACGATCAATCTTGCATCTGGATCACAAGGCTTAAAAACTGTTGCCAAGACGGAGCTAGAGTTTTTTCTGGTACTGGTTATTAGTGAAAATAATAATGTATTATGACCCGACTCATCATGCATTACCACCCAAAATAATGCAATTGGAGAGATGTGATCTGGAGCACAGATTATTAGGTTATAGTCAAAGCTTTTAATAAAAAGGAGCAGCACTGAATATCATGGGACAAAAAGAAAACGCAGAAGCAACACATACACATCTAAAGAATGTTCAAAATGACAGAAAAGAAGGGCTGGTGAAATGCATTGATTCACTTTTTTCATTTTAGTATATTTTAAGGCCTGCAGCTTGATAGGGAATGAACACTACCTGAACCTTTTTTGATTGTGTTATTTAAATGTAGCTGTTTGAGATTTTTCTGCAAACATATATACATTATATAATATATAACATTTTACAGTTGTTCTGTCACTATTAGGAATCATAAGAATCTGAAAATGTATAAACAAAGACATACAAATAGAATAACTAGCATAGGCAACAGAAAACATATTTTGTAGAATAAAAGCTATGGAATCAATAAACATCAGAGCAATTACCATTAAAACGGTGTGCTTTTGTATAAAATTTGACATTTCTAATTCAGACTACGGTATACAGAAACACTCTCAACTGCAACTCTTTGTTTTCAGCCAGTTTGCCTTTATTATAGACATGACGTGCTGGAAACGGGAGCGATGCGGGAAGACTTGCAGCAAAAGGTCACAAGCCGGATTCAAACCCAGGCCGCTGCAGCTACCGGGGCGCCACAACCAAACTATGATTCTGTTCAGTGGCAAAGATTTTAGTTTGTAACTGTACTGTACTTACTTTGGTGGCAAGTATTTCAGAAAGTAGCCCATTACTTTGAGTGTCTGCACTCGTATTCCTTCACTCTTTGAGGCCAGAAGTTTGTAAATCACACTGTGGAGAAAGCAAATTTAATAAAATTACATAGAAGTATTATTTGAAGTAAAAAAAAAAAAATTAAAAAAAAAACACTGAACACATTTGTGGAATTCCATGCTAAAAATTCTTAAAATAGAATTGAATCTGTTTTCTATTTAAAAACGGAGGCAGAATACACAATCTAAAGTGTTGCTAAACCTATAGTGCAACTTAAATCATTTGAACTTTACACTTTGAACAAAAACATAGAAAACTATGAGTATATCAGCGAATATAATAAACAGTGATTATTATTATTATCAATTTTTACCGAATCCCGTTGCGCTGGTCGAAGGCCTGGACCATGGGCCCCGGATGTTCAGACATCAGAGCCACCAACAGTTGCAGTACATCCATGAGATTGTCATCCTGAGGGAGAGAGAAGAAAAGACGCGAGGCTATTGTGTGGTGTAAACGTAGAGCAGAGTGAAAAACACTGCATCTCGTGGAGCTGAAGTGAGTCAGCTTTCAAGGGGATATCTTCAATGAAAAGGGATTCTTATTCAGCCGTACATGTAAATACAAGACAAAAGCTAACAAATGTTCATAATTTAATGCTAGCTATTCTTGTTGCATGTTTAGTGGTGTCAGTAGCAGCAATAATGTCAGAAGCAAAAGGGAGAAAAAAAGTCCAGTAGAAATACTGGATTACATCACAAGCATCTGAAGTGAAGACTACAATATGCACTCTGTGAAATGAAGGGCTGCTACATGTCGGTGGCTTTTCCAGGCATCGTTGTAATCACCCTGTATTCTTACAAGGTTCACTGCATTACTGACTGATTCATTTGTTATGCATCACTCCACTGTAAACAAAACCCCTTCTGTCAGGACGTCTCACTGGCAGACTTTGAAAACTAACAAGGAACAGTGATTCTGCCTTTAGCAACAGGGATTGTCTGCTTTTGCTCTGCATTTCTTATGGGGAGAGGACTTAATACAGTGGAGCTATGTTGCCATCTGCTGGCGAGGTCTCTGCTGGTCAGCGCTGCATGAACGGGAGTACACATGCCTACCTCGTGCATGGTAAGGAGGTAGTTGAGGATGCTCTGGAGCTCATCTTCCTTCACTCCATAATCCTAGAAATATAATTGCACAGATCATATTACAATTGATTCTATAGGGTTCACTGTGTTTTACTCCCCTACACCAGCTCAAACATGTAGACATCAGCACAAATCCATCACACCTACTTTGGGGTATATTAAATCCACCACAGTATTCGTAAATATGACCAGATATCCTAATAAAGTGATTGGACAGGATAGACTCACACACAAGAAGAAGAAGAAGAAAAACTGAAAACAATCCCAACTAATGAGAACGTGACCAAAGAAGGAAATACATTCATTCCTCATTTCACTCTAAAATAACGATATGAGAACATGAAAGAAAAGAAAAAAGAAATACAATAGCATTACACACAAAACGTCCAGGCAACATCTATTCTCACAACATAATAACCCATCAATGTATATCCAGGCCCTAGTGGTTCTATATAGAGAACAGTTGTAAAAACTGTTGAAGCAAGCAAAAATTTAAGCATGTACATCTAGATTTAGACTTACTAGTTCAAATAGTTTTACAATATCATATTATTTAGCAATGGAAAAATGTAATGACGGCAAATTTCCTTAATCACCCAGTTGACATCTACGTAGCATTGTGCGTTGACTAAGCGTGAATTATACTTGTTTAACGCAGCAGCTAGTTTGCTCTTCAGCATATCGAGTGCTGCAACTCCAAAGCAATTAGAAAGCAGCAATATAAATAGACATACATCTGCCACTAGTACCATTAGTACACATAATATTGGGATTCAAATGTGCTTGATTCCTCAAGTGACTCAATAATACACATCTATTTTGGTTGTTGATGCTGGGTTTCTTTGGGCTTTGGCAACATGAACGTACCTTCATGATGAGCTGCTTGACAAACAACAACAGAAAGGCTCGCAAAGAAAGGATCTCCTTCTGGTTTGGCCTTGGACCATCTGAAAACCCAAAATGGGAAACAATGGCTGTTGAAAGTAGCTGTTTAATGAGCAACTGAGCACGATTCAGGGGGACAAAGCATGAAATCTGAACACAGCTCAATCTACACTTTTAAAAGCAAAGTTGATTCATCAAAAGAAGGGCAGTGATAAGTGTGAGTGTTGGTGCACTGTGTGTATCCTTAATTAAGTCCTTAATTATGTGGACATGTGAAATCTACGTCATGATCTGTACATGTATTTGAAAGGAAGCCAGAGGAGAGAACACAGTACATCAGTAGTGGTCATTTACTGCACAACATTAGAGTATATTTTTGCATGTAGTGTGCATCTTTACCGAGGCCTTTGGGCACGACTCCACTGCGGTCCTGAGGGTTGATGACCCAGTAGTAGTATTTCAGTGTGTGCATGACCTGAAGTACAGTGCCCACCCTGCGAATGGTGTTGTAGATGTTCACTGTGCTGATGAACTCTGTTGCTAGGTAAGTGTAAAGAGTCAGTTGCACCTGCAAAAGATAAAAGCATGCATGAAAACAGGCACTTGGTAGTTTGAGTGGAATAATTCGTTTTTTAGTGCATCCTAGGCTCTAAGCCGCTCAGGGTTGTAGACAAGTCATTCTCCTTTAAATAGCAATCACTGACTCACAGGTTGAGGGAAAACCTTAAATTGGAGCTGAACTCTGAAACACTGAAAATAAAATGTAGGGCAAGACCATACAGAACATAAGAGGGTGATGACGACTGTGCAGGTCTGTGTGAGTGTGCACGTCTGGATGTTGTAAGCAATATATGTGCGTCCCATCTACATGTGTATATCTCCATCTTTACAAACTTAACCAAATGCATAAAGTATGTGCTGCGGTGTGTGTGTGTATATATATATATTAATATTACCTTGGCAGGGGCATGGATCCAGATGGCAGGGTTGAACAAAATGTGGTCACACAGCTGCTTGAGCAGCAAGATGCCATTCCGCAAGTTGCTAAGGTATCTGGAAAAGGCCAACACAATGTCCAGGACAGGCCGCGTCACATGCACCTTGGAAGACTGGAGAACAGACAGGGTGGAGACAGAAAGTGCCACAATACGAGGGGGGGTGGGAAGGAGAAGGTGATATGTCAGTGAGGCGTCAAAGGCATGGAGAGCAGAAAGGGGTGAATGAGGTACAACACAAAAAAAGGGGAGGGAAGAACACATGCAGAGAAAGCTCCTCTTATGCCTAACAAGCACACAAGCCAGCTGTGACCTCCAAATACAGCTGAGGGAAAACAAAGTCTGTCTCATATTAAGCGTTGCTATTGGCGTGTCCCTGTGTTAGTGTGTTTGTGGCGTTAAGGGAATCCAGATCGGCTGTATTACTGCACTGGGTTCATTACGGGCAGCTACTGGTTCGGGAGGATGGCTCTCTCGTGTATTTCTTCGCCAGCTGAGCCTATTTGTGTTCGTCTCACCTTCTCCAGGGTGTAGCCAATGACGAGGAAGCCTTTGCAGGCCATGACCTGCTCTTGCATAGCCACTGAGTTCTTCAAGAGCTCCATCACAAAGGATAGCAAAGTGCAGCTAAGAGGCCCACAGAGAGAGAGAGACAGAGAGATACCAAGTTAGACAGTGACAATAATCTATGGAAGCTGCTGACAAAGCCCTGAGTGTGAAGGGCATATCCTGCATGAAACGTGATTGAATGAGGGTGTCGTGTCCCCAATGCGTTAGGACAGATTCTAGTTAGATCACCTTGAAGGCAGTGCATACAACAACGTTGCAAATTCATAAGCTAGATGGCCTCACGACTTTCATGGTCGGCATTACATCAAAACCCGATTTGCAACTGCTTTTAAAATCTTACGGTTGGTCTGTATTTGACAGCGGTGTCTCTAAATGTCATAGGCAGTCTGTCAACTAGCTTGAGATTATATTTAATATCTCTTTTTAGAATTTATTCTAGATTTGAGGTTTTCTGTTCACCATTTCGAAACTAATCATTTACCTGAGCGTACAGCTCCTAGGAAGTATTCCAGAGATTCTAAATGTTTTTGGAGACTCTCCCTGTCTGGTAAACCTCCACAGCATTCAAATTCCACAACCCCGGTCTTTCCCGATGACATCACTTAAATTATATTCTCAGAAGACAATATACTACATATACTGTTATATACCCCCCATGACAAGTACATAAAACAGTGTAAAGCATTATTTTTTTAGGACTACCTCAAAAAAAGAGCATAACATTTAAGATGATTTATCATTTATAGGTTGTAATACAATAGTCAAATTTGAACAGTCAGCAAATTGGCAGATTGTGCCAATTTAGTACCAGCATTAATATTTATACTTAGTTTATGATCACATGGCTCGATGCATTATACAAAAGGCTGAGCTATGAAGGATGAATTCATTTTATAAAACACCACGTTTCATACAGTGTATACGAGTGTATTTGTGTGTCTTTGTGAGCGGTTACCAGACAGAGGTGTCCAGCTCTTGGCTGGAAGGCTGGCAATAATCCAGCTGTGCAAACAGAGGGAAGAGGACCTGCACGCCGCCGATAGAGTGTATGCCACTCTGGACCGAGTGAGTCACCACGGCCTTCACATCCTGCAGAAACAAACGTACAAGTGGGCAACACAGACATTTGCTCTGGTGACCACAGTTTTGTGCACTAAATTAGTTCCATGTGTTGACATATTTTAAAGTATTTGCAAGTAGTAGCACAGTCAAAATATAATAAAAAGGTGATTATTCATCATACCGCTATAGTCAGGGACAAATTTGAATGGACCTTTTAAATATTTGACCACTAATAAGTACTCAAACTTAAACCATGTTTTTCCATTGCCAAAAGACATGCCCAATGTTTAAAAGGGTACAAAAAATCTCAATACTAAGTGTTTTGTTTTCATTTGTTGGAAGATTTTCTTTTCTTTAAATGTTTAGCAGTCTGGTGCGTCAGTTGGTGTGTGTGTTGTTTTATGTTACGACATCAACCGAGGCTTGGCAAAACATTTTTCTCTCTATTGGATTGGAATTTTTGAGCATGGCAAAGCTGAAAATATAGGTCACATTCATTCATATTTCACACTGTGCACTGTGTGTGTGTGTGTGTGTGTACAATTTTATAGCTATCTTTGTGAGGACCAATTTTAGTTTTAAACCTTCAGAGTGAGGACATTTCTGAAAAGCAAGGATATTTTGGTCAGTCCTCACTTTAGATTCCTTCAAAAGCCTGTTTGAGCATTCTGACTTGATTTTAATGTTCGGGTTAGAATAAGGTTACGGTTAAAGACAGGCATTTTGTTGTGAGTGTGTTCGCATGCACTGTTGTGTGATGGAGAAAGCATATGTTGTGAGTGGCAGAAAAAGCCTCCCTCACAAAAGGACACAAATCATGTTCTTTAATGAGGGCATGAGAGAAAACTCAATTAGTGCTAAAGAAAAAATGTGTGTGTGTGTGTGTGTGTGTGTGTGTGTGTGTGTGTGTGTGTGTGTGTGTGTGTGTGTGTGTGTGTGTGTGTGTGTGTGTGTGTGTGTGTGTGTGTGTGTGTGTGTGTGTGTGTGTGTGTGTGTGTGTGTGTGTGTGTGTGTGTGTGTGTGTGTGTGTCATATGGAATACTTCCACAAAAGTTCACTGCCTACATCTTACAGGAGAAATGCCCAACTACTTGTAAGCTAAATAAACTAAACCCTCAGTCTCTAATTACACAGTTAAAAAGCCAGTATGGCATTTTTCAGCAGCTGCAGCAGTCTGGCAAGCTCAACACTTTTGCACCTCTGCCCTAATGAGACCATTAAAATGAAAAGATGCCAACTGGGCCTCTTTCATTATCACATAGGACAGAAAAAAAAGAGAGAGAGTAAAGAATGCTACATATGGAACAGTGGGAGGAAAGGAGCAGGCGTACAGGTGGCGAATTAATTTGCACCGGCATTGCTTTAATGTCAGCATAGTGACTTCAGGTTAAATTAAAACATTTTAGAAAAATGGCAATCCTAGTAATGTCAACTCCAACTCCAGGGGGTATGACTATCAATTTCTATACAAGCAAGTGTTACATTAAAAAGGCATAATTACCTGCAGCATGAGGGCATGGGGTGAGTGGACGAAAATGGAGGCGTTGTCCTTGGGGGAGGACTCAAGGCAGAGCTGGGCATCTGTGGCTCGAGGGTTATAAGCGAAAGAAATACAAGAAGACAGCTTGCCGTCATACAGTAAGGTCTTGTGATGCTCCGCAAACAGTAGGTCGCTCTCTGCTTTGTACTTGAATGTGCCCTGAAGAGAAGGAAGTAGAAGGAAGAAGGGCGGGACATTTAGTGGAAGAGAACATAATGCAGCCATGATACATTAAAGAGAACTAGTATCTTCAGTTTCACAGTACGAGTATAAAATTCTCCCACACGTGTCAAATAAAAAAAAACTAAATCAAACTCAGACAGCCCTGGACTGTGACAATGTTTCCATCACAGTTATTTTGAGCGTTGGAGATACAGCATACCTGGGCATGCACAGACAGTTCTTTTCTACTTCATTTGTTTTTGTTTTGTATCTTTATTGTATGTTTTTGTGTATATACACTTGCTCTAAAAGTTTGCATGACTTTCCATATGTTTTGACCCTTAAACTACAGCAAATATGGCAGAGCATATATCACCTCACTTTATTGTTGGAGTCTTACAAAAGAGAATATCATGGACTCAACCAGGTAAATCAAACGTAAATAATCTGTTACCAGGTGTTACGTGACAGCTGGTCCACATTTCTCATTAGACAATGGAGAGCTTATCAAACCATTAAATTATCCTTTTTTTTCGTTTTAGAATGCTGCTCCATAGATAAAAACAATACAGATTTCAGCTTCGTAAAAGTCATTTTGATCTACATAATGCATCATTTGACAGTAAATTGATGCACGTCTCTATCGCACAGACATCTCAGGCTTCATGACTTCCAACCTGGTAACCCGGTCCCAGCTGATAGATAGCCAAGATCTGAGCAGCGCTCAGAGCCTCTCCAAACAGGTAAACTGCTCCCATCTGTCCGCAGAACACACGGTTGGCATCTGCCGTCTCAGACGATCCCAGGAAACACTTGTCAAACGTCTGCAGGAGGAAGGATGTTGGAGGTAGGAAGAAAGGAAGAGAAAAAAAAAAACACAGAAATAGACAATTAAAGATGAAGCGAGGGTGGGTAGACGAAAGGTAGTAAGGCATTAAGACAGGAGGCATTAAGACACGCAGAGTGGTAGACAAACTAGATCTGGGGAGAGAGGTGACTGTATCATCCCCTTTAGGAAAAGTTCCTTTAGCCAGTCTGCACTCTCAGTAAAAGCAGGACACCTCTGGAATGCTCTGCCTCTGCATATCCGCACTAGCAGAACATATCCCTCTTTTAAACACGGCCTGAAGAACTGGCTTATTAGCAATCAGGTGTGTGAGCATGAGTCGTGACTCCCTCCTCAATGATTGTGTGTACAAAATGTGTGTATGTTTATTGATCTTTATGATGTTTTTATGATTTTATGATGAGGCCTATTTATATATTTGATCGTAACCTGTGTGTTTATTGCTTTTTAAGATGTTTTTGTTATAACCATTTCTTTCCTTTAGTGATGGCTTGTTATATCCGGCCACAGGGACTACGGTTGAAATTTAGCTTTAGCTAAGACTGACACATTTACCCCTGGGTTGATTGATGTGTACGGTCCCTGTTCAAATAAATAAATAAATGAAATGAAAGGAGGTAAGGATAAAAAAAGACCAAAAGTAGCCAGAAAGAACAGAGGGATAAGGCATATTCATGTGAACACTTGCTATAATTGGCAACACACAGCCTTGAAATATAAGCAGACTGTGGCTACCATGATAATGTTCCATCTTCCTCTGGCTACGGTCAGTGATGCAGAAGCAGAAGTGTTGAGAATGATGAGGCCAGATCTCAATCAAGATGCTAATTTGCTTTCGGACATACTGACACATCCAGAGGATTAAACTACACTGTGGAGGCGTTTTCATTCCTAACTAAATTTGATTTAAGAATCTCACAACTCAGCATGACAGAAAGCAATCCTGGAGACTGTGACAGAGTTCATATGGTGATGTCTGAGAGGAGCAGGGTGTGAATATGTAGTCATTTTCCACTCTGCTATTCATGCTAAAAGATGAAAAGAATAGTTTCACCCACAAACCCTCTGAAAGAAAGACTGAGATTAGATATATCTGTGAGCGAGATTTGTTTTTTCCGTTTTCCAACTCCCAGCAAGAAAAGCAAATAAGAGTAATTTGCAAAGTTTAAACTATGTTCCTTGAAATTATTATTCATGAGAATATATTCAGATATTCAGAATTTGTGAGCTTGTGGTGGTCCCTACTGGGTGATTTGCAAACAGCAAAAGATGTTTGAAATTGTTTCTACTTACGTCACTGGTGTTGACAAACCAGGCGATGTCTCCAAAGGAAGCCAGTTCCCCGTTCACGTAGCAGCTAATCTCACTGTTTTTCCAACGGTTGTAGACGTGAACCAGAGTCACCATGTACCACTGCAAAAACAAAAATAAGCAGACTCTCACTAAAGGCAAACTCCTACTGAATATCTAAAGTATCAATCACACACACACAACAAGATATCAATAAGTCAGCATGTCGTATTCAATTGGCCTGCTTCCATCATGTTTCAGGACTCCCCTCCAGCTACGATCCCACCTACTTAGATATCCGGCTTCGTCCTCAGCCTTACAACCAGTGAAATAGGTTACAGATGTTACCAACGTGAAATGGGTTATTATGGTTTCTTCCTGACATGAAATAAGGCATTAAAAATAGAGTGAAAAATCAACTAAAATGAGTTCTGGGTCCTCATGAGGTTTATTGAGGTACGGTGGTGCCTTCATGCCCAGGGGAAGGAGGAGGATGTTTCAAATCGTCCGCTGCAATGGTCTTCTGTGTGTGCTGTGCCTGGAAGGGACTGGGAGTATTGGATCATCCTTCTCTCCCGTTGCCCTCATTCCTCCTCCTTCTAGTTTGGCTTCTCCCAAGTGTCCGGTAAGATGCGACAGTTCTTTCTTACAGCAAGGTCCAAATTTATTGTGTGCGCATGTGCGTGCAAGTGATTGATTACGTGTGTGCCAACATATGATTTCATTGAACTATCTTCAGTGACATTTCAAGGCATTGCCTTTTTGTGTGCATGAATGTTTGGTTGGTTCACCAAACCAGTGCCAGTATTGTGCTTTGTGTGTTGTGTTCCTTTCGTACCTTCTGTGGTTTGAAGTCGTACTTTACACAGTGCTGGAATCCTTTCCCCTTCGATTTTAATGAGGTCACTATCAAACATCCACCCACAAAGTGTGCAGAGTAACCTACGCCTTTATTGGTGCGAAAACTGAAAAGAAATAAATGGAAAACACAAACAGTTTTAGTGAGGCTGCACAAATTCATGCTGATGACATTCAAGGGTCACATGGGTTATAGGGTTCTATTACCATAGTAATACTTTAAAAGGGTCTCAAATGGATGAAGATAGCAAACAATCATTTCTCAACTTCAGACTTTTCCCATCATTCCACACATCCTGGGGTGATGGAGCCCCTGCGTGTGATTTAGTGAATTCATTGTTTTTTTAAAAAGGGTACAGGGCTGAAGAGGAGCTTTTATTACAGATTCACGTCTTCCAGCTTGGTTCTAATTTTCAAAGACGCCTAAACAGATCCCTGTTGTGTAAATTAGAGAGGAAGCAAAGGATGAAGAGACAGGAAAGATGGAGGGAGACACACAACCATTTTTTTTTTTATCTGTGAGGCTGGAGGCTGCACTTCTGCAGCACGTTTTGGAGATTTAAATGCATTTAACACATGTGCACATGCGTATGTTGACAATTAAATTGCACACACCCATGTAACACCACCTTTCATGCAATTCCCCTCGCTATTCTATCAAACTTAATTAAACATTTAAATGACAAACAAAGGTTTAGGTTTACTCGTCAAAGAACGGTATTGTTACCTACCAGTACAGGTAAGGCTTGTCTTTGTCTACATTGATGTTGTTGAGAGGATCCATTCGAAGCCATGTGTGGAACGTAAACCCATTCTGGTATGGCCATTTTGCTATAGGAGGCAGAGCTATTGCCTGTTAGGGGGGAAACAAATCAAATGAACAGAAAACTGTGGGTTACTACAATAAGCATTCGTTCTCCAACCAAAAACACATTAAAAGTTGTCTGGTACTTAAATTAACAAATTATGCATCTACAGAAAAAAACGGAAAAAGGACACAGCCTGTGTTTGCAGCCTAATTTTCCATGATACAGATGACAAAGAACAAGGCCGAGGTTTTGAATAAACTCACAAGCAAACAAGGTGCAACCGAAATACTCAAAGCATGATTTGAATAGTCCAAAGATGAATAGCCAACAGCCACAACATAATATATTTGTAGATACTTTACAACAGCTCCACAAAATTTCAATATCCTTTCAGGCCTGAGAATGGTCTGCGATGTAATGGCAGACTAGATAATGACCAAGAGAATATGTAAAGCTTATCAATTAGAGAAAAACTGCACGGGTCAGTGAACGGCTGGTTCAGAGGAAAACAGCTTAGAAAGCACTTACTATAAAAGGATTCAGGAGAGATCATTACGTAATATCCCCTCTTTCTCCTTCTCATTAGTCTATAATAGAATGTCTTTATATTGTACATTTTGGAAGTCCATCATGGGTTCCACATTCTGTGGCTCAACATTCATTAATTTTTCATTAATATCAAGTCAAAGATCTTGCTTGTCATGTACTGAAACATTCAAAAGAGCAGTCCAGCACTAACCTCGACATTCATGGCTGTCAGCTCATCATCTATGTGCAAATACACTTAAAGGGAATGTTTTTCCATTCTGCCATGTAATGGTTGACATTTTGTTGTGTACTCACAGCTGCATTTTTCCCTGGGAAGCTGAAGAATGAGTCGGGGCCATTTCTGTGAGCCATGTACTTCAGAACTGACAAAAGCTTCACTGCATGACGAGGCTGAGGAAAAGAAGAACACAAAACCACGCGAGGATCATTTTAGACAGGCATACATATGAACCCGAGTTACACACTTACTGTTTATGCATGAGGCCACAAATGAAAAAAATAAAAAGTGCAGCTTTGGTTCTTCGTGTTCTAAATTTACCTGAGGCTCATCAGAATTTGACAACCAGCGAGACTTACTCAGTAGCACACTCAGAATTCATTAGTATCTTCATTTACTACATGATATACTTATTGTATACAAGCATTGTCTACTGCAAAAGTAAAGCCCCGAAAAATGTGTTGCTCTAACACACAGAATTCAGATATTGGAGCTCAATCCGTGGGAGTGATAAAAGTCCCTGTATAATTTTACGATTTTCAACAAGGTTGTGGTTTATGGTGTTCAGTACCAGAGCACTTCATTGTTAAAGTTCTGCACTGATCCCATCCGTAACGTCTCCCCAGATACTTTACACGAAACAAAATGAAGAGAGGAGTGGTGACAAGATCTGCTTGAAAGTGGGAGAGTGAGGTGAAATTTAGAAGCATAAAAGCAACTCGCCCTATTTCCTTGACAACTTGATCAGTGTCGGTGATCGATGGGTTACTTTCCCTCTCTTCTTTCTCTCCCTCTGTGCCACTGGTCCTGCCTGCATGTAGTAACTTATCTTCTGTACAACTATCATACATCTGTGAGTTCACTGTGGCTATTCCGTGATAGGAACACAACACACAACAACTCAAGCAGCCTATTTTAGAAAACTAATGTTCTTCAACTGTGAAACAGCAAAGTCTTGCAACATTATGGATTTAAAAATTGAGTTTTTTGATAATCTCACGAACAACCTCACGCTGCGGAGTAGTAATTCAGTTTCACGTGATTTATCTCGTCTCTGTGACGAGGGCATTGGCCTGTGGGATGGCAGTAGTTGAAGTGTTGCTTGCACATTCCTCATGCTGGTCCCAGACAACCAAGACGGATCACTGTGGCATAACTCTGACTCACCCACTGGCCTTTCTCCCCTTGCAGTTTGCTGAAGAAGAGCTTCAGCTCTTTCACTGTGATGCTGTAGCTGGCAAGGACGCCCAACATGTCCACCAGTAGGTCTGCAAGACACACAGTCATAAAGGGGTTAAAACAGGGCATGTTGCAACAGAAGTGGCAGTAGTTCGCTAAAAAACTTTAAGGATATAATCATTCATATTACAATCCTTATTGGCATCTTGCTAATCTAAATATGACAGTGAAGCCACAGCTATAAGAAGCTGAGCAGCTAAGACGTATTAAGTAAGTAGGGTGAGCAAGACAAAGAAAAAAGAAAAGGAAAAAAAGACTTAAAATAGAGAAGACACTCTGGGAGTCCCAGCTACTGTGCAGTCTTTCATTAGTTATTACTGGCTCATGATGAGGCATGCTATGACAGATATATGACTAGTGTGCACGTACACCGCCCTTGGTTAAAATCTCCAAATGTAATAATGAGTGGCAGACTGTTATATCTGGTTGGTCTTTTTCCTTTAATACTTGTGTTTAACAGTACTGTTTAGCTCAGTCCTAACAACTAGTATTTCAGAAGAGCTCGTTTATGTGAAGAGAGGAAAAGACTATTTGCAAATGTATTAATACAAACATTTAAAAAAGGTAAAAGTTGGGACGCCCTGGTGGCCTAGTTTAAGGCATTGATCATAAAATACAACATCCACGGTTGAAAGTCCACCATTGTTGCATGTCCTTCCTCACATCTCTCTCCATTTCCTGTCAGCTTTCTACCATCTATACAATTATATTGATAAATAAACCGTATATAAAAATGGTGAAGCTTAATACAAGAGGCATTTTCAGTTGTAAATGTGTATCAATAAAAAAAAAGTTAATAAATTACACTGTACTGCATGCCACAATTCTGAGGTAGAGGACATTGCATTTGTTCTGTGGTAATTTTCCCTATAAACATTACTTTCAGCTGCTGAGTTACTGCTGGGCTGTATCGCCCTCGCTTGACTGCACAAACCCTCTAGGCCAGCACTGTTCTAGCTACCAAAAGTTCACTGAGCCGAACACTGTAGGATTAATTCAGACTAATTTGCAGATGGGCAACAGACTAGACCGAGACTCTGGGGAGACCGTACAGGAGGAATGTGTCTGCTTTCCCTGCAATACATCACAGTGTATGCAAAAACTGAGGATTAATAACCATGAGGTTATTGTAGACAGGGAGAGTGGATAGGAAAGTTTAGAACAGTTTTTTTTATTTATTATTTGCACTAAAACACCTCCTATAATGTCTCGTCTTGGTCAAGCACAGTTCAGGTGAAACCAAATGAAAATGTATTTATTTAAGATGAGTATGATTATGCTGCGTTAAGAGATAGAACATATTGTTTTCCCATCATCCAATAAAGAGAAAAGAAAGAACAATTGTTCCCCTAGGTGCTTGAGTACCTGCGATCATGCTGTCCGTGGTGGATATACGCTGGAGCACCTGCTGGATGAGGCCCACATCAGTGCACGCCTGCAGGTTGCGGACGCTCTTCTTGAGGATGGCGGTGAAGATGCTCCAGATCTCGGCCTGACAGGTGGGCTCGCATTTGTCCAACAGCTCCACCATGCACACAATGCTCTCGGGTTCTTGGATGATGAAGTTCATCTCAAGGTCAAACTGGCCGCCGACGAGCTGCAGGAGGGATGCAAAGATAGAAGTGAGTGAGGGAATAAGGGCGAGAAAAGGGATGAGAGGAAAACTGTGTTTCAGTCAGTCATCAAGTAAAATAAGCAAACAAATGTAAAAATGTATTTCATGTTTTATTATCACCAGAAGAATATAACCAAGAGTCTCAAAAAGGCATATATACTATTGTGTGTTGCACATTTTTAAGCAGGTGATTAATCATGCATCAGAGATGCTGCTAGCCAAGTGGAATAAAGGTCAGGGGGGAAACACAGGTCTCTGTCAGTCTATTTGTTGGTCCGTTTGTCTGACGGTAGATTCAACTGTTTACAGCTAGCCTGAAGGCACTGGTAAACTTGGAGCAGAAAATATCAAACATGAAGCCACGTCAGTGAAACTAACTGAGACATCCAGACAGACAAACAGTGAGAGAGGTCAGTGAGAAAGTGTATTTAGAGGTCTTTTGTTCCTGTAGGCCCTCAAATACTAAACAGCATCTGACACAGCCTTGCAGACACAGATTAAATTAATTCTTACTTATGACATACAAGAAATTACATAATCAGAAAGAACGAAGAAGTAATGTGGATCTCCTTCGAATGTCTATATTAAAACAGCAGTTGCATTATTTAAATACATCCTTCAGGAATGTATTTTATTGTGTGTTATTGTGAGAATAAACACATTTTCTTTCACAGCCAATTACACAAGCCTGTATCGTGAATAGAAAAACAAAAAAAAGAGAGGCAGTAAACACGTCCGTCCCGCCATGTTAGTCAGCCTTAACAGGGATCGCCAGCTCATGCTTGTTCAGCTGCTGAGATCGACTGCGTGTCCTTTTGCAAAGGAGTAATGTTCTTTGTGTGCGGAAATATATTGTATGAGCCATAAATGTCATGATTTGTCACTTCTTAATAGTTTGGACGACATTTTTATTATTGAACCCTGCCTAATGGAAAAAGATAAGGAAAATAACAATGTTGATGTCAAATTAATATTGTGAGCAAGGCTGTCAAGTTAAGAATCAAGGAGGTGTGACTAGACGACAAAAAAACAAAACACAAAAATGAACATGTAGTCGTACTCGGCCATTAGACGGGCTGGATGTGAAAACAATATGATTTGGTGCGGCGAATGAAAACTGTCCCATTAAATTGAGTGAGGCCGGATTAACGCAGCGAGCGCGTGTTGAGTACCAGATAGGGAAGGAGGGGAAACTGGAGTAGCGCTGCTGCCACAACAGTCTTAAAGACGAGGGATAAAGTGATGATAACACTGACACACACCTCACCTTGTGTCCGTTCAACCCCCTCTCACTGACGTCTCTTCGTTTTCATGTCAAGCATCAACGTTCCCACAATGATCCCATCGGTCACCTTACACAAGGACTACTTCCTTTATCTAGACATTATAATGATTTGTTTTTATATACACATACATACACACATATAATTTAAAGTGCCTAGTCATATTTAGAAGTTTCATTTGTCCCTTTCTTATATGATTAATTTATCGCTTAATCTATAAATGTAAGAGAAAAAAAAAAATCAGAAAAGTTCAAAGCCTAATGTGGTGTTTGCTTTTCATAACCGCCCAATAGATCGAGTGCAAATGTATACATTTTCGAAATAAATCTAGATAGATATATTTTGATATAAAAGCAACAAACACTCATTTTGAAGAAGCTGAAAACACAGAATGACGAGCAATGCTTTTTGATAAATTACGTTATTTGATAAATCAACCAATTTTCTTTAAACTGACTATGTGAGACAATCCACTCATAAAAATGCATTTTGTTCAGAGGTCTGTTCACATTTTTCATGTTTTAGCCACTAGAATTGTGGGTGCAAATAAGAGTTCTCACATTATATGATTAAACAATTGACAAACAAAATTATCTTTAAATGCATCAATTAATGCCCCACTAGCAACCTGTATTCTTCCCTTTTTGCCACTTAGCAAGTCAACGATAAATCATGCATCTCTCTAAAGAGTACCATTTATTAACTTGGGGGAAAGGCTGCAGCCAGGTCTGCCCTTAACGGATGTCGGGTGCCATTTTTCCACAGTAACAGTTGATTTATGAGCCTGACACTCTGTGCGAGTCATCCATCCATCAGTCAGTTGACCAAGGAGACGGAGAACGAATACGAGGACGGGAACAGAGTACCACACTGTAGTGGCGTACGCCTGGCACACAGAGGAGAGGGCTGAGTGTGGACCCATTTTGTCATTCCATACAATCAGAAAGGCTCAACGCAAATTAAACAATTACATCGCCACATTACCTCATGGTGTGTGGTCCTGTTTATAGAGTCAACCGTAACATCCCCCCAGCTCTACTTACAAAACATTTGTAGCAATCCTAATTTAAATTCATGCTAAAATAATGAGATTCTGTCGATAGACTAATTATTTGTTTTGTCTCTTTTTTAAATAAATAGAAAATACCAACCGTTTGTTGGTTGGATTCTCAAGGTTGAGGATTTGTCACATTTTCCTTTTTATTCATTTTAAAACTAAATACTTTAAGTTGTAATGACTGTCAGAGAAAATAAGTTAGACAATTAGTTAAAACTTAAACAAGAATGACTCAAAATTCTTCAGTGTAAAGAGAAGAAAAAACAAACTTCTCATTTGCAGATAGCCGAGCTGACTGGAGAGGAGAAAGTCACCAACAGTGATAGAACTATAGGCTGTAATATGTAATGACTACGAAACCAGTAAAACCTGTGAAGCCTGACGTTGTTGGTCATTTTAGGCGTTGGCTCTTTCAATATCAGTTGGGATTCAATGTCACAAGTGAGATGCATTATATGCTGCAATCTCAGTTTATAATGAGTCTGTTTGGATTGGCAGATTTTTGCCAAATGAAGTATTGTCCAAATGTTCAAATACAGATGAAAGAAAGCTGCAGCACAGAAGTGTGAGGTTTTAAATCACAAGTAAAAAAGGTATAATCCAAAAAGCAAAGATCTCAATCTCTGACAGTTTCTTCAGTTGTGTATTTTAAAAGTCTGTGGACATAAAAAAAATCAAAGTCATATTCAAATGTCATTTATCTTCGGCAGCACTCCAAACCTGCAAACTATGTACCGCTGACCAACTGTGCCAGCTGAGCTCCTGGTATGAAACCTCACAGCAGCTGGTTATCTCCATGGTGTTACCAGGTACAAAATACATCAGTATACTTTACATTATAAAACAGACTGATTAATGCTACCATTAATCAACTGTGATACTTTGAACCTTGATGTAAATTGAAAACTAAAGTGCAATTTCCTACAGCTTTGAGAACATTGAATGCATCTATTGGGGCATAAGCAAAAAGGTTTACAACAATTCATTTGCTTAAATTGTTCAATTCAATCATTTACTTTGCTCTATTTCAGGAAGAGGTGTGAGTGGTTGCCAGCTCCAGCCTCGGCTACAGCCAAGGAGAGCGCTGCGGCTAAAAGCTGCCATAAAGCCAACTGTCTTTATGGCAGCTAGACACCAGACCCCTGGCTGGGTAACCTAGCCTGGCTGTTCTCCCCTGAGGCCTGCCTGAATTAATCATGGCTGAGCAGCCAAGCAGCCACTGGGCCGTAACACAAAGCACAAACAGGCTTCTATGGTCTCCATGGAGAACAACATTGGAGGATGGCAGGGCTCTAAATGTTGCGCCATAACCAGTATTCATATCCATTGCCTGAGCTAGACTTGTATTTCAGAAGGCCAATGATTGTGTTGGGATTTTTGGAAGGCCGAGATAAGAAATCAAATGTCAACAATGACAGTGTCGGACAGGCGGTTAACATTTTTACCACATGTAAACAACCTAATTGGGACAAGGAGTGTATGTCGTGTTCACTGGCGGCCTGATGGGGATTTGAAGGAAAATGTTTCCATCTACATTTCTCATGCACATTTTCAAGTCACACAAAAACTTGAACACAAAAAATTTAAAAGCTTCTAGATTCACTGAGGTGGAAAAGGAGGCAAATTGAAAAAGAGGACACACTAAAGCCGACAAACAGATTTTTAACTAAGACTATACCAAAAAAAAGAAGAGGGAAGGTAGTCAGGGTGTATGTAAATAGAGTCAAAACAGGGCCCCATGCTGCATTACCTGAACTACTGATAACAGCACATAAAAGGTGTACAAGTGCATAGGTAGCATGCACTGATTCACATTTTATTTTGCCAAGATCGTCTTGAAACTTGAGCGACAACTTAATGGAACAATCGCAAATGTATTAAGGGTAACATTAATAAAAAGGTTCACATTAAAAGCATCCGTCTATCCAAAACATTATGTTTCGTGTAAATCTCAATAACACACATTTTGGTAGTGAGAACAGACTTCTAAATCATTACAGACAGCCCTGGGATGCTGAAGATGAGAACAAGCAACAAATGATGGCTACTTTGTACGAAAGGGGAGGAAATTACCCAGTTTATGGCAGAAACACTGCGCCTGCCAAGCCCCGGCTGCAGGGGTATGAGACCTCCTAGCAGTGTGTGTGTGTGTGTGTGTGTGTGTGTGTGTGTGTGTGTGTGTGTGTGTGTGTGTGTGTGTGTGTGTGTGTGTGTGTGTGTGTGTGTGTGTGTGTGTGTGTGTGTGTGTGTGTGTGTGGTGTATTGATATTCGTCCTTCAGTTCCCTCCCTAATGAAACCGCGATTAATTGTACGGGTGAAATCATTTGAACAAAGTAATTTGCCTGCGGGAGACGACGACAGAGACGGACAATGGAAGAACGCTCGTGACAAATGTGCGCTCACGTCTAGCACGTCTCCAGTTTGTCACATGGCTTATATCAGGCTTTTGAATTGGCCTGAACAATCAGACCGCAGTACATCTATCACTTGATATCATCTGTCCGTTTGGGAGTGTTAGACACGAGGACAGGTCGAGGGGAATATCTGATGTCTGACTGATTTCATTACAGTGCCGGCAAAACCTCAGTGATGAAAAAGTATGGAAATGTAATTTAAAAGGCTACGTTAAGTTAGCCCTTTACGAGAGGATCGCAAAAGGCCAGCTTATGTGTTATTACAAAACAGTTTGACTGCGGGTTTAGAGGCAACAGAATACTGAACAAATGGGCCGTCAGAGTGACCGTGCTGTCCGCACCACTGGCCTACTTTTCTAACGGGATCGCTTAACGAGCTATCTTGTCAAACCAAAAGGCAGTTCCAGCGTATTTCTTCCCCCCCCCCCCCCCCCCCCCCCCCTCCATACCACACAAACCGAAACATCCATCACAGTGACCCAAAACATGAATGTGATATGACAACAATTTATAATCTTGCTCTCTTCACTGCCGACGAACGCTCACATTTCCAACATACTGATGCGAGATGCTGAAATGGCTCCAGCAGATAATCTGTCCAACTCAAATCCCTCTGGTGCTCGTACTGATATGAGGGAATGAGCTTCTGATGATGTAGATGAGAGGATATAGTGAGGCCAAATGCATGCATCATATCATGCTCTGGTTATAATATATTCATGTTTCAAAATAAAGCAACATTCACATGAAGCGGTACCAACATTTAGGATCCAGTATATATGTATGCAAGAGGACATAGATCTGGGCAAATCTTTCTCAATGTAATGGTGATGTTGAACATCTGTTGAGCTCGAAAGGGTTGAAGACTGTTCAATTTAACAAATCTATCATTTTCTGTAAACATTTCCGTTCAGTTGGAACAATTTATTTTCACAGATTAAATACATTTGAGGCATTTTTCACCACAGGACTGTTATTAACTCCTTGAGTCCTCCAAACCCGGTACCGGTGTCATGGCGAAGTCTGTTCCCCCGTCCTATTAAAAGGCTTTAGAGGTTAAGGATAAGGGTTGGTTCAAGTTTAGGTCGGGGAAACCGTATCTGACACAACACCGGGTTCACCTCTGTGCCGTATTTACAAAAAGTTGTGAAGATATGCATGTTATACCATTTAAAAACATTCAGCTTTGAGAATCCATAAAGCAACTGTATGCGGTTTAAACTATGTCTTATTGTGAAGTATTTTAACAATAAAATGCTTGGTAAGGCTAGAAAAATCAAGCATCTGAAGGCCCGGTGGCTCAGAACATGCCGCACCTGTTATTAACGTGGAAACAAAGCAGTCAAACGTCACAATTTACAATCACACTGACCTGAAACTACGCTCTTGCCAAAATATTTCACCAAGGCTCATGTTATTTCTGCAAACAACGAGCTGCCACCCCATTTTCTGGGACAATCTAATTAATAAATATATATGAGAAGTTGTGGCTGATCAGAGCTCTCCAGTGTTAGTGCGAGCAGCAGGAGATGACGCGAACCACCCCGAGGCTCCACAGTGTGGTGCCAGGTTGCTTGTATGAGGGGTGGATTACATATGTCATGTCTTTTTTTTTATTTAATACAAAATTAATCAATACAACTATTTATTGATTTGTAATGCCACCTTGTAGTACTTATATTCATTGCTTTACTCATGTGAAACCTAAGATTTAATGTTTTGAATTAAAATATCTTCATTCGCGGGCTTTTCTAAACAAATAAGGACATATGTAATGGTCTGCAATTACATTTAATTATGTAATTCAGTCACACAGATCTGAAGCTTCTGAGCTTACGTTTATTTAAGAATTTGTACAGTGAAAAACAAACAGGTGATTTGCTTTGATAAATGCTCTAGAAATATGGGTGATGGTTTCTAGCAACACTGGGCTATGAAACATTTATTTTATCTTGAAATATTAGTGCACAGAAAAACGCCACGGTGTCAAATTAAAAAAAAATAGGCATAAAAATATCCGACACACCAGAGGCTGGTGGGCTCTCCTTTCACTCGCTAATTACGCGTCAGCAGGAAACGGAAGTCCAGCAACTTCCAGTGTAAGCAAAGAGAGCGGAGGACAAAGACTGCAAACTAAATGCGGGATGACAGCCGACTTGTGAGTGTAGCAAACAACGTTACTGCATGTTTGGGCAGCGTTTCAGTTCATTAATAAGACCCGACAAGATCAGACTATCCTTCTAACAAGTCTTGAACGGCCAAAACAGTGTGCTTTTCTTTTTATATATACACACACTGACATTTTCTGTATTGTATTTTATATCTTGAGATATGTAAAAACTTATGCAAACAATCCTTATCTACAAAGTCTTATCTCCTATGCTATTTTCTTCACAAAAACAACTACGTAACAGAAACACACCAAGAAATTGTTATCACACGATAATTTAATTATCATCGTGATAACATAATTCTGCCATATTGCCCAGTCTTGCTTTCTGAAGAGTCTGCAGCTGTCACAACTCACCGACTCCCTCAGTGCTACCTGTAATAGAGTGCTGCAGGAAATGAGTCCTAAATCCCAGAAATGAATTAGCATATTTGCACTTCCGTTTCCTTGTTTCAAAGTAAATGGGGTTTTTGGTTAGATGACTGAAATGAGATCTGTGGTTAAGAGATTGTAACAGTCAGTGGATACCCCTTCGGTGAATGTTGAAGCTTTTGTGAGTCTTAAAAAAAAAGGTTGGATTTTTATTACTGCCAATTGTACTCGTGCTTCAAAAATCCTAAATGTGGTGTTCATTTTTTCTAAGATTATCTTGCTGAACAAAATATGCAAGTAAGAAACTTGTGTTTGCCACAGGGCTTATTTTCTGAAATAATCCAAAGAAAAAAAAATATGTTGTTTAGGGAACCAGTGTGATGCCAACTTCCAGGGGTTGGTCTACAAAATATGTCATCCCTGCAGCACACGATTATAAGTCTAAATTGCTATCACTTTGTCCTACTTATATGGCTTGTTATTCTCGCCTCTGTTTAAAATATTCACAGAACATCAAACTGCGAACCCCGCCTGGTGGATGAGCCAGCCACTCCACATCGGTCAAAGCAGGAGTAGAAGCTAAAGTGGAGACAATTATGCATGCGGTGACCATGGAATACAATGATCACAGCTCACCGGAGCCTTTTTCACCCGACTCCCACTCACTACAGATATGACAACTTGTTCCAAATACACTTCATGAATGTTTCACTTAAGTGGCACCAAAACAAAACGTGTTTGAGTTGGTAGATTACTGCTTAAATTGATAAATTATGTTGGGTTTTACTCATTGTTAAATTAATACATTTATATTGAAAGATTGATCATCTGACACCGTTTCTCTCACCTGCCTCCCTTACACTGAGAAACAAACAACAAAAGACAGAGGAGAGGTACAGTAGGTGGAGAGAGATATTTTAATAGCTGGATTTCTAAGAATATCTTCAGAGGGGCGATCTGCCAAGCTCTTGTTTTAAACAGTGGCTGACAGTCATTTGTACACGACATTAAGCATGATAATGCCGAGGCAGTGGTCTGATCAACACATCATTTCCTTTGTTTGCTTAAGGACACAGGTTTGGTACGACATGCAGCAAACAGTAGATAACACACATGGGATACATGTGGCCAGCAAGGCTGTGCCGTTTTAGATTACATTCAATTTTATATTTCTATGCAATCACACAATGTATCCTGTATTATGCCATCAGCACGTTGTGATGGGAGAGAAAAAGGCCAAGAAGAACAAGGAAAAGGAAAGCAACTACCATTAGTAGAGCCCATCTAATATTCATCCAAAGGGAAGAGATAGGATTTAGATTACATCCAAAATGTTACCATCCATCCTCCCATTTCACTTGTTGACGGAGTAATGTGCGTTTCAATTACAAGTATGTCAGCATGCCTGTATGAGCTCCCCATTTATTATGCTACCATCCTCCAAAATAAAAACATATCATAAACTGTACCCTGTGAATGTAGCCTACAGCAACAGTTTCTCATGTTTTGGTTTCACAAACATAAGCGCATGCACTTGGATGACATCTTGAACTCAAGCGCGAAGCTTTATTTTGACCATTTTCAACATTAAGCCCAAACTGAAGCATTACATAAAGAGTTGTAGAACAGAACAGAACACTTGCCATATCCATCTGGCAATCTGGTTTAAAATGCAGAGTGGCTGCCATTGTCAACATAAGGAAAAGGCTTGTCAGGAAATGGTCCTCATTAGACAGACCAGTCTTTAGGGCAATCTTTTGAGTTTCCAGAGCAACTTTGACCCACTTAAGTCATCTGCTGATGGAATGAAATGTTCAAAATGAAAACTACACTCAAATATGATCTATTGAGTGCATGGATTTCTACTTCAGAAAATCTTTATGTGGTCTCCGTCTGGAATAAGATGTCCAGTTTTCTCTGTTAATGTGTGGCGACTGCCAGATAGCAGACATGGAAAGTAGGGATTTGATCACGAGGCAAACAAATCATTTCATTGTTTGACACAGCAACACCTCCCATTTTAGTTTGCATAGAGGCAGTAAATAGGAAGGTTTGCGTTGGTGCAACATGTTAAAAATAGCAGCTAGATCAGGGAGGTGAAGAAGCAAAGAGATAAACATCCAACCTGCCTTGATGCAGGATCATTCATTCCAACTTAAAAAGGTATGTGAAGTTCTTGAATTCTGTTTTGTTTACTCCAATCCATTAAAAGAGACTAAATCCACAGCCCTCATTTTTTTATGCAAATTTTTTTATTCTCAAATGGTAGAAATTGTAAAATTTAGCCATGAATCTGTGTAACAAATGACTGGGATGGTCATAATATACACTTCATTTTCTAAGGACTTTTACCTTTAATTTCTATGAATTACTTTATTTATGATGAGAACACATTGACACACACTGCTGACCTCCATATAAAATGTATCTTCAGGTTCTCAGTTTTTCAGACGATATATAGTGTATAGCACTTCTATGTGGCATGTACTGTTATTGACCTGCCATCTCCCCCTAAAGAGCCCCGTCCTCACACTATAAAAGACAAAAGCCGGTCTATGTGCGTTTCAACGGGTGAAAGACAGTCTTAAAATGGTGGGGAAAACAGTGTTAGTTATTATGGCATCGTGTTGGCAACGTTTTTTTGTAAGAATGTAAAACACGATGAGCATCAAGGTCAGCAAAAACGATTGTGGTCATACCATCAATAATGTAATTATTGTGAAAGGTGCCATGATCCCCAACAAAAAAAAAGTTTTAGAAAACGCTTTATAGAGGCATCCTAGTAGCTCACTGTGGCCCGGATTCAAGTCCAGCCCAGGGCCCTTTGCCACATGTCATCCACTCTCCCTCCCCTGCCTTTCTAGTCTGTACCTTACTATCAAATATAGCAGAAATGCCAACAAATATTCTCTAAAAGAAAAGAGATCGTTTGATAGCGGGGGTAGTGGGCTTCTGCTCCTGAAGCACCAAAATCAGGAAAAATTACAGGCAGAGATGCTATTTCACAGAGCAAATGTCATACGAGTGAAACTATTGTTTAGGCCATTATCTATTTAAGGAATTTGTCAAGAGACGAGATGTGACAGGATCTGGGCAGCTTAGCACTTCAGCTAAACAATTTCCTGGATGAAACACAGAGTAAGGAATCAGGAAAACGTCTGCAGGATGGATACCTTATCACAGTAGTTGCTCTCCAATCTCTGGTCAACTAAGTTTTAAAAACTACTGAATAAGAAAAAGTGGCAGAGTCAGACCCTCACAATACAGTTAAGAAAAGTGCAGAGGCAAAGATGCGCTGACATATTCTTATCAAAACAAACTAACGAAAAAGAAAACTTTGGAGTTTTTGCACTTGGAGATACAAAGAAATGTTTTGGGATGTTTCAGAAAGAGACAGTTGCCTTTGGGATTTCAAAACTTACTGTTGAACCTTGATGATTTGGGCATAATTCAATGTAGCATCCGTGATGCAAGCTGCCAAATTGATAACCCCGGGGATGTTGCAGCATGAACACATCCAACCTTTTAACATTTACTTGGAGCGGCCTGTGACCAGGTGCTGCCCGTCTGATGGTCCTGTATGTATGATGGCATCGCCTGATGTCGCGACAGCCCGACTGTTTATGGGTTACTGCATCATTCTTTTGACATCTCACAAAAGACTCTTGACGTGGATTATGGCAGAACATACCAAGAAAAAGGAAAAATAACAATACTTTCCACCAAAATAGGCAACACTGCCCTTCTCTTATGTAAGTGTAAAGAGGGGCGGGGTCTAAAGGAAGAATACATATATTTCTTATCAAACATTGTCAGATCAAAACTCTGAAATGCCATTGCTGATTCTATTAAAATGTTTCAGTGCAACATAAAATATACAGTTAAATACAAATTGTCTGAGGAAGTCTTTGTTTCTTGAAGTTATCTCCGATTAAAACCAGCTACTCCCATTGCTACATGTTACTCAGATCAGTTAATACGGTGCCGATACAAAAATACTTTTTTTACTAAATTACTATGAAAGGAATAGAGGTCACAATAGAAGTACAACTACCAAAAGGTTTTATATAATTATTTTAAATCTGCTCCCAAGTGGTACTGTACATTTCAATGTATCAGTATGCATTCATTATGTAAACTGATCAACTTGGAGCATTAGTTTCAAAAACTGCACCAATCTCATTAAAAGTACAGGAAGACACACCGACTGTTTTTTCATCTTTCACCTGAACCACTACCTTCACATCCCCAAGAACACCTTTACCATGACAGTTACAATTTGTATGATAAGCCATGGAAATTGTTCCCTCATGTGCATTGCCAATCACAGGTACCGGTCAGGAGACATGATGCACCACTGGAAAAATAATTATGTCAACAGTGAGAAAACAAATCTCTAGATCATAAGATAACAGCTATTTGGTAGTGTGTGCGTGCGTGCGTGCGTGCGTGCGCGCGCGCGCGTGCGTGTGCATACATACACACAGTATATAGTCAAATGCTGAAAAACTAGCTTTTCTTTCTCTTAGGGAAAGAAGGGGAAGGATATCGATCTCCTGCTTCACAAGGAAATGTAAAAATGCCAACTCTAGGTGTGGATCACATGGCCA
Organism: Myoxocephalus aenaeus; assembly: GCA_038501785.1. Lineage (NCBI taxonomy): Eukaryota > Metazoa > Chordata > Actinopteri > Perciformes > Cottidae > Myoxocephalus > Myoxocephalus aenaeus. The sequence goes on from JBAMJR010000089.1 coordinate 6,341,465, forward strand.
TCAATTCACCCTCATACCCAAACAAGTTCATGAATTTAGACTTTGCACACTACTCCACCTTCCACCAGCTTTCATCATCCTCATCCTCCTCTTGCTGCAGAGCCTGGTACTTCAAGGAAGTACAAACATACCACTTATCTACAACTCACTTACATTTTGCTTTAAGAAGACGATTATAGACATTTTAAATGGGAAGTCACTACTCAGCAAGTTTACTTAATTTGAACAAGCCCATATTCACCCAATATTAAATACAAGTTCTGTCTGTGAATACAAGATTAATTTGTGCTGAGTCACAACACTCTTGACTGTTATCTGCCTTATAGAGCGACAAAATGCAGTGTGAATCAGAGTTTATTGTCACGTAGAAATTGCCGTTTCATTAAACAATTCTGTCAGTGGAAGAAAATCTTATCATTTACAGTATATAACTTTATCACAAAGATATAACGCTACACCTGCAATGCTCACTCGTGGGTTAAATTAACAATATAAGCATGATTTTAGATTTGCCAACTTAATGACAACGTTATAAGCTACATCTAACTAGACTTTGGAATCAGAGAAACTTTTTCAAATCTGTTTGAAATAGCCCAGTTCACTTAACACTTATTAAAAACACAATAATAAGGAAAATAAAAGGTGTCGTGGCCAAATTACAAATGCAAGCTAAGGCATTAAATCAACTTGAGCTCATTTTCAGAACTCAACTACTGACTGATTGCTGATTAGTGATCGACTTCAGGCTGACATTTAATTCAGTCAGAACAGCATGAACCATCCCCAATTTGTCCTGTACACAGGACAAATAATAGAAGTAAAGGGATGCCATTGACTTACTTTGAAATCAATTCCTGTTTTCCTGGCTGCCATTACAGCCAGATTATGGCACTCAGGAAGTGAGGAGTTTCCTTTTGTGGTTTGTGAGCAAACTCTCCGGTGGTAGTAGGGCACAGATTTCTAAGAAAGCTTTACTCTACATGAAGAATTTCAACAGTAAACGCTGTGCTACATTTGATTGTGCGGTGTATATATTTATGGACTGCATCCCTTATGTGTTGCCTGTATTCCCTACAGGTTTCATGGCAGACCTTGGCAACAGATGAGTTGCTGATGCAGAGAGGGAGAAAGCAGGTCAAGGGGAGAGGAAACATCGAGGGGTCGGCAGTCAAGTTCGGCGTTTCAGTATTGGATGACCAACACAGACTTGCAGGTGCCGTGAAGACACAGGCCTCTATGGTGTGTATGTTGCATTGTTTCAGGATCACTTTAACTTCTTGGATAATGGAATAGATTTAGTGCCCGATTAATGTTTGAATTATTCTTGACATAGCTTCAGTGCCGTTCTGGGCTTATCTGGACCTCCAGCTCTGTGATTTATCGAGACTAGAAAAGGAATAGGGGTGGCAAGTTTTTGTATCTTGGTTAATAATAATACTAAAATATTAAATTTGTGATAACGGTACTTTTATCTGTCATTTATCTGTAATATTATTAGACCTTGTTTTAGCACCATGCATCGTCCATAATAAAACATAAACACAGCAAGACAGTAATCATTTGCTAGACTTTATATTACAATTGTTATATCTACATTACATGCCTAAAAGCGTAGCACACTAAATACATTTCCAGATTACGTGGGGGCAAAAATGATGACCAGATTTGGCAGACAGATGTATTGACTGTCGACAGATTATCTAAACTATCAATCAATCAATCAATCAATCAATCAATCAATCAATCAATAGGCCCTGTTCTGGCTTTGCTATTCAGACTCGTACAAATTTACACACAAACACACAAATGTTCAGTCATGGCTTGTTCTGCAATCTGGTTTTAGATACACACATTGTAGGTTTGCATGCAATAAAAGTAGGTTCTTTGACTATGTGAGTCTAAACTCAACAGGACGCCCTTTCAATTTAACGGCTCTTTCACACAAGCATAACGCAGTAAAAAAATTAACATGGAAATACTTTGACAAGCTAAAGTACAAAACAACTCAGTGAGAGGTGAAGGCAGATAATGGCTTAAGAGGAGTAGAATCATGCAGTCTTACCCATGACTTAAGCCACATGCTGAAACTATTTGCTTATAAGCATGGAGAAGAAAACAAAAACGTCTGAAAAGGTCACCATTGTGCAAGTATTCAGTGACTGTCCCGTTGGGCAAAGGCTGATTTGTTTGTGGTAAAACATGGGTAGATATCATCACCATCTATTCATGAAATGAAAATGCTAAGCACTGTGTCTAGAGCACAGTGGGCAATGACTCCAACTGCACATCACATAATCATGGATCATAGAACAAAGTAACAAACAAAGAATGAACTAAAAACCTCTTGAAGCCAAGAATCCCTCCCAGGTCATACTTAATGACTCACAATGATGAGGGGTCTTAGTGCTGCTAACCGGTGAACTGAAACCGTGTTCTTGTGTGCAAATGGATCTTTAGGTACACTCAACATTTGCTGAAAACACAACCAAATGTAATTAATCTGAGTAAAGGTTAAAAGGGTCAAGAAAGGTCTGATATTAGGGGTGCAACAGATCACAAATCTCATGCTTCAGATCGTCTCACGGTTTTAAAAAAAAAAGAAAAAGAAAAAAAAGGGATCGAAATTAACTTTTAGATCGTCTGAGCCAATAGAAAACGTTTTTGTTGTTGTTTGTTATATTTTCCATTTGTTTTTTGTCATCTACAAAAGGTTATTTGTGAGAGGATCACTGATCAACTACAAGCCGTTACAACACTGACATCAAACTCTAGACTGAAAGAAAGTTTTGTTTAAATATCTTGGTCATATAACTTCTTTTTTTAAATCATTATAGCAATTATATTACATTGAGGGCTGCATCAAGCAAAAGACTATGTCCCATTTGCTAGATTTCCAATTATATTACAGTGAGCCTTCAAGCCATTTCAACATCACAACAGACCTCCAAACAATGTATATCTTCATGTAACATTTACAGGTGTGTTTAATAATAAAGTGAATATATATATATATATATATATATATATGATTAATCTGCCTAAAACAAGGACTTTGTGTTGAGATTGAGGGACTGTGCAATAAACCTGTTAGAAGTTTCTGTGATCTCCCGAACAATTATCTTGTGTTTTCCTTTGAGAAATCTCCTCCACAGGGACTAAGGTGAGCCAACACCTCAAGGCTTCAGCATAGCATTTCTTCAACAAAAGGAGCACCATTTCACATTAGGTTTTAATATTCACACCTTTTCCAGCATCCAACAATGAAACTTGGCTGGCAGGCAAGCAGAATTAGCATATCATTACACCCCCTACTGTGGAGAGAAAATAGCAGGCTGGGAGGTTAATATTGCCTCTCATTAAGCCAAGAGCTCTATAGTGTTCCAACATGTCAATTAAACCGCTGTGCTAGCGTATTAACGGGGCAGTTATAGTGTTTGCCTGTGTGTTACCGGTATGCATCAGTCACTGAGAATCTAAAACACGGTTGCATTTTATCATCATAACCAAGATCAAATTATAAGTCATGCACTCCAGTTGTAGGGCTATATTACGCAAAACTCAATAGTATTCTGGAAGTATCCACTAAGCAACAAAATTCTGAAACGGCTCGGGGGTACAATGGATAATGTATTGCGTTTGTACATGGGAGTTTTGCAATTAGTCGACTTAACATAACTGACCTTGTAGGTCACCAGAAATACGAGTTGGTTGAATTAATTATGTTATTAATGCACACATTTAAATGGCATATTGACATCTCAGCAGTTGCTGCAGAGATCCACCACTTTTCCTGCAGCAGCGGCGACTCTCCTCTCTGATCTGAACTCATCAGCTGCTCCTGACTCACTTCCAACTCGTCACGGTCCCCCAGCCCCCGCCACACACTCCGGGTTTGTGAGGAACATTCCTAAACGGACGCCCACAGTGGGGCCTGGACATATCTATTTCAGCAGCATTTCATTTAGGATTTGGTTGTTTAAAAAAAAACATTTGATTATTTCAAATGGCTCTGATAATATGCACAATATTTTATGGACAACCTTAAATTGTGCTTAATTTTGACTGTTTACTTGCATTTAGACTGTCTAAGTTTAAACTCAATGAACTCTTTAATGAAACGTACAGGTATGTGCGCCCTATTTAAAAAAATACTGCAGTTCGTGCCGTAGCACATCAAAAACCTTTGGAACGTGTGCGTTTCAGCTTGAAAGCTTAAAAATTAGTCTGTTAGCTAACCCTTGCTCATCTGTGAAGCCTACTTAGGATAGCACGACTGCATAGCATCATTATCATCATACAACTCTCTAGACTTGACATTCTGAAGAGGAGTGGATAAGATTGAAAGTACAATGGCATTTCCACTTACTCGCTTTTGAAAAGGTTTGTCCTTAGTATTATTCAACCTCGGTCAGGTTTGTGTATGAAACAACATCAAACATGCCAGCTCATTGGTATCAGCATCATCCAAGTGTGTCCTTGCAGCTCGGTAAAAACAGTCCATCACACCACAAAATAAATAAATATATATATATATATATATATATATATATATATATATATATATATATATATAATAGGTCACTTGTGTTGTAAGAGACTGGCTCAGTCAGGAGCAAATATAACAGGCCAGTAAGAACGTTTCCAAGAGAAATCTCACTTTGGAGTTGGGCTAAGTTATTGGTTGGGAGGAACTCTGGGGCATCCACTGGATAACCTAAAAAGGAACAATAACTCTTCACAGACCTGCTATATATTCTATGGAAAGTTGTGGGGGTAAATTAATTCAGTGTGGCTGAGATGTCCCTGTTGCCACTAATACCTTGAGTTGAATAAGAAGCTAGATAATGGATGGGTGGGTTAAAGGGGGATCATGCGAAAGCCAGGAGAAGTGTAATTTGAGCAAGACATAGGCAAACCAAGAAGTCAAAATGAAGCCGCAGCAGCCGAGATTGGCATTCAGTCTCTGCATTCAGTCTCCACACACACACACACACACACACACACACACAGTGAAATAACAAAAGGGAAAGCAAAGCCAGCTGATGAACAACCATGAGAACGAGCTCTGTCAAGAGAAAGCTCTTCTCATCAAACATGCCTGAAGCAGCTCCAAAATTATTGCTTCTTTTTCCCCACTCCCTCAGCCAGTGAGCTCAAGCCCAGTCAGCACAAGCAAAAGGAATTAACGCTTATTATCATTCCGCTGCCAACATGACCTCCTCACCTAATAAGGAACCTAAAAATAAAGTTAATTGAAACTGCATTAATTGAAAGACAGTAGCTGAGAATCCCTCTTTTAACTATTACTAACTGAACTCTGACCTTAACCTTGAACACACTTGATGGCACACTACTAAATGCCAATTGTGTAGGGAAAAAAAGAAACATTTTCTAGATGGATAGTTGCATTTGCCCTGATTTTTAGATTTGACCCTGGGGCATCTTCCTCATCATAATCATCTCCGTTCAGAATCAGTGGCCCTGTTACTCTGGATGATCCAAATGTCTCACTGTCAAAAGCGTTTACTATTTCTTTAATATAAAGTTGTTATACCAAACGGAATGCAAGTCAAGCCCTGGAGGCAACGGTTAGTTTTTTCTAATTTAGGGAAAGTGACCGGAGCTAGTCTCTGAATGGTACAGTATAAGTCTACATACAAAAAAAAAGAAAGAGCATTTTCTAATTGCCCCTGTGACTGACTTTTGGGCACAGTTAAATTTACTGTTGAGTTTTTCCAGAGTGTTCAACCAACAGTTCCTGTTCCTAGCATTACGTTAAAATGCCTTTGTGAGCTGGAACTGTTTATAGAAGAAACAATAAGAAGAAAGATGTCGCCCAAGATGTAGACTACACTACATTATGGCCATGTTCCCTAAAAGATATGCAGAATCAGATGCAGAGAAATCATTTGTGACTGCTTAATACATTGTTAAACTGCTGAGTGTTAAGTGAAAGATTAACAGAAAACTTGAAGTTGCATGCTTTAAATTGAAAATGGAGTCTGCTGTTGGCTGAGATACACTACTCACTTGGGAAATATGGCTTCATCGATTTAATAAAAGCCAATGATACCAAGCCGCAGTTGACAAAAATGATATGAACAACACAATTTGTCTTTTTCCAAGGTTTACTCCCTCAGAATAGCTGGTATTTATTCCAACAGCTTTAAAACCAAACTCTCAAGTAAACAACAGATGAGATATTGACTAATGTGTCTTCTCGCTACCAACAATTTACACAAGACTTTGGAAAGCTTTGGGTCTGGTAGAAAATGTATTCTGCTTATCAGCTGTACACATAACCAATTAGTCGACAAATAAGCACACCAAATTCATAATTACAACCGTGCTCACTGGGCTGAAACGTGCAATTAAACCATGACACTGTCACAATACTGTGACAGCTATCACACAATAACCCTAAACCTGCAACAACAGAGTTGTACATAGGTCTTAGTGCAGTTAGGAGAACAATTTTAAATCCCTTTAGCTGGATAAGCACCAAATTGCCATGTGGAACAAGTTGTCATTACCACTGTGTCTAAAGTAGACAAAATAAAATACCCCAAAGAGATGTGTCAGATTTCTACAAAGCCCCAAAACACTCATTCAAGATTTATCAAACAAATATCTCTAAATCTGCATTGTGCAAAACACTAAAGCGTCTCAGTTGACACATCTCTTTAAAACATTGTTGAATCTTGAGGCCATCTGCCTGTTTGTCAGCACACAGCAGGTGATGGGGGATGATGGGTGCATTATCTGATCTGCTTGGGGGCTAAATAATGAAAAACTATACGAACAACATCCAGTCAAAGTTAAAGGGCATGCTGGCTAGTCCAACCTGTGTGCTCACCCGCAAACTGCTTATTGTGTTTACTGCTTTAACGGTCAACAAGAGGTTACGGCCAAAATTGTGTAATGGTAAAAAAAAAAAGCCCTCTTTTGGTAAGAGAAATAAAGAAAGGTCACTTAAAAACACAACGAGCATTGAACGTAATGTTAGAAACAAAGGAATATACAAACTAAGAACTATAAACATGATTGTTTAGACAACAGCCCCCAAAAGCTTTCAACGGTTTTCAGCTACAGTGGAGAAGAAGGGGAAAGGTGTGACCGTGGAGTTGGGCTGATGCGACAGATAACAGAGGGAAGCAGATAGGGTTTCATTCATGTGTCAGATTAGAGGGCTCTTTGTTACGGCCAGAGACGGGAACGCATGCCTGGAGAGAGGACACGGATCGCCCTCGCTCGCCCGACCACTTGTGTTATTGTGTGCGACTGAAGGGATGGTTTGTGGGTTTGTTGCATTCCTGTCGACAGCATATGCACATACTGCAGAGAAGGAACTAAAAAGAGGGTGCCATGTTGATCCTCAGGGTCGCAAGTCCAACGTTATTGCAGCGATTATGGATTTGAAATGCCACATTTTGCAATTGTTACACCTCAATCACATATGACTCATCCTTTCCTATTATGTTCTTTTCATGTCACGAGTAAGCAGGAAAATATTCACATTGCTATACCTTTATGTCATTTACGCTGAATTTCCAAAAAACCTTTGCACATACAACTAAAACCATCTTCAGGGGATAAGTGGAAAAATCTAATTATATGGTCTTTCAAAAAAAGGTCCACTAAAAATGACTTCATTATATCGAAACTTTTCTGAGACAATCTCACAATAGCCATTCTTAGTTATTCTAGTTAGTAAAGGCAAAAATAGCCTCTGCTGATCTGCCGATACCAAGAGCAAACCTCGTAAAATCAATTTCACGATATTAAAACCTGATGCATTATAAATTCAAGTCACAGCTAATTTGCATGATTCTCCCCTGCAGTGATGTGTAAGAAATAGGTAAAAAAAAAAAAAAAACTATTTTAAGAAACACAGGGAAGATGCAGTTTAGAACAATTCATTTCACTTATGACAGCCAGCAACTCAAAAGGAGGATCCTCTGTGTCAACATCAGTACCAGAGATGATAAAGTGATCAACAACGCACCATCAAGTAGAGACTGTGCATGTTCCTACAAAAGAAAGGCATCTTAAAATAATTCTGAACAAATATAATAAACCAGATCTTCTCTTTGACGCTTGCAAGTAAAAGATGCAGACGGCCTGAAATTTAGAACAAAGAAAGGTGGCTACTTTTTCTGTAGTTGCAACTTCCAAAAGGAAACTAAACACAGGCACATAGCATGAAATATTTACAGACCTGCAACATAAGAGGACCTTTATTCTATAGTTTCAGCCCAATATAGATGGGCTGAAACTACAAAGCATTTTCTAAACAGTCATGTAGAACCCCTTTGATTTGTGAAGCCCTGGGACATGGATTCATTAATTCATGTTTAGTCCCCAAAATGAATATATTAAATTAATCTCTACAACATAGATCACAATGACTTCATCGCGTGGTTGCCCTTTGATACGGCCTTGTGTCTCTGGCATCCTTAATATATGCCTCGTTTATTCAAAAATAAATAAATATCACCTTAATGTAAAGTTTCAAATTGGTAATGACAACCGGTGACATTAACCGTGTGCAGATGCATTTGTTTCCACAGCTAGCAGTCAACCATATGACCTTTATTTTCAGGTAAAGCCAAAGTTACGTTCCACACAACAAAGTCAGCCATCTCCTGTGTTGCTTAACCGAGCAGCCATGAGCCACAGAGCTTTCAATCGGTCAATGGTTTACAGAATAGTTTCTAGAATGCTCAGTGGAACGCAGCATTGTGATGTTAAGGAGTGATCATTCAAGTGATATTGGAGCATGTGTGCATCAAGATATGTGGTACATGGTAGGGTATTTTTGTTGTTGAAGTGTTTTTTGTGTGTTTGTTTTTAAAAAAAATGGGTGGACTGATATAATGGGGCCCCATTAGTGTCCCATATGGATCATCCTACATAAGGAGATGTCATTACGTATTAAATAAGAAAAAGTTTTGCGTAAAAGTGTACTTTCAATATTAACTACCTGCTAGCTCAGCGGTTTCCTAGCTAAGCCCGCCCATGTCGACTGAAAATGACATCAGAGTAGACAAATACGTCGCTCAGCAGTATTTGTTGCAACCCGACTGAGAATCAACACCACACTTTGCAGCTCCTTGCAGCTTTCGGCACGGTAGTGCTGCTACCTGTAAAACCGTGGTCTGCTACTTGCAGCACAGGAGCTCACACAAGTGACTTTTCTACCTGCCTAAAAAAAAAGATGAAGAAAACAAGATGACTGGGAAAGGAAGTCAAAACATTAACAAACAAAGTTCAAGAGAGACCCAGATATTTTTCTGAGGAGTTGGCAGAACAAACTAGGGCTAAAACACCAGTGACCATTGGACCATTTGGAATTTGACAGGTAGCCAGAAAAAGGTCTCCAATGGCTTCTCTGACTCACTAGATGTTCAACTTTGTTCACCGGTACCTTTGTGGGGTGCAGGAAGCATCCTGCACGATAGGTTTGTGTGATCTTGTGGGCTGCCAGCTGCTGCCCGGAGTTTTATTTGAGCCAGTATGGTTTTGATTAGTTTATTTGGTGCCACAAACTAAACGATTACAGAAAGCTTCATAGGGTTGTGAAGTAGGGCGTTGATCCTCAGTGGAATTGGGAGCAGCCCTTTCACATCATTATTATTATTTGCATATTGCTGCTTTAAAGACTAATATAATTAATGATATGTAGCGTTGTGCATATACCTCCAACTTATTTCAATTGGACACTGAAAAAAAAGCCCAAGCTATATTTTGAAATGTGATAATACTGCGCTTATGCTTGGTTTTTAATGCATGGGAGAAAGAAAAAAAGAAATGTTGTGAAGTTTACCGCCGCCTGCGTTTCAGCTCCGCTTTAAAAAGACTTTGATATTGTCAACCAAGACAGGTACGACCCACCGAGCAATGATAAAGCAACCAAAACATCTGAGTAGCAGAATATGAGAGAGTACAGCTAATGAGTGACTGTGTGTTTAGGAGACTGCACCACACGGAGATATTATCATATCAGTTTTAATATTAGTTAGATATTACAAAGAAGAGGCCTTAAAACGGGTTCAACTCCTCATTCTCAACTTTACTTTCACTTTTAACTGAAACAGACACACTGTCTTACCGTTAACCCCACAGTAGTATCGTATGAAGTAGAAAGGATATAAAACAAAGCTAGCATAATGAGCTGCTTTTTTTGGTTCATAACTCCAGCCCATGTGTCACAAGTCATCACAACCACTGTTTTAGGTCACGCTAGAATATTTCAAGACAATCCTCCTGAGGAACCTATGTTGCATTCAACCAAATACAGTGGAGGGCAGTGGAGAAGGCTGCTAATGAGATTCTGCAAAAGAGAAGTCTGGCCTCTGGTAAATCAGATTAACACCCGATTGAAGGAGCTGAGGATGTGGAGGGTGGCGAGCATAATGGAATGCATAGAGCGATCGCTCAAAGCCCTAAAATGACACTGACCTTGCTAAACATGGAGTCCCAGAGGCAGACAGACAGAGGCTGCACACTGATATTTCTGTCAAAAGATATGCCTGGCTGACTCTCCGGCTCCAGAAAATTCAAAAAGTAATTAGAAGCCATCTCTCTTTGGACTGTGGCACTGAAAACAATACCTCCTTGTGATATTCATCTCACAAATCTAAAGCCACTAGGCAGTCACATGTTTTTCTGACGGTCGTTAATAGAGACTACGGACATAAGATATTTGAGGCATCGCTATCAAATTATTCCATTCAATGTTTAGCTCTTCTTAAAATGCAAATTCAATGTTTTCTCTAAAGACAAAGAAAACACAAATGTCCCTTTTGCCAACATAAGCCACTCAAAGTTGAAACTCTGGCCTTATTTCCAGCACCCTCTTCTTCATTAGTAGACAATTACCATAAACATTTCCCACTGAAACTTGTGAAACCGCTCAATGCCAGAGCTTAGTTGATAATTCCTTATTTGCCGCTTCCAGCTTCTCAAATGTGACACTTTTCAACATTTTCTTTTTGCAACAAAAAGATTAAGTTGATATTTATGAACATTTTTATCTTATAAAATACAATGTGTCAGTTTACATCTCAGGCTAAACATGAAAAGAATACGATGTAGTTGCCATAGCTAAAATCTTTAACTTTTTATCTGTATTTGTGCTTTCTTGTGGCAGCCATAAAAGGCCTAGTGGCCGACCCGCTGGTTGGATGACTAGTAGTTGTACCACCTCATGAGGAGAAAGTGTCCTCACTACCTCACTGTGGGGGTTGGAGCTGAAAGCAAACTTGACTCCAGACATGGAGGATGAGCCTCCCATTTCTAAAAAAGGACTCCATTGTGTTGCCACAGTGACAAAGCGGTTTTGCTGGTTCCACCTCCACCTCTCTTCCTCCCCCTGCCCCCTAACCAGCCACACTCTAAATGAGCATGCTCTCTCCTTCACCCTAAACTTCCTTGTTACCAGTAGAGTAATTCATTCTTCTCATGCAGGTGCTGCAAAGTCATTTCAGAACTCGGGCAGCCAAAGGGGCCATCAGTGCCACAGACATTCAAAGCTGTATAAGGAATTGCGGTTAGCCAACAGGTATTAGACCACACACACACACACGCACGCACACACACGCACACACACGCACACACACTGCCTGACCTGGATATGTCACAAAAAAGCACAAGCTGATTTGCTTTAACAGCTTTGCTGCCATGCTCACTCTCCTGACGTAGCATCCTGTCATATTTAATTAAAAAACTAGATACACAATTAGACTGTCATCTAAAACCAGGTTTATAACAAGCTTTCTGATACCCAATGCATAACGAATTCACAGTTTCATATTAGAATAAAAGCTCATGACACTTTCCAATGTGTGCTTCTCCCTATAAAAAAAAAAGTACTCCACTTAATTTTGTGTTGCAAGAATAATCCACGCCTGCAGAGGAGGATGACGTCAGACTTTTACAAACATTTAGATGTCACTGACAGTCGCCCTCCACGGCGTGACACCGTGCTATCTAAGGCCTATCCTAAGCTCTCATAATCAGCTTACCAGGTTGAACACCGTCTCCACAATGTCTCGGTTGGAAACTTCCCCAACTTCCACCAGGCCAGCAAGCACGGCGAATTTCATCTTTATCCCCCTGATGGGCACTCCGGGGTTGAGCGCCATGGCGCCCGATCCCCCGTCCTTTCCATCACCTGGCTGCGCAGCGCCCGCTGTCTCCTCGCTAGCCATTGCTAAGGAAGGACGGGACAGGTGGTGTTCACAGGTAAGGCACCTGTTCACCTCCAATGGGAGGGGGGGTGGGGGTGTGCAGCCGATGTCGGGAGGAGAAAGAGGGCTCTAGCTCCCCTTCCGCTGAGTTGTTGACAGTACGCAGGCACACAAAGCGAACGTTTTCCTCCCCATTCAAAACAGTTTAGCTAAAGTGGGCAAAAAAAGGCGCAAAGGTAGTGCGTTGGCCGTTGACACTGCGGGACTGGATGTGTCGCCGCTTCACTCCACGGTGAACTACTCCGCTCCGCTGGTCCGCAACTTGATCCCAGACGGATGGATTAATGTCGTTAAAAGCCGCGAGGAAGTCTGCTGCAGGTAACAAGACGAGGAGGGAGGTGAAGCGGAGCTCGCGCGTAACCTCTTGTCCCCTCTTGCTCTTTCAGACGGCAGCCGCGGGGACTTTAATATCTCCGCACAGCAGTGGAAGTTGCTATTGTCACAGAGTCCAGACACTTGACAGGTAACGCGCTTGGCAGAAGCCAAAACTCACACAAAAAAACGGGAGTAAGTCCGTCAGCAGCTCTGGCAGAAGTCGACAAAGGGACAGCTGTCCGCTCGGTCCTCCCAGGCAAACTCCTCCGACTTGCTCAAACGTCAACGTTAACCCAGCTGCGCTGCGTTCTCTTCCTGATTTACCCCGGTAGCTTCAGCTCGTCACCGCCATGACAGTGTAGCCCTTGAATGGGTGGCGCATGCGCAGGGGGAAGCAGTCTATTCAGCTCACTGGCAGGTGTGTGCCGCTCAGGTGGCTCTCCAGCACGACACGCCGGGATTCAGGGAGAACCAACTGCGCGTCCATGTTTATTCAGGGACTTCACGTTTAATCATCCCGACAGGGATATGAAGGAAGTGGTGGAAAATTAGGCATTACATTTACTCAAGTAAGCTATGGTACTTGAGTGCAATTTTGCTGTAATATACTTGTGTTTTGCTCCACTACATTTCAGGGGAAGAAACAGCATTTTCTCACAATTAAAGTTACTACTTTCTTCTTCCATTAAAATATATGATATGCTTGTATAGTATGATGCAGTATCATACTACTATGCTAGTATACAACATATATATAATTGTCTCAGCAATGACATACTAACATTAAAATGCTCCTATGATAAAAACAGAATAATATTCTCAACACTCGTTAATTCTTAACAAATTAGTCGTTCTGCATAATGAGTAGTTTTACTTTTGATACTTTACTGTAAGTACACCTTTTTAAATCTGCTGTCCTACTTAAGGAACAATTCAAATCCAGGACTTTTTCGTAATAGTATTTTTAAACCATGGTATTTATACTTTTACTTTAGTAAAGGATCACGTCTTCCACTACTGGTATTTTATGAAACTCTATTAGATATCAAATATTGTACTTTTTACTGTGCTACATTTATCTCATAGTTACTTTTTTTTTTACATTGAAAAGATCACAAATTCATATAATCTGATGTATTGTTCTAAACCACATAACTATACGATCAGCTGTTATTGATCCACCACAGGAAAATATGTCATCACAGCTGTAGTTACAGATACATATAGATATTCTATTACTATTAAAAACAAAAATACGGATGAATACATTCTACCTATCTGCACCATGAGTACTTTTACTTTTGATACTTTAAGTAGATTTAGCTGATAACTTGTACTTTTATTTAAATAACTGTTTGAATGACTTAAACTAATGGAGTGTTGTTACATTGTATTACTTATTCTACTACTATAAAAGGCTCTGAATACTTCCTCCACCAAAGGTCAGTTAAAATTTCCTCTAACACACCTGTGAAAACAAGCAGTCATAAGTAAAACAGTTTACTGATAATAGAACTGACTTCTGCCACTAATCTACTGTAAATTAAATGTTTGTACAAGTTAAGAACTGAAAAGGTCATGGCAGAACAATAAAAAACTGATATATTTTCACAGATTGTTTTATATTTGTGTTTGTCTGTTTGTTTCTATTATCATTTTTTAAATGTTCCATTATGTTTTTTGACTCGCACTGTGTTAATTGTTATGCACCAAATCACCATGAGAAATATATTGCATGTGCAATGCATGGCAATAAAACTGTTCCTAATTCTGATTCCTGATTTTGAATAAATCCAAAATAAAGAAAGTAGACATCATATTAATTTAGAAGCAATATAGATCATCCAGTAGCTCTCGGTAAAATCACACCTCAGAATGTGACAGATGAAAAAATACCATAAATAATAAATCAAAACTTTACTGTGCCATATACTACAAACCCTTAGAAAGAATAAAGCACCCTAATTTAGGCTGTGACAAAAATATAAAGAGGGTGTTGAAATGTAGTTAGAACTTTGTTTTTTCTGCAGCACAACAGCACATTGACAGATGTCTGCATCCCAAGGCAGCTGAAAACAAACATTAAAGCAAAGTGACAGCTCTGCTTTGCTCGCCTTTTCAAATCACCACCACATAGCTGCGTGGACGAGAGGTCCCAGTTTCATGTCTGTTATTGCATGAAGGAAAATCCGATTAAAACCCAATTTTGTAAAGTTATAATCCGTACGTAAACAATGCCCACTTTTAAGTATTTATCTGCTCCTTTTGTGTACTCATTCTGGTGACTTCAGATTTGCTCTGCAGGATGACTGAGCTATGCGTGTTGTTGCCACAGAGGCAGCTGGCGTCACTTTTACCGCTGACCTCCCATAAGTGTAGCTGAGCCCTCGGGGACCCGGGGAGTCATAGAAGCGAGCGGCACCACCCAAGAGACGCAGGCCTCGTCTCTGGTGTAATGACCTGAAATCAACAGACTTGTTCACTGCAGCCCAAAGGAAGACCTTCCTAAATACGGCCTTGGACGGCTTTTATTGACCTTTTGAGTTGAACATGGACCATGGCGTATTATTTTTCTCAGCTCTATAGAGATAATTAGACTCCAAGATTAAGACATTCAGTGGCATAGCAAAGTTGTACTGTAATCATCTTTTGCTCTCTGCATCCTGTTCGTCGGTCTCAGTATGAGAGCAGAAGAGTATCATTCCTACAAATGATTTAGCGTCATGATTCAAGATGTTTTACTGTCATATGCACAGATAACAGTTATTCTATACAATGAAATGCTTATTTTGCTGGGTCCTCCTAACACACAGAATTAGAATAAACCTAAGGTAAAAAATAAATAAAAATAAGGCACAAAATATAAAAGATATAACAGTATTGCACAAAAAATATAAATAATAATATAATAATAATATATATATATTAATAAATATATAATATAAATATTAACAATATCAATAATTAATACTTAATATAATAATAAATAAATAAAAATATGATAATAGTATTGTTCAGTGTATAAAGTGCACTATGCATTGCTACAATGTCCAATGTCAAAGACAACAGTTAAAATCAATGACAACTTGCCAATTTCAAGCCATCAATTTAATTGTTACGGCTAGTTCAAACAGTGCAGCAGATATTTTAGATTAAATAGAAACAAAAACTGCAACTGTAAATGGTCGTAAAAACAAGAGAACATAGAAGAAAACCTCTGCACCACCAGCTTTATTTGGAGAATAAGAATCTTAATGGTTTGGGTGTCTCTGCTGCAGTGTCTTCACCTTTAATGAGACGCAAATTTACATTTTATAAACATTCTCACTGCTTTTGTAAGACTTTTGTTACTGTTTTATATACGAACATATACATGCGTTTACGTCACCAATTTGTCTGATCAATTTAACAACATATCATTTAACAGTCTTTGGAATAATACTGACAATATGAACACTCACTGCTATGAGTAAGTATGCAGGAGTTTTTTTTAAACTTTGATTTGATTTGACCAACAGACAAAATTCTTCCCTTTGTTCCAATAACAGTGTGGGTGGATAACAAGCTACACACCCTCGTGATGTATTTACACACAAAGAAACTGGTTCTGCCTGCTCAGAGATCACAATGTTGGCTTTTCTTTATTAATTCAAGTAATCATGCCATGCAAACTGCTACTAGTCACTTAAATTGAGGCATATTTAAAAGTAAAAATTAAACACAATACATTACATGATATGCATGGTAGCAAATATAGGCTGTGACATTGTGAATTGTTTATATAAATTAACACCTACAGTAGTTGTGAAATTAAATCCCATTCTAATAATGTTGAATTCACAGCTTTGAAATGGTTTCCATATTATTTTATTTAGAATTCTCCTAAACTGCCAGTAGGTCATTTATTTTTCAGTTTCAGAAACTTCATTTAGAGAAATTCTGAAACTGAGAGACAAAGGGGATTTTTCAGTTTTTCTGTATTAATTGATATACAAATGCAATTCAATGAGTATCAGTCCAATATCAGTGTATTTATTTTATTTATTTCAAGTCTGTAATCCACTGTAAGGAATGGGGGTAGCTCGTCTGTGTAAAAAGATGGAAAAGGAAATTTCACAAATAGGTATTCATCTGCTTATAAGATAATTTAAAAAAAGGCATCTTATTTGCTTGAAGTTATTTACTCGGTTCACAGTCATTTCATTAGCTCCATGTTCTCAGAATATTATTTCCCCTTTTACCAGGAGAGGGCGCCGAATGAAACTCCCAGCACTCGCGAGAAAACGGAAATCTCACGACCGGGATCGCTCTCTTTAACTCTCGCGGTATTTCTCTCTTCCTCCTCTTTCACTCCCTGTAGCCAACATGGCAGTCGGCAAGAATAAGAGACTGACCAAAGGCGGCAAAAAAGGTGCCAAAAAGAAGATGTAAGTAGAAAATTCTTACATCGTTACACTAAACAGGCTTTACCTTTTACACTGGTGTCACCTCGGTACGAAATATGTGAAGGATGAAGCCGATTTAAAGTAGATGCTGCTGGGTCGGCGCTAGTCTCGTCACCGGCCTCTGTCGCGCTGGATGAAGTCGTAACGTGCCGTGTCCTTTTTTACTCCGAGCTATTGTATTTAGTCGTACTTAGTTTGATTTATACTGCTTCTGATTTGTATCAATACGTTGCATAGACCTGCGGGCTAGTTTGGTAGTTTATTACACGTAACGTGACTTGCTGCAGGCTCCTAACGTTACACGCTAGCATGGCTTTAGCCGAGCTTACCCAATCAACATGGCAGCCAGACTCCACAATTGAATTGGTTGATTACGGATCAGGTTAATGGTGTTGTACGACATATTTGAACAACCAGAGGGTCTGAATTTTTTTGACCACGTCGTTAAGGACACTGTTGAATCGATCGGGTGGACGTAAACCCTCCACGGCGGCTAGTAACCCGAGCAGTGCCCTTTGCAGTGCGTGGTGCGCAGCCTGTATGCTAGTAGCACACGTCTGCTCTGCAACCCCGTCTGTGTGCTGGTGCACTGTCATTTCTGCTCAACTGGTTGGCTCTGAGTGATTGTTTTTCTCTCTTGCAGTGTCGACCCCTTTTCCAAGAAGGATTGGTATGATGTCAAGGCACCAGCCATGTTCAACATCCGCAATATTGGCAAGACCTTGGTCACCAGGACTCAGGGAACCAGTAAGTCGTCATGGTGTAAATGATGTATATGTACATCTGTCTTGCATGCATACATACTCTCAAGCTCCTATTTATAGCACTCAACACACGTGTTGGATTTTGACTCGTGCTGTAAATAAAATCCCCATTACTGAGGTTCCACCGATTCCAAATATTGCCCTTACTTTAATGTACTTTTTTAATTTTCGAACGTGTTATTCCCAACCACATAGGAATCGCCTCTGATGGTCTTAAGGGACGTGTGTTCGAGGTGAGCCTCGCTGACCTGCAGAACGACGAGGTGGCCTTCCGCAAGTTCAAACTCATCTCTGAGGATGTTCAGGGCAAGAACTGCCTGACCAACTTCCACGGCATGGACCTCACCCGCGACAAGATGTGCTCCATGGTCAAGAAATGGCAGGTAATGATCATGGTTTTTACTTTATTACTCCATGCCCCTCATAAAATGTCACTGTAGCCGTTGTGAGTGTGTTGGACCGATGCTCATCCTCAAATGTGGCGGGATTCAATATCTAACCCTGGTTACAAGTTAATCGTTTCCACATTACAATGTTAATTAAGCGTATGTGCCTACAATAATAATTAAGGATGAGTACTACTACAACATAAACTGGTTTTAAGAGCAGTGCCAGTGTGCAATCGAAGTTGGGTTGGACTGCGTAGGAAAATTTAACAGGAATGCCAGTTCAGGTACTTTATTTTTTTTTTAGGTGGTTGATCAACTCTTACATGACAATTTTCTCTGGCAACAGTTTAAAACTGGTACTCAAGCTTTTGAGTCATAAGCAGTCTTACTGATTTAGTCAATATCACAGTTTTGTAGTGAGTATTAAGAGAATATTGGGTTAACGTTTCTTTTATAGGAACCACATGTGTCTCATATATCAATTTGAGGAGATTTGAATGTTTAGGTGGGCCATTTGAAGCACAATAATTCTCCCTAATACGTGGACTCATTGTTCAAGTGATGGCAATAATATTCTGAATACTTTCCGTTTTAATGTTTTTTTTAATAAAGCCTAAAGAGACTAGTTGGCCAAACTACACATTGTTCTGTTCCAGAAACACAGCTATTGAGCTAAATAAATTGTGAAGACATTTCATTAAGGGTCAAATGTGCTTGTGATTACTTGATGAATAGTTTAGTTACTGGAAAGAATACAGGATTATTGTAAAACCTTTTTGATCTCCAAAAAATGGAGGAGCAGTTCACCTTTCTTAAATTATTCTTTTTAAATCGTTTTTTTTTTTTTTTAAATGAGTTGTGTGTGTATACCCAACACCAATTGAACAAAACTGTAGTGAAGAAGGGAATGTTGTAAGGAGGGAAGCAAAGCAGACAAAGGTCTACAGAATAATAAATATCACAAAGACTTAAGTGTAGTTTTCCCGATAACGTCTAACCAGAATGTATTGTTTATTTCCTGCTCAGACTATGATTGAAGCCCATGTGGATGTGAAGACCA
Source organism: Myoxocephalus aenaeus (assembly GCA_038501785.1). Lineage (NCBI taxonomy): Eukaryota > Metazoa > Chordata > Actinopteri > Perciformes > Cottidae > Myoxocephalus > Myoxocephalus aenaeus. The sequence continues at coordinate 6,360,689 of JBAMJR010000089.1, forward strand.
CCGACGGCTACCTTCTGCGTCTGTTTTGCGTGGGTTTCACAAAGAAGCGCACCAACCAGATCAGAAAGACGTCCTACGCCCAGCACCAGCAGGTCCGTCAGATTCGCAAGAAGATGATGGAGATCATGACCCGTGAGGTTCAGACCAACGACCTGAAGGAAGTTGTCAACAAGATGTAAGTCATGTGCAATTTCTCCTGAAACTGAATGAACGCTCGTTTAAATTATTTTTTTATAATGCAGACACGTCTTTGTGATTGGCAGCTTCACCAAAATATAATTATTTATTTCAAGATGAGCCTCATGTCTGTAGTGACTTAATTTGCATATAAATGGCAAACATCATTACATTTGTTGTATACAGAGTTGTGGCTTTTGCTAATTTAAGATCATTAATGGGTAGTTCTCATTTTGTCATTTTCCTTGTGTTCCTTTTTTAAACAAGCCAGTTTAAGGCTGTCCTTGACCAAATAGATTCTTGGTCCACTAACACTTGTAAGATTTAGTTGACTATTAGATTAGTTGATCTAATCAACAGATCTGTAAAACTGTTTTACAACAAACCAGATATGTTCATAAATGTCTTGTAAATAAGTCATTCAGTATGGGGGAAGAATACGAATGACGGAGCTAGTCTATGGAGACAATTGGTCTATGCCACTTCATGCAGACTTGTGTAGAAAGTGGCTTGTGTTTCGTGTACACCGTTTGCATTAATGTGTTTGTATGTTGTGTTCCAGGATCCCTGACAGTGTCGGTAAGGACATTGAGAAGGCCTGCCAGTCCATCTACCCTCTCCACGACGTCTACGTTCGCAAGGTCAAGATGCTGAAGAAGCCCAAGTTTGAGTGTAAGTGATGCACAGCTGTAACACAGGCTGTTTTTTATTTTCCACTATCAGTGGGAACGCATGACAAACTGTTTCAGTCCCAGATGATCGCCTGATTACTACCCATTGAGATCACCTGATGTTCCCATGCATGAAAACATAACGTTTTCATTGATTTGTGTGGAAGGATGAAGCAGATTTGCTCAGACTGGTTTCCAGGTCAAATCTTGAATGGGCTTTGAGGCGTGATGGATGAAACGTCATCACATAATTTAATGTTCACGTCAAACATCCAGCTGCTTGAATTTGCCAGTGTCCTTATCTTTTTTTTGTGTGTTCTGTTGCAGTGGGCAAACTGATGGAGCTCCACGGTGAGGGCGGCGCCACCAGCACTGCAAAGCCAACTGGTGATGACACTGGAGCCAAGGTGGAGAGGGCTGACGGCTATGAGCCCCCCATCCAGGAAACAGTCTAAACACCCTGACAGATTTAATAAAAAATGTAAATGACCAACAAACTCTAGTGTTGTCTTTCTGGTTCATGGTTTTGTGCTCATGGTAGACGCAATAGAAACTGGTACAAGCTGAGAAATAAAATCCAATAGCCCTGCAAAAACTCTGAAACTGGAGACCCCTACATGGTATTAATACTGTATAATATAACAAGGTGTTAGAATCTGTTAACTATTGTTTCAAGTTATTGGCGACGTCTCAAGGTACAAATATGGAGCCTAAACGTACTCACTTTGCATTAACGTTAAGTTGTCCGAAGTTCCCAATATTTGATCAATCCAGTGGAAACCAGCACGTAAGAAAACGTTCTGCAATTAATGATTTGACCTAATGTGTGCGAAGCCAAGCAACTCAACATAACTCCAGGTCACTACAATCTTCAGATGCGTTGGTACATGTAGACGTTTATTTATTCATGCTTCACAGAAGTTTGTCGTTCTTTTCGTCATCCTGATCTCGTAGCAACATTTTTATTCCCTTCAAGGTTATGACCTTATTTCATGTAATGGTAAAGTAGGAGATATCTTCAGTTAACCACAAACAAATATAGCTGTAACAGGAGGAAACTAATTAAACCATTATATGGTGCAAATGCAGTTGAAGAATAGTAACCTTATGACTCAATACAGTATTTATAGTGATTCTGTGAACACTTCATTATAAGTTAAGGCATTGGATGAAAAAACAAAAGCTGTTTCACAACTTGGAGATGAAATACTGCATTCCAGTTCCAGACAGTTCACATCAGACTTCCTCTGGTCTCATTTCAGTTGTCGTGACACTATCCCAGTACTTGCACGTAGTTTCTAGGGACCAGGCCCCGTTTCCCCCCCAAGTCCCCCAGGAACCATTCTTCATCAACGGGCTCCAGACCAGTTACAATATCCCCAGCCTGAGAAAGATGAGGGTGTGAGACAGACAGAATGGCAGTGCTTTCTAGAGATCATCTTTGTCCAAACCTATTCATAAATTAAAAAAATATCACTATACCCGCAGAGAGAGCTCCTCTTCACATTCTGACGTGAAGTTGAACATTGCCCTGCCTCTACTTCCAGCAGCAGCTGCACTCGGCTGGTTATCAGACTGCTGACCTGCAGAAGAAATCATATACTTCATTAATAATTAATTAGGAATGACGCTGGTTGACAAAACTGTCCATTTGTTTTTGAGCTGAAACAATTGATTGGTCGATAACCAATGACTGGTTTAAATAATTAGTACAAATACCACACAATACCCAGTTCAAGCTACTTAATAGTGAGTATTTTGTGCTTTTCTTTAACTTATGAAGTAATAAATTGAATATATTGGTCAAGCCAAACAAGCAATTTTGGCTTTAGTAAAAAAATGGGGCACTTTAATACAACAATCAACTCATTGAGAAATTAATTGGCAGCTGAATCAATAATGAAGTTGCTTGTCACCTTGAAATGCTACAGTAGAACTTTGGTCAGTGGTGAAAGAAATATTCACCTCCTTTATTTAAGTAAAACTAGCAATACTAAATATTCAGATTGTAAAAAAACAGCTCTCAGACAGATGTAAAAAGTTGAATATTTCCATAAGTCTCATTAAATGGAAATACTCAGGTAAATTACAAATTTGACGAGTTGTACTTAAGTATAATACATTACATTTGTGAAAAGTGTCTTTTTGAAAGAAAATGTATTTAATTACATGACAAATGTGTAACAAAGTAGTTTACCACCACATTTCTGATATTGAGTAATTTTTGTTTGTGTGTTTTATTCAGTCAATCATTACAATACTCTATATAATATACAAAACAGAAAGACTGAAAAAGTATAGGTAGAAGCAAAAAAAATGCTTATATATTCCTATCCTAACACCATATTCCTATCCTAACACCTTATTTTCCAAAGAGACACACACCGATTCTCCTGCTAATTATTTATCTTTATTGACTAATGATAAATAAGTTCAATGAGTGGGACTAGGGATAACAACATAGAGCCGTGGGGTCTTCATACCTGTGCTGCTCTCAACAAAAGCCCGGGGGAACAGGCCCTCTCTCCCGTTCAGCCGGCCGGTGCTCCACTCGGCGTCAATATGCCGGCTGATGATCCGGTCGCCCTGCTGAAACGTCAGGTCGCTGTCTGAATCCCCAGCATAGTTATACCGAGCCACCACCCACTCCATTCCGGGCTCAGACGCCTGCAGAGGGAGCCGGACAAGAGGGGAGGAGATACACTTACAACATTCAGCTGGGACACACTTTTATCTGATTTGTGTGGTTTTACAGAACACATCGGGTGTATAGCGAAAAACCATGATTGTTTGTGAGGTTTCCGTTTACATTAATATTTGTTACCTGAGCCGGTTTGGCCACTTCAGGGTGTGTACTCGGAGAAGCAACCATGCCTGTGGGAGAAAAATGATATCCAGGTTACTCACGTAGTGACGCATAACTGAAATAATGATATGTATTGTGAGGTTTTACCCGGTGGGGAGTTTACGCTCTACACTTTATATAATATATTTGTGTAAAACAAGTAACATTTGCAGACGTCTGTATTTTTATACCGTGTATACAATCACATTTAATATTTAAAGCTAAACGATTCTGTATTTCTCTACCAGAATGTTACTCAAAAGGCCGATAAAACAGCATCTTAAACTTCATGATGGGCTACAACTAATTTATGTCCCTAATAATTCTCGAGGAGGGTTCCTGGAAATAACTATGTAATCTGCTATTAATTATGTGTTTTTTCATAGATACTATACTCCAACAGCTAACTGAATAAATCAAATATGACTGGAAAACTTTGTAAGGAGTGACTTCATCCCATGGCCTCAGTATGTTTAAACTCCTGGCTGCGGAGCTTGTTGCACGAGGGTGTTGAGACCTTTTGTAAACAGCTATTTAATGAAATAGAAACACAAGCACAAATTCCTGAAATGCCACAGAGGGAGATGCCAGCCAACATAAAGCCACGGGATGGACAAAGGCTCTTCACTGATGGACAAAGTCGCTCTTTTGTTTCAATTGGAGGATCAAGAGGAGAACATGTTGCTGTAGTAGAAATGTTCCAATTTTAAGACAAATGTGTGATACAAATTCAGTGGCCAAAAAAAGAGGGAATTAATTTAATCTCAGCACTTCTAGGTAATCTTACCAGGCAGTGCAATCCCGATGGACTGTCTCTTCTGCTGACTCGGGGCTGGAGGCAGATCTTCAATGACCTCTACGAAGTTGAGAGGGAAGATACCAGACGAGAGGCCGATTTGTCCCCGAGCCCAGTCCTGTCCAACGAACGCCATCAGCTGGATCACATCCCCCTCAGAGAACGACAGCTCTTCGCTGTTCTCCCCCACAAAGTCGAACCTCGCCACGCATCTCGGACCGCTTCAGTGGAGGCCACAACATTTACGTCAGGTCAGTTAATCAGGGTAGTTTTTAAAGGCGAGTGCAGAGAGTTTATTGAGTACTGACTCGTGTACCTGACTGTTGCAGACGGTGGCCTTGCTTTCCGTTCAGGGAGCGGTTTTGGGGAATTTGACTAGTTAGAGAAATTATTTTGAAATTCATTTACTTAGGAAATCCTTAAAATCGTACTAAATATTTAACCAAAGACGTGATCAATGCAGGGAAAGAATGGCTTTCAATGGTTGAAACTTACCAGTACTTTGACATAATTGGCGGGAAAGAAACCAGTAGATCCCCTACAATTGCCTCTGTACCACTCATTGTCCACCTGCTCCACCATGGTCACAACATCTCCGGCTCTCAGGCTCAGCTCTCCTTCACCCTCTGTGTGTGCAGAACAAACATAACCATGGGCCTCATAACCATAATCCGAACATGTTTAACACTTCCTAATGCAAATTAACACACACATAATTTGATGAATTTCAGTTATACACTAATTTGGAATATTTTCAAACAGAAAGATGCACCACAATAATAGTTTGAAATAAAAATTTGAGATTTTGGGAGAAAGACTTTTGCCATTTGCTTTTTTGAGAATCTCCTATCTGTACTTATATGTACTTACAAATATCCCAAATCTTTCTTTTTACGTTTCTGTTTGCCTTTGAATCAACACATAAGACACTACATGTTAATTAGGGAGCTTTGCAGGTGTTGGTAGGCTTATGTTTTCATTTGGGACAGAGCCAAAGTATCCATTACCTCCTGCTTTTGGTCTTTTTGCTAATTTAAGCTAATTGTCGCTTAGCTCCAGCACAAAGACTGAAAGCACTGGCATCGCTCTCTCTAAAGCTAAAAAATACTTCTTCCTACTCTACTCCTCAAAAGCGCACAATTTGGATTAATACATGTACGTATGTTTTACCATTGGAGAGAGCCAGGCTAGCTGCTACCAGTTGTTATGCTAATCGCCTCCTGGGTCGAGCTCTAGAAATACATAACTTTTAACAACGCTAATGACAGTTTTTTCCAAAATGTTAAACTATTCTTTCAATATATTGTCTCATGTTAGTGTTATTGTCTAATCTCAGTCAGCATTTGCAGCTGTTTGGATAAAAAACAAAAAAAACTGATGTGTCACCTGGATTGAAGTCATATAAGGCCTGCACCTTCAGCTCAGAACCGGTTCCACCTGAATCGGCTGGACCGGCGTCCTATTGGGAGAGAGGTTAATGTAGCAGACCCACATGGCAAGATAGACTCAAGCATCAAAGAAATGTTTTACTCATAAATATTACCTGTGGCGGGGACGTGTGAGAGACGGAGGAAAGAGGAGTTATAACCATCATTTGGGACTCGTGTACTCTGCCTCTGGTGTCTCCAGCTTGGCACTCAAACATATTGTGGTCAATCTCGTCGAGCAGCAAGAGCACCTCATTTTTCTATTGAAAAAGGACAACAAGGGTTATTCACTATTGCTGAATCAACTATGTGGATCTCTTGTAGGCTAATAGTGCACTTTTAAAAGGCGGCACGTAAGCCGGTAAAAGTAGTTTAGACACCTGAAATGACAGTTCTCCTGTGTTACTCCCATTGTAGTCGAAGGATGCAATCCCATGAGGAAGTTGAAGCTGTTGAATGAAAGCAAAAATTTAACCGGGCCTCATCAAGTGGTATTTGAAACATGCTGAGTTGTGCAGTGGGATGTGTCTCACAATGTATTTGTTGTAGAGACGGTGGCCTGGTTTGGGCCTTGGAGGTAAGGCAGGTCCTTTCCTGTGGGGCTTCTGTGTCTGGGGTATAGGTGAAGAGTCCCAATGTGCTGACTTGGATCGACCTATGGCCTGAAGGGTGGGTGTGGGAGGTTTTACCGGGCCTGTTTTGGCTAAAGGTGGGCGAGGAGGAAGGGTTTTGCTCGACGTCAGCCTCCTGAAATGCAACACCATCAACAAGTTGAGTAGCATGTTTACAAAGTGGACCACCATTTAATGTTTAAATTTGTTTGGAATTTGTTTCACTCACCGAGGTGGTAGTGATGGCTCTGGTACAACCGGGATGAACTCCTGCAGGAGAATCCAATTGGGCTTTTATATTGTCACAAAAAAAAAAACACTCGCAGCCTACAGCACTGGAAACCATAGAAACCAGGCTACAGCACAGAGCATTCAGCCAGAGCCAACTTCAGCTCAACAGCAGGCATCATGTTCTTGGGACTACAATAGTTTATTTGCTTGTGGAGAGCAGAGGAAATGATGCCAGTAAGCTACACAGCTGACAGACAAGATAAACCGGATCGAGAGAGGCTTTATGGCCTCCAAATTTTCCATGGTCATAGTTTATAAGTACATATACACCAATAGCACAAAACCCTCTTAATTAATTAGACAATATTTCTGAATAAAGAAAAGAAAAATCACTCTCCATGTAGTTTTAGCTCTACAAAGAATAACCTCTTCTGTGTTCAGAGGTAGTATTTGCAGAGTTGATAGGTTAGTGATTGCTCAGTGGGACGCACATGTTACCTGATGGGGGAAGGTGGGCGTCTGGCTCTGTATTTGGTTCACTGAGCTGTTTAGGAAGCCGATGGGCTTCTGAGCAGGGAGTGGAGGGGCACTGTCCTCAAAGTTATCTGACACTGAAAAAAACAAAAACCTCTTTACCACAACTTCCTGAAACCTTGTGCTACATTGTGATGCGTAGAGAGTACGTATTATAACTCCAGTATATTTTGACGGTTATCACATGAGGTTTACTGTCTCACAGGGACTCACATGAAGCAGTTTTGCTGGGGACCCTGATGGTGGTTGGTCTCCGTGTCATACTCTGTCTGGGGAGAGAGCCTCCATTGCTGTCCACACTACGCTGAGGTTTGACCTGGATGGGATCTGAACAAAGAGACACTTGACTCTAGCTGTGTATTTACAGAATGTAAACAAGGACAATACCGGTTTAGTCGGCCATGTAATCCAGCAGAGACGTATTTCATCTATTTGGTGATTAAAACTATTTATTGTAAATTGATTTGTCACGAAAATAACTAGTTCAGTGTTCGCATCATTTTAAATACTTGATCTTGCGCAGATCTTTGATCTTAATCAAAAACATGTATCATAGATGAATATATAATGAAAATGTTCTGTAGGGTGCATTCCTACAGACAGCTGACTTGTCATACACAACATACAACTAATACAAAATAAAACGCTACTCACTTAAAGGACTGTCCACATACACATTTTCTGGGACCGAGACTGAGTTGTGGTTGTTGATATTCAGGTTGGGTTTCAGAGGTTCCTTAAAAGGCTTCACTGGAGGTGTAAGATCGGCCGGTGGAGTGTACTCTTCATAGATGCTGTTGTCTCTGGTCAATACAGACGGGCGTGACCTCTGTGGGATGGACGTCTTTCTTAATAAAGTCTCCAGTTCCTCTTTTACTGGTAGTTCCACAGATTTCCTCGGGGGCAGAGGTCTGGGGGCTGGTGAACGGATTTGGGGGATGTTTGTGCCTGATACATTTTGATAGTCATTATCTACACTGGGGTTTAACTGAGGTTTAGGAGCGACAGAAGGTTTGGCAGCAACTGGAGGAGGTTTGTTGATTGGCTTCCTGGGTGTGGGTTCTGGTTTGGCCAGCTCAACCGCGTTTCCCTCCTCGGTGCTAGGCTGGGTCTCAAAGGCCTGGATCCTGGCCCGGATATTGCGTTGACTGTGGTTGGCGGTCATTTCGCCACCTGCATCCTCAGCTTGTAAGGCCTCGTCTGATTGGTTGACGTTGCCGCCGTTCTCCGCACACTCGTTATCCGCACTAAAGACCTCCAATAAGTCCTTTAGATACTTATTGGAGGAGACCACTTCCGGATCTGATTGAATGTCGTCACAATGTTCACTGAGCTTGACCAAAGTCTGAACTTTGACCTCTTCTGTGATCGCCGGCTTTCGGGGTTTCGTACGAGGAAGTGGGACGGGGCGTCGACTGTGCTCTGGGTCAGGTGAAGAGGGAACAGAGAGAGGAGTATCCCAGTGTACAGTGACAGATCTAACGCAGGTGTAAGTGGAAGCTGATTGGTCGGGTTGCTTTACATCCGACTCGGCATCCCTTTGGTTCTCAGCCTTTGCGGATACTGGCGTATTAGTCCCGACTGGTTCCCTGTCCACTGGTTTTGGTAGTGACGGCCTCGGTGGTTTCTGTGGCTTTTTACCTGAAAGGAAACGTAATCATCATGAAATAATCACCACGAGAGAGCAGAAATAGACTAAAACTTCAAACTGGCAGATTATCGTATGCCTCACCTGCACGTCTTTTCCCTGCTGACTGTGGAGCAGCAGCACTGGTGTCCTCCCTCTCAGGGTCAGTCTGCGTGGCGCTTGTGGTGCAGCTGGTCCGCTGGGGGGCTGCAGTGGGCTTGACAATGTGCTCTTCCTGGGTCTTCTCTTGAATCACCTGGTCATAGGATGGTGGGGGCTAAGTCGTGAGAAAGACACAGCAGCACACATTATTATCCCATATGGTACAGCATTACCATTTTGAAGTTATGTCCTCAAACGTTTTAATAAATGAGAGAAATTGACATTCTCATATTTGAATAGTAAAAAACACTTCCATTAAATAGTTTAAACATTTTAAGGGTGCAAACCAATGATGAACAGTATAGAAGGAGCTTCAAGTTTATATATTGATGTTTGTGGAAGGAGCTCAAAGCTGTCAAATCAAAGTCCTAGTTGTGGCTTAATTAAGGGAGCAGCAAGAGGGCTTGAAGCAGGTATACATTTGTTCACTTCTACTTCAAAGTACTGCTTATTTAAGACAAATACATTGTACATATGTTAAAGGAAACAGAAGGTTTATATTACAAAACAAACTTCCAGTGTTGTAAAAGGTGACGACTTTCAGTGTTAAATAAAAGAACAACAACATCCCTGCCATAGCTGTTCAAGTGCTCAGTGGAAAATCCACCTACCTTACAAAAACATGGTGTCCATGAGGTACCACCTCGGGGTAAACACTCTGACAACTCTTTTCACACGACTCTCTCTCTCTCCACACAGTTGGACACAATTTCATATCCTCAGGCAGTTTACCTCTCAATGTGTAAAGATAATTTTGTAATCCTTAAATTACATCACAGGCAACATTATGAAAGTAAGAGCCTCAGTCTTTGTGCTGAAGAGATTAAACTATTGTGATACTCTAAATTCTCTTGACAGCAGAGGCAGGCGCATCATTAACACACATCCTGCTCATTAAGGACCGACTGCATGATGTAAACTATCTGGGGGGTAGACCAACAATCCTCACTCTTAATTGATTAGCTGAGCTGTAAACACCTGTGTGGTCTGTCATAGTTTGCAGAAGTTCCCAGATCTCTGTGATACGTGTCAGTTAGGAGGCGGTCCTTTCCTTAATGTTTCTAAACAACAAGCAGCATGACGTGGTTGTCCCCATGTTGACCTGCTGATGGTCTGTGAGGATGATCAGTGCATTGTTTTGGTCCATTCACAACCTCACCAGCATCAGCAGATCTGATCCTTAAAGGGACAGTGCTCCGTTTTCAGCAACAGATAGAGTTTGGTGAAACTTAACAACTGTTAATGCTCAAAGAAAATGACACACCTTAAATGTAAATGATCCGGCTTGGTTCTTTCAGGATGATCTGTGGAGAAAAAACAGAGAGGTGCAGGTTTTAAATGTGATGCGTCGCAACAAAGATAACATCCTGGCACTTCTATGTATTGATCTATTCAAATAATCTATATTGTCGATTTCCGTCTAATCTGGTGAATTAAATATCTGACAAATCAAGACACTTTATCACACGGATGCAACAATTACGCTAAAATCCACTACTACCATGACACAGTATTTCTCATTGGTTTGCAATAATATTAAAGAGATCGTTAACACAGTATGGCAAAATATCCAACAGTTGAATTGTTATCTCGTATCGCCAACAGCAAGGAGTGAGGATCCAAAGCATCAGCAGTGATGTATCTACATGTTGTCTCAGGGTTGACTACAAAGACTTTGCAACCAAATATTAAACATGATTATTCTATGTTTATTTAAATAAGTCCAATACATTTGGGGGCCTCTAAAGTTGGGGGTTTATATACAAACATACATAAATTCATTTTTTAACCGTTTATCTCATCTGGATGAAAACAATTTACAAGTAAAGCTGAGTCAGAACTTTAAAACAACTGTGAGTTAAAACGTAGTGTCACAGAAGAAGAAATACATAAATAAATAAAGTCAGCAAACGGCATCACGAATGTCAGTTGCACAACAATATATATTGTTAGTTTGCTAACATTAGCCATCATAAGCTACCAGACCAAGTAAGACATTTCACATTTGAAACAATTTGATATTTCATCTTTCAAAAGCTACACAGTCTCACTTTAAGATGTCGTCATTGTTCCATTTAAATCATTCCATGCTGCTACTTACAGACGAGACTCTATGAACTAGAAATACAAGAAGCGTAACCTAACTGGCAGGAACAGCAATTACATCTCGACGAACCAGTCAGTCTAAAGGAACTTAGCATCTAAATTTACGAAGAAGGGATGGTTACATACACAATACAGACACAATACAATAGATAGAGAGATAGAATCATCTGTACTCTGTTGTTGGATAAAACAAAACAATCAAACATTTGGCAATATGACTGAACGTAACTGCATTGAACATCATAGAAATGGATCAAAAGATACTGCGTTGTGTTCATGAGATTCTATAATAATAATAATAATAATAATAATAATAATGCCATGTGATCCTGAAGATTAGGAATTGGGCCGTTGAGAGGAAGTCAGCATTAAAATGACAGATTTCTATAATGATGTTCAGTGTGAAACCCTGGATAAAGTCAAATTAACTGCTACTTTCCCACATGCAACTGCAGACACACACAACACACTTTGTACTATTATCCCCGGTTCTCACAAGGCAGTGAACTGCATTCCATGTAAAACAAACAACCAGCTGCACAGGAGCAATCACTCTCTATTAGTTAACAGCTAGACTAACGAGCAATATCTGATAGCGAACAATCACATCCACTAACAGGTCATTTGTTTCCTCCTACTGGAGAGTGAACAACTATAGAAGAATATCAGATAGAAACAACAAACAGGCAGTGATTGAAGCCAGCATTGTTGTTAGTGACCCCAGCCTGAAACCATGACCTCGTTGGCAGTCAAATCCACCTGTCACACCTGTTACCTGTTATCTGTTGGTATACAGAGCTACATATCGGTACACATATATTTGAGCAATTGCCGGACAAACGCTCTGTTACTTCACCCAACACATAACCATTTCCTTGTAAATATGCAATCTGATATACATTACATAATAGCACAGCTGGTTTACTTTCACTCACGTATGTCACGTATGTGCTGTTGCCCTTTCTTGTGATATGTAAGTTATGATGCCCCTACCTGCGAGGAATTATAGGCATAAATATCAAATCCTCAGCATCAAAAGAGTATTCCCAGCAGGATCCTCCCTCCATCGAGTGTGTGAACATGACGAACGACTTGAAGCCAGCCGCCACACACCCACAGACACCAGAGAACAGAAGGAGGGCCCTGTGATATCTCCGCTCTCCTGTGTTTACTTGGCCAATCTGATGAACTGGAATGTGGTCATTCAGGAAGTGGTGTTTGTGCCACACACCAACACTGCACCGTCGCTGTCTTTTCCCTTCAAAGTAAAAGGTCAATTCACTTTAAAAGTTTAAGAAGAGCTTGCATAATTAACCCTGATAGCTTTGGTTGTGCCTCAAGTCATACATCTGCGGTTTGGCTGCAAAATTGAACTGATATGTATCAATAAACTTTACATTTCTAGCATATTTTACCCAGGTTAGTGTGAAAAAACTAAGAACTGTAAATCAATGGAGAATATTGCACTCACAAGCACTGTGAAAGCAAGATACTGATATAAATAAATCAATAAACTGTTTAACTTCCTCTTTTTTTTTAATACACGACTAATAATAATAAAAAAGTATTTAAAGATAAATTATTATCACAGAAACACTGTGGTTTTAAATCCAGGCTAAAAAAGGCCAGCTTTTGAGCTTACATTTAAAACCTTTTTCTTAATATTCTCTGAGCTGAATGCTGCGTCACCAAAGCTTTTCGGCTCCCAGAGGACCAGCCTGGTCCACACGTTAAAAACAAAAGTTGTCTATTATAAAGGCCATGCAGTGCTTAAAATAGTAATACAATTATCAAATCAACATGTAAACTAACAGTTAATCCGTGTGGGGATTTACAGATGTAAGGATTCTTCTCAGTTCTTAATCTTACAGTAGATGACTTGCTTTTTTGGTAAACCGCATAATAGACAATATTAAATAGTCAACCATCTATTATTGCTATTAACCATTACAAATAATATTTAAATAGCTCACTAGTTGGTTGAGCTGTAGGGATGTTTGCAACACTGAGACATTGTGGGAATACCACATTATGTTACAAGTTACATCAGATTGTTTGAGGTGAATGTAGGATGAAGATAATCCTTCCATCAGCCGGTTTAAAAGAGATTTCATCTGGTATCAGTATGTAGGCTAACTAGAATATTCATCAAACATTACAGGATACCTATTAGAGACAAGGCAGACATTCTTAATTAGGTGTGACATTCATTAAGAGATAATATCCAATTAAAAAAGATAGAATTATGATAAGATTATGCAATGTCTCATTGCATAGAGCTATCCATGCCATTTAGTCGCTGTGAAAACAAGAGTCTACAGCTGGCTGTGAGGCCGAGAATGCCACATCAATGATTTACTTCTATCTTATAATTGACCATCTAAAGGCTTATTTAACCTTAAAACGGTGTGAGAGCAATACACTTGAGAAAATGACCAAACTAGGATGGATTTCTTTACGAAAACCATTTACACTTCATACGGTTTTTCAATTCTATTTCCAATCAGCAGACATCCCTTGGTATTTGTGGGCCACTGACACATGGAAAGACACCACATACACACGAGAAAGTCAGCAGGAAAGGGTTCCCTTCACAGCTGCACTCTCACTTGAACACATGCTGACATTACTCAGCACAGCGGCAGCCGTCACAGGGCAGCTGGTGAAACGGCTGGCGACAAAAGGGAAAGAAAGGAAAACGTTCCACCTCTAAGTGTCTTCGAATTTCACACTAGTGAAGTCAGAGGTAAGACGAAGTCTGTTAAAGGGCTTGGTCTCTCTACGACTTCGGCTAAAGAGGCTTTTCCTAGCAGACATGGGCCAAGTGTGCTGATTGAACGCAACATCACCGTGCATCATATTCACCATTCAGGAATAAACACAACGTGTTTGTTGCTGTTGACGGATCTTTGTGCACAAGAGATTTGCCCTCACTTGTAAAAACAAAAAGGACAGATTATGGCGTCATGACCGACTGATCTGGATATTCAGCCAGAGGAGATTAGATGGTGTCAATACAGGTCAGTGGAAACCACCTGAAACGGCATCTGACGTGGATCCATTGTGTGACGGTGGAATGAATCATGTTAAAATATCACTCTGAAAGGATGGAAAACTGCATCATG